>VXAU01003552.1:383438-429698 GCA_013399695.1 Formicarius rufipectus
AAGGGCACTGTGCCTACACCCTGGTAGGGTGGGTCTCCCTGTGCTTGCTACACTCCCTTCAGGATTTCAGAGATCTGCTCATCCAAACAGGCAAAATACTCACCTTTTGAGAACATGAGTATGGGGACCAGACACAGACCTGTCTGTAACACTGCCACAAAGGAGTTCCTTGCAGTTCCCATTATCATGACATATGCTGAGTTTAAAATCCTTGCTGGCCTGTCTGTACCAACATAGCTCAGCTTATTTTACTTTGCCAGCTCATTAAGTTCAAGCTCAGCATCCTTAACTGCAGGTTAGTGCTGTTCTCTGCAGAGTGAACCATCCCCTTTCTTTTGCTGGTTCATTCCCTCACACATTCTTTTTTTTTTTTTTTTTAGGTGCTCTGTTGCCCTACTAAATTTGCAATTAAAGAAAAAGGAAAAAAAAGAGCAAGCTCAGTTTCAAGCAAAGTCTAAATCTGCTTTAAATTTGTTTGCCCTGTAGCAAGTCAATTTTGACATTAACATCCTAACATTATGTTAGGAAATATCCTGTCTTTGCAATACCAGAAACATTGCATCAAATACTTTTTATTTGGAAATCAGTAAAGATGATTTATCTCAAATTCAATTATGTGAATGCTATCCATGACCTGACCTGTTTTCTTGGCAGAGTTAAATTTATTTTTTTACTTTATTGCACCACCTTTAAAGAAAATAAAAATCACCATAGAACACTCTGGGTTGGAAGGGATCTGAAAGACGATCTAGGTCTAACTCCCCTGCCATGGGAAGGGACCTTTCACTAGACCAAGATGCTCAAGAAACTCTGCACTGCATAACTATCTATAACTTGAATGCACAACAGAAATATTTTAAAAAAATTATTTGTTTGGTTTCAGATTTGTTTTGCTGCTTTTTTTTTCCCTTTTGTTTTCCCACATTTGATAAATCACTTGGCTTTCTACCACCCTTTTTCTACTGTGTATTTATGTAAACACCTCCCAGTAAATAAAGTTTCAGATGAAACATACAGCTGCTTGAGTCAGCAAAGATATGCCAGAAAAAGAGAACTAACATATGCATGCTACTACATCAAAGTATCCATATTTATTGGGTATAATGGAACAGCAAAGTCAAGGGAAGTGCAACCATCAGCAGAAGGGCACATGTTGCTGATGAAATATATTGAAGAAGCCATGTAAAAGCTGGCTTATACTTAGCCCTTATCTACACAGCAATAATTTTTATATTTTTATATATATTTATATAAATTAAAATATGCACATATACACAGCCAAGATGTTTCTTTATCACCAGTATGGCAGTTCCTATGCATTTTCTCTCTGAAACAGGAAACACACACCATTTTTAACAGCATGTCATTTTGAAGTCCTCTAAGGGGTTAAAATGGATAGATGCATACTTTGAACTTGCCCCTCTGGCACAGGTTCCTTCTGTTAACAGGCAGGACTATAGAGGACTAATGCTGTGGACATTACCATTTCTGTAGAAGTGTCCTAATTGCCACTCTCCATACCTATCCCAGTCAGGGTGTTGGGTTTGCTCTTTTTGGTTCAGCTCAGCATAAAGGCTTTCCTGGAAGCTGTTCAATAGCTTGCATGAATCCATCATAATTTAAAATCTAAAAGACATTACAATTTTTCATTTCCACACATATCATATTAAGCAAACCTGCACTAAATTTATTCTATCATACAGCCAACATTCACCTAGAAGCCTTTTAAATCCTTGTGGAATTCCTCACACTCCTATTAAACAAAGGCAGTTTGTTTGCTGGAAGCACAGAAGCTGCTGTAAAACAAATGAAATTCAATTAAACTTTATACTGAAATATTGCTAAGTATGAAATGTCTTTGTATTTCAAATTTGATGCGTTCAAAGCTAATTGATTTCAGACCACCAAATACTTAAAAAAAAGAAAAATTGTTTTTAAAATTTTAGAAAATAGTTTAAATATGATTTATTGGATATGATGTGTGTGACTTAGCCATCTAATTATCACAAATTTTAAAATACTAAGCCAAGCAGTAACATTTGGGGAAAAAAATAAAATTTATCTTTAAAATAAGTGATATATTTCAGTAATATTTCACACAGAGGGTTATAAGAAGGAAATCATCACTTTATCCCATGAGATCCTCTGCCTGCTGTACATCAATAGGATAAATTATCCCTTTCCTTTTGGTTTTGATGTTTATAAAATATGACTTAGTAGATACACAAATAAGTCACCAGCATGTTTGCAGAGGGAGGAAAATTATTTAAACAGATACAACTAGTTTCTCCTATGCATACACTATTTGTTAGGCTAAGCTTCATCTAACTTAGTAATTGCGGAAATTTTAGGGCAATCTGCTAGTCTAATTCCTCAGGCTGGAGGTATGGAAGACAAGGCAAACCCCTTAAACCACTCTTTGGGAATGTGTTGTTACCTGAAGAATACCTCCAGTTATTCTTGTTAAGGAATAGACTTATTAAAAAAATTCTAAGCACTATTTACATAATCCCAACAACAAGTCGTTAAAATTGAGAAAATTGATGATTGAATATTTAGAACTGAGGTCCTCATGCACATGCAGCACCATAGATTTACACAACAGAAAATGACACTCAACAAATTAATAATGTGAATGCACTGATCGTTAGAAATGCAGGCTAAAAGTTGATATATGATATTCTAATATAGCACCAAAAATACATTTACATAATATCCTATTTTTATAGTCTTTTTTGTTTGTTTTTGTTTTAATAATTGATGGTCTCCAAAATGAGACCAGGATTAAACCAACATGAGCGGATAATATTTTTTTTCTTTCCAACAAACATGAGCAGATAAAATAAGTTTTATTTAAGCCAGGTCTTGTTTAAACTACAAAAGCAGGATAACAAGTTATAAAACAGCTGGTTCCTGCTAATTACTATTTCTAGATTTATTGGATTTTAGCCTAATTAAGAAATTTAATTAAAGTCCAATCTACAGTACAGATGATAATTGTATTAAGCACAGCAGCTTGCTGGCTTTGTTGGTGAACACCAACTGCAGGGCACTGCTCTCCCTGGGAAACATCCCTCCGAGCCTCAGCCTGTGCCCAAGACAGCCACCCAGCCAAGGGAGCTCCCTCAGTGCCCTTCCCCTGACCCAGAAACCACCACCATCACTCACAGTGCCATCCAGAACAGCAGCACTTCCTACAGGATTCAGGCAGCTAGAAACCAACCAGCACACCCAATCAAGGCATTCAGACATGGTTTTGATTAGTCACAACACCACCTTTCATGTTTCTTAGCTGACTTCCAGGAAGGCGCAAGACACCAAACTGGAACTCCCTTTGAAGGAAACTGAAATAAAACCAGGCATCAGTTTACTCAGAGTTCAGTAAAGCCTTTGATGCTGTTTCCCACAGTATTCTCCTGGAGAAAGTGGCTGCTCATGGCTTGGATGGGTGCACTGGAATGGATGTCCAGGCCCAGAGAGTGGAGGTGAAAGGACATAAACCCAGCTGGTGGCCATTCACCAGTGGTGGCCCCCAGGGCTCGGTTCTGGGGCCAGTCCTGTTTAATACTGATCAGTGACCTGGATGAGGGCATTGAGTGCACCCTCAGTCAGGTCACAGATGACACCAGGTTGGGTGGGAGTGTTGATGTACTGGAGGGTAGGAAGGCTCTGCAGAGGGATCTGGACAGGTTGGATCGATGGATGAGGCCAACTGTATGAAGTCCAACAAGGCCAAGAGCTGGGTCTTGCCTACAGCACTACAGACTGTGGGCAGCATGGCTGGAATGCTACCCAGCAGAAAAGAACCTGAGGGTGCTGGTTGACAGTGGCTGAAGATGAGCCAGAGAGTGCCCAGGTGGCCAGGAAGGCCAATGGCATGGGGGCTTGTATCAGAAATAGCATGGCCAGCTGGACCAGGGCAGTGATTGCCCCACTGTGCTCGGCACTGGTGAGGCCACACCTCGAGTGCTGTGTCCAGTCCTGGGGCCCTCAGTTCAGGAAGGACATTGAGGTACTGGAGCAAGTTCAGAGAAGGGCAACAAAGCTGGTGAAGGTTCTAGAACACCAGTCTTCTGTGGGGCAGCTGAGGGAGCTGGGGTTGTTTAGTCTGGACAAAAGGAGGCTCAGGGGTGATCTTATCACCCTCTTCAACTCCAGGAAAGGAGGCTGTAGCCAGGCGGGGATTGGCCTCTTCTCCCAAGTAACAAGTGACATGGAAAGACAAAATGGTCTCAAGTTTCACCAGGGGAGGTTTAGATTAGACACGAAGAAAAATTTCTACATGGAAAGAGTTGCAAAGCATTGGAAGAGATTGCCCAGGGAAGTGGTGGAGTCACTGTTCCCTGAGGTATTCAAAAGCAGTGCAGATGCGGTGCTTAAGAACAGGGTTTAGAGATGGACTTAACAGAGTTGGCTTAATGGTTGGACTCAGTGGCTTTAAAGGTCTTTTTCAACCTAAATGATCCTACGACCTTATCCATGATGTTCCATGGATTATAAAACACTTTTTATCTGAAAAAGAAATGCCAATTTAAAAAGGATGAGCTTGAAAAGCCAAAGCCTATAATTACTTCTAGAAAAGTATAGCACGGGAGGTCCAAGAAAGGGACTCTTCTTGCTACCACATCTTTCCCAGACTATCTAGATGGTCCCAAGTAGCACTGCAATGGTTGACCTTGGCTGGAGGCCATACGCCCACCAAAGTCACTCTATCACTCTGCTCCACAAATGGGTAGGGGAGAAAAAATATAATGAAGTGTTCATCAGTTGGTAAAAGGACCATGAGAGATCACTCACTGAATACTGTCACAGGCAAAACAGACTCGACTTGGAAATATTAATTGAATGTATTACTAAAAAAATCAGAGCAAGATAACGAGAAGTAAAACAAACCTTAAAAACACCTTCTTCCTATCTCTTCCTCCTTCCCAGGCTCTGCTTTCTCCCCCTCAGCAGCAACAGGACTTGGGGAATGGGGATTATGGTCATTTCATCCCATACTGATCCTGCAACTGCTCAGGGAGAAGAGTCCTTCCCCCACCCCAGCATGGTGTCCCTTCCACGAGCAACAGTTCTCCACAAACTGCTCCAATGTGGGTCACTTTTCCACGGGGCACATGGCACAGGTATAGGTTGCTCCAGTGAGATCTCCCAAAGGGTCACAAGTCCTATCAGGAAAATCTGCTCCAGCATGGGCTCCTCTTCATGGGTCTGTGAGTCCCTGCCAGGAGCCTGATACAGCACGGGGTTCCCACAGGTTCAGAGCCCTCTTCCGGGCATCCACCTGCTCCGGTGGATCCAGTTTTGTGCAGAAATAGGCTATTTCAGACATCCAGATAGAAGACGCAAGAAACAACCTAAAAGGGATGGCTGAAAATAACTGGGATTGTTAACCTTGAATAAAAGTCTCTGTATCTGTGAAAGACTGCTAACAAGAGAAAAAAGAATACAATCCTCTCTGGGTTAACTAGGAAGCAGATGATAAAGCAGAAAGAGGACAGATACTGTGAGGAGGGAACCAGTAAGACTGGCTAACTAGAGAGAGATATAATCTAGAAAGACATATCAAATCTTTCTGAGAAGCATCACCATCAGGCAGGCAATTAAGAACAAGCTTAACAAATATATTGCGGTGCTTTATCTATCCATCCTACTGTTAAGAATAATGAACCGAGTAATGTCCAAATATTTTTTAATTCCTTGACAGATTTTTTTTTGGAAGGAAGGAGTATGGATATATAAATTTATCTCTTCATTCCATGTCAGTTCTGAAGAGTACTTCTCAAAAGCCTCGCCACTAATTTAAGGGTCACTTAAATGCAAGGCTAAGATAATTTGATTATTTTAGAGGATTCTCAAGGCATTTTGAAAGGGCCATGATGAAATGTTCACTGCACTTGCTTTAGCACCATACTTGCAGGACTTTTTGTTCATGCTTCAAACACCACACTGCAGAGTAGGGCTTCTCTCTTTTTAAAGGCAGAAATCAGTCATGGTACCAAATTGCAATCTAAACAACAGTGTCTCCTCAAAGGTTTTAAAAGACTGGTTTATAACTGAATGTCTTTAATCACCTGGGCTTGCACATCTACACAAGAAATAAAATCTTGGTTCTCTATAAACAAGCAACCTGGAAAGTATTCATTTAACTCCAAGTGTAAAGAACATCTCAAAAACCAAACACCGCAACCAAGTAAAAATCCTTATTTTTTCAGTAACTGCTGTTAATAGATTGATTAAAATTCTATATTCACAAAGAATTACAAACATCACTATGTATCTTGGATCTACAGAATTAATTTTTAAGTCAGAATTTAAATTCACCCCCTGCAGTGACTGTCAAATGAGGCAGAAAATCCACTGTGTTTTCCTATCCTCACATATGTTTTTTTAAATTTTATTAACATACAACTGACAGAACTCCAGAACAATTGAGAACTACTTATTTTTGTTTTGATGAGCTGCCAATCAAGATGAAAACAGCATAGGGAAAGTAAGAATGCCAAAGATTTGTTAACTCCACACCTTCTGAAAAGAGTTGTACATGACACATAAGCACATGCAAAAGGATGTGCTCACATATCCTGGCACATTTTTAAGGAACCACCGAGTAGCCAGTTGGGTGGATGAGGATGTTTGTCTTTTTTTTTTTCCCCTTTATATTTTTAATTCTAGTTTTTCTGGCGGTGCACCTTGCTCTTATACAAGACACCAAAGGTGCTAGGACCACTGCAGGCATTTTTGTTTTCCAGGAAGGCTCTGGCAAGACCCAGCCTTCCTGATGTGACAGGCAATAAACTCAAAGCTCATAGCTGGTGTCAAGCAGGTTGGTGTTGACCATCTGTGGCAGAAAGCTACAAAATGAAGTCAGTATGTCGACAACACTGACTTAGTAACAAATGTACTTTTTTTTCTCTTAAGCCCAATTATAATTTTTTCTCTATAATCCCAATTATTTTTGCACTTCACAGATATGTGCACAAAAAATACAGTTTTCCCACTGAATTTAACAATGAAGGGAACATTATGTCAGAGTTATCAATCTCATTTTAGTATTCTGCCAGGACAAAACAGCTGCAGTGTGCAGATCAAGAAGAATGCTCCTGGGATAGATCCTTTCTGTATTCCCTTATAGTCTCCATCTGAAGATCCAGGTCTTAGTCAACTGACTATTTCAGTGTGAGGATCTGGGGAGGAAGGAAGAGTCTCAGGTTTGCTATTACAGAACCAGCTTAACGGTTAAAAATCTAACCAGTGTTCCCACACTTGAGCAGCAGTTAACAGTGTACAGGGTTGTCAGAGAGAATTCCTGGTTATTCCAGGTTATCCAGGATAGCATGATAACATGGCTTGTCAGGACCTCATGAGTTCTCTATGTCAAACTCCTGCTCAGGGGGGCAGCTCTGAGGTCTGACCAGATTGCTCAGGGCTTTAATCAGTCTGTCCTGAAAACCTCCACGGATGCATCCTGCAACCACCACGCTCTCCCAGAAGCCTATTCCAACTCATTCCTCACTAGGACAGGACATTCTGCACACCACATTCTGTGTTGCTCACGAGGCACTGAAAACTCTCCCATGATGACAACTGAGGCTGCTCTAAGAGTTTCTTTCACCAAGCATAACAGTTTTCATTGAAACTTGCAGAACCTACTCTTTCCTTTAAAAACCCCTCATCCCTGACCTTCTACAATGTGTCCTCCAAGACAATTAACACAGACTGTGTTTTCCCTTTCTGTATTCCTTGCTAATCTGCTAGACATTGGACCTGCAGTTACTACAGCTTAGCCCAATGCAACATCCACAAACCAAACACAAATCACTTTGTTTCACTGATTTTATTTTATCACTATGCTTGATCACATTTTTTTTCCATTTTAATTCGTTCATTCAGTCAAAGAAGGACAGATAAGTAATACTATTTGTAGAAACACATAGATGGTGAACAAATATCACTGTTTTCACACACTTCTAAAACACAACATAAACATTAAAAAAACCACAAAAGTTATAAATTTTATACAGCTTTATTGCTAATAAGAATACCACATTCATCATAGGTGTTTGGCCAGATGGGGCAGGAATAGCTACCACATCCTCCATCTGAGCAGAAAAAATCAAATGGGTAAGAAAAAGAAAAATATGCTCCCTGCTCCAGTGTAGCATTTGATAGATGTTCTTCTAAATGTTTGCAGATTAGAACATACAACACAGCTCATGAACATTTAATATTTGAGCATACTAACACACGGAAACAGTGCAATGGGGATGAGATAAACACCCAACTGAAACAACTGCTACAAATTTATTCCATCTCAATATTCAGTTCAACTCAAAATGCATTTGCCTTATCACCTCAAATCTTAAAAGATGGGGGATTATTTACACAGGCACCAGCAGTGATTTTTCTCTATGTGTCAAGGACAATACAGACAATCTTCTCTTAAAGCATCAGTTCATTATACAATAAATAATTGATCAGTATTCGACTGACTCCTCTATAATTATTCAAGCTTGTCAGCAGCACAACTTCTGAGAAGAAAAAACAAAAAAAAAGACACACAGAGAGTTTTAATTTAACAGGCATTAGTCTGGAAATGGCAAACATCCATTGGCTGAACAGCGTACAAAAATGCTGTGTTTGTTCGACTAACTGCAAACTTCTGCAGTCTGAAGATGGCAGCTTTGATACGGCAAAACACAGAACACAAACTCCTGTTCCTTACAAAAGAGTTGAGAATGCTAAAGACTTCCCAAAACCAAACTCTTCAGCTCCCAGAACTGACATGACATGTTGAGATACAGCACATTTGCTTGACAGATCTGCCTTTATAAAATGTATTTTAAAAGTGAATTAAGGGCTTGAAAATTGTTGGTACTTTCATAGGTCATGCACTTCATTATGATGAAAAATGCAAACTATATAGAGATGCTATTTTAAGACCTAATTTTGTACCTTACCTGCTTTGTACATGATTGACATAGTAAGATTAACATCAGATTTGCAGTTTCTTTGATTCCTATATATCTGTATTATTTACTAGTATGAGAAGAAAATATTGAATAGTGAATTCTAAACAGCTTTTTGCACACTTTGATGACACAGTTGACTATGAGGTATCAGTCAGGTCACCATATTGATTCTTTATCGTCTTTTATTATGTATTGCTCTGTTTTACAAGAATATGTTATGACCGCAATCCACTTCTGCATGGACAAATTGATCTTTGTTAAGGAGGTCCATATTGTACAACTGGTAATCAAAGAACATGTTTCTTTATTAATATGCATGAGAGAGAGTGGGGGATTTTGAGACACACTTGGGAATCAGACACCCAACTGAAAAGAACCAGGTAATTAGTTCAGTCTTTAAAGCTATCTCCCCATTTACAAGAAACATTATACAAGTTAAGCTCCTGATCTTGTGTTAAACAAGAATCTGTCACATGCAAAAGAAATCTGAGTACTTACTACTGACATTAATGCTTCCTTACTGCTCAGAGCTATGATTTTGGTCAATAAAGTGTCTGCACTTGGATATTAAAATAACTTAGATATGGAGCAGTTGGACAAATCCTATGTTGGCAGCACTTTGGTCTTCATTAGTCTCTGAACTGCAGAGACAAATAAATAAGCAATCAAGCTCTACTTTTTTCTCATGTGGAGAGAATGGCAGAAACCTGTACCGCTCCTACAAAGTGCAGCAATCAAATCCATTTTAACCCTGACAGAAAAGGTTAACATACATCAAAAAAAGCCTACAATTAGCAGCTGCAGTATATTCCTCAATCTGCAAGACAGTCACACACTGATAGCAACTGTGGTACAGGCATACAACAACCCATCAATCCCTTTATTTTCTCTCTCTACCTCTGCATTTCTAACACAAGCAAGAATAGCCTTTCAGACTATTAATTACAAGAAATCCAAAATCAGACTCTTAGATAATCTGGAATATTGAATTAAATTCCAGATATACCATTTGAAACATTAGGGAATGACTAGAAATGCCTCAAAGAAGCAAGATAGTTGCCAACAAATCACACACATATAAAGAATAATGATGTCAAAACAGCAAATATGACAGTCAAATCCCACAGACGGATTTTCATACTAAATATTTAGATTATGTATATTTTTTTCTTTAAATATGCAATGGATTTTAAGGAACGGTGCAGAGCACTGTTTTTTCATAACTATAATCTCACTTCAGGCAGCTTTCTCACCTGCAGCTTTATGTTAAATTACAAAACATTACATGTTCACTACAAAGACATAAGTCGGAAAGGTATGCAACAGGAATTAAAAAAAAAAATACAAAGGTAATCTTACATAGGTTTTTCCAGATATGAGCATCCTGTAAATCTTTGTTGTCTGTATATAACTTGACACAAGTCTTATTGCATTACTTTCATTAGCATGTAAACAGAAAGGTTAGAAAGAAATTACCTGCATTCAGTGAGAGTCATCACAGAAGTAAGACTCTCCAGAATTTCACAGTCATAACACATGAGTCAGACGAATTCAAACTAGGATATTGTATCTGAAAAAAATGGAGCAAAATCTGTGCACTATCTGAGTCACAGCCTGGTCAAACTGCTGGCCCAAATATGAGCATTTAGTAAACATGGGAGGCATACTTGTTCAATTTAAATCTTGGTAAACTTCAGTGTAGGTGGGAGAACCAGACATCTTTTACTTCTGCATGTCTTTTTCTGTGTTACTCACAGATTCACGGTCTGTATTGTTTATGCAATAGGAGACAACAGCACTTGCTGATGAAGAACTTAAGCATAACCGCACTGGTTCAGACCAAGATCATCTAGTCTAGTGTACTTTTTCTCACACTGAGTACTAATCCAACACCAGATGTCTTGAGATACACATTAGTAAAAAAGCAAATAAGGGACAACAAGGCAAAAAGTATGGAAGAGCTCCCATGCAAGGAAATCTGTGTAGAGCTCTTCAGCTTAGAAGAAAAGCAATTTGGAGGGCAATATTCATACAGATGGTTAAAAAACAACTGACCATTCTCTTCAAGAATAAAATTATAGTTGGGTGCAGACTTAGGGAAAAAAACAAGGACGGTGGTTTTTCAAGGAACAGGCAGCAAAGTAATGAAAATAATTGAGAGGACCTGTTGCTTTAGAAATGTAAATGGGTTGTGAGGGAGAATGGACGAATTTCCGGGGCAAAAAAAATCCAGTGATGGTTAAATACAAAGAAAACCACATACAGCACAGAAAATCACTATGCTGCAACAGCTGGAGATGGAAGAGTTAGTGGGAAGTGTCTCATACTCCTGTCCTGCCCTTACTCTTAGCCCACACTCAGCTTACTGATGCTCAGGACATTAGCTGTTGTGTTGGATAAAATGCAGTACATCACAGTATAATGTCTCTTTAACTAATACAAAAACATATAAAAATGGGTCAGGTCAAGATCACAATGAGAGCTGTACTGAAGGTTTCTGATTCTTTCTTGAAAACATTATGGTTTTTGTCATTATCTGAGATCAAGTATTAGAGTAAGGATCTGTGCATTACAGCCAGGCCTCCAGTAATCCAGGAGTTCAGCTATTTTCAGTATTTTACTAAAAGAAAAACAAAACAAAAACCCAACAACCTAACCTTAATTTATGTCTTATTTTACATAAATCTGATTAATGAGATACAAGTTATTGAATGAGAGATCAGAAGACCATATGATGAGTTTTAGAACATCTCTAACAAATACGAGTTTTGCCAACTTATAATGATTTTCCTTAAAAGCAAGTACCACTTGAAAGACTGTGTTGTTAGCTGCTTTCTTTTTCTAAGCAAACTCTTTATACAGTTTTTTCATTGGATAAGAATAGAGAACAAGCCTATCTCAAGCTTAAAAAAACTAATAATGGACATTAAAGCATCCTTTGGGAAGAGGAGGAATGAAATAACTACCTAAGACCAGTTACAATCTTTATATTATCATGTCAAGTTGTCATCTTGAAATGCATAGGAAAAAAAAAAAAACACAAAAGAGAAAAGAAAAAGCAATCTGACAGTAATTTATATAGCAGATTTCTTAAAGCTGTAGGAATAACAAGCCCTGTTTGATACACCTTGTTTTTTTCACTCATACCTTGAGGGCTTTTCCTCAAAGGAACTACTTTTTAGTTAAAGCTTAAGAAAATTTTTCGCTAAGGCACAGCATGACTTTTCTTACTCTTTGACATTTATCATGGCTATTCAATTTTCTGAAATTCAGAAAGTTTAAAACTCAGATTGCCAGAGTTGATGGGGGGAAAAATGAAAACAGTTAGGTAATAATTCATATACCTCAATAATCATATTTCAATCAATGGCATTACCTTTCCTCCAAAAATCCTTATGGTAAGCATGAATCCTCAAAAGGACGCTTGATAAAAAAAGTATTTATAATTGCTAGTCTATCATTAGGAATTCTGCTTTACCAATCTCTGAAATCAGTCTCCTCGTTTACACTTTCTTTCCCATTTCCACTGGCAACCAGTACATTTCAGTTTGGAAGAACTACTGATTGGTGAAGAGTTTTGTTCTTTCATTTAGTAGCAGTAGCAAGTACATGAAATGAAGATTTATCACATGTGCATATATCCACCCACACACACCCTGAAGTCACAAGACACAGCACACACAGCACTGGTACAGCACTACACAGCTGATACTTACATTACATATGATATTCCTGTTTATATTCTTGATTTTAATATTACAATAACAAATGGTTGAAAAAATCTATAAATGATTCTGCTTATTTTAAAGAGGAAACTATATACCGGCAGATACGGGGATTATACAGGAATGACACGTATGTTCCACCATTTCAGCAAAGCTCTATGTCACCACAGAGTTTTATGTCACTCTCCCTGGAAGTGTTCAAAAAACCAGTGGATATGGTACTTGAGGAGATGTTTCAATGGTGAACATGGTGGTGGTGCTCAGTGGATGATCTTATAGGTCTTTTCCAACCTTGACAATTGTATTCTACGATTTCACAGGTCCACAAGTTCTACTTTATATGTGTTTACTTTGTATAATAGCCAAGTCTTCCTTATCAAAAAGGAAACAAGAAGGGCAGTTCAAGCTATTTTGTTATCACCTACACAAGAATACTTGTGTCTTTTATCCAGTGAGGGAAGCACCACCTCATTAGCACAGGGCAGCCCATATCACCCAGGCTACAGCTTCCTCAGCCCATGTCAGCCACACCATAGTTTCACATCAAGATGAGTTACAGGGGAAAAGTTCTACCAAAGCTGATCTCATTCCTCACAATGCTGAAGTTAAAAGGTTCTCTTTCCCTTAGTCCTTAGCAAGGTAAGGAGGAAGTCTTTGTACTGAAAATGGCTTCCTATGTCTAACCCCCTAACATGCAATTGTGTGTGTACAGATGCGTTACAACAGGAAAGAATAAACTTGAGCCTTTAGGAAGTTTGGCTAACAGTTCCTTGGTTTGGATTTTTTCCCTTAAAATGAAATAAAAGGAATGCTGCAAAAAATTGCTGTCTCATGGCTTCTGTCACTCTATTTCTATTGAAATCCTGAGCCTCGACAGCTTGAAGTTTCCCTAGAAGGGAAATTAAGAAAGAAAAGCTCTGAAAAGAAATGTAGTGTTTGGGGGTTTTTTACAATATATGTATGTATGTCAGTATAACCTGCTAGGTTCAGCAAAACAAACCAGTCAAACAAACAAACAAAAATAAAAACGAAAAAAAACAACCAAAAATAAATAAGGACCTCCTGGTATTTTCTATGAGGAATCCTCTGAACAGGGAATGAGGAAAAAATAGAATTTAAAACCTGCCCAAGATTACACAGTCTGTGAAAGAACAAATTGGGACAATCCCTTTATATCTCATCATCAACAACTGTTTCTAATCTTGTTATGAAAGACTGTAACTTTTGCTTGAGCTAAGGCATGAATTTCTTAGTTGCCTCAACTTTCCTCTCTCAATATCCCACTAGACTTTACAGCAAACACTACATAAGAGTGTAAAGGTACTTAGAATCTTTCTCAGGAGTTGGTATGTTGAGGTTTTTTTATCTAAAGGTATCAACATACTTTATTTCTCAGGACTTTTTCACATTATGAATAAACTCAACCAATGACTATACGTTCTGTCTTCGGGAGCAAAGGAAAATCTTAAGGTACACATTGGGATAAAGTAGTATAACTCCTCCTCAAAAATACACGAGTACTTTTAGCTCTCAAACCATTTTCACAGAAAAACAATCCTAAACTCACAGCACATCTGAGACTTAATCCATCCTCTCTAATTTTTAACAATTAGTTATAAATATTTCATTTTCTTTACAGAGCAGGATTATAGGCTGCCAATGAAAAAACAAATTACTTGTATTTTCAACTCCCCTCCTGCTAGCATATCATTAGATCATATTACTTCTTCGTGAAACAGTCCAGCTGCACCTTCAATAGCATCCTTGCTAATATTTTTGCTTGCAGTATTGCACTTTTTTATAAATAAAAGTCCTAATCTGTTCTTTTTTCATCCACAACTTGCATTAACATTAAACAGACCAGAAATCACAATAGAAATGCAGCATCTCAACTACGATGCCATTTAAGTTTTGGATACATTGATTCACAGGACTTGCATCTCCCACTATGTAAAAGACTCTTGCATATGCAGTGGTGCTTGGAAGAAAATGTGGGACTGGTGAAAAAACTAAAAACAAGGAGCATAGCATGGGAGAGAGAGAAGGCAAGGGAGTGAGGCTATCTACCTTTGAGAGTAATCCCAGGAAAATGCCAATAAACTCACAGCTAGTACTTGCAGCTACTAGTCGTATCCAGGAAATTTAATGCACTGGTGTACATTCCCCACAGTATATTTAAGTTACTGGTTTCATACAGATCCACAGTATACTAAGTTTTCATCCTCATGTCCAGCAAAATTTAGAAGTGTGGCTGATCTCTGTGCCTGAGTTGCAACCAACTCAGCTGGCTGCAGAAAGAGTTAGGAGACTGCAATATTTCCCACAAGGCAATAGATAAGATATAAAATAGTGGTAATGTTGCTAAGTAGTGAGGCCAGGCATCAAAATCTTCCATCTTCAAAGGAGTTTTAGGCAGATAAATCATCCTCTAAACAAGAGGAATATACACACTGCCCCATTTTCAAGAGTTCAAATTACTATCTGCAGTTCCTGTGCAGGTGCTTTCCTTGTGCAGGATGTTCAATTTAGAGCACTAGAATTGCATGACGAAAGGATAATCAGGTCACAAGTACTCTAGAGAACAACATAGCTGGTACTTTGATCACTTGCCCTGCATACAGTGCAAATATAAATCATAATCCTAGCCTTTCATATAAAAACCCCATTTATCTCTGAATTACACTGGAACACATATACCCATCCCAACCCCAAAAATCAAGTTCTTATAGAATTTTAAAGTTGTATCATTTAAGAATACATTACAACACCTCTTTTCATTAGAGGCCAGTAATGAAACCTGAAACCTTTTTGCCCAAATAATTTATTTGATCTGTATCCTGTTATACATATAGCACAGCTTTATCTCCTGCTCTCCCTAGGTAGCAGTCAGCCCAGAAAAGAGAGAATAGAAGCAAAAAAACCCACCAAAACACCGACTACTCTCATTATAAAAAATTCAAGCACTTCTGTGTGCATACATACAAATTAAAAAATTCCCCTGATGTAGAAAACATTATATAGAATGGACCTCTTCTACAGAAATAACAAAAAGCAATGCATCAGTGTTTCAAACTGGCAAAATGTTTGAGGAGATTCACCCCAAACTTTGAGAAATCATTTACTGACTATTTACTGCCAGGGATCCTACCAAATGAACAATCAGCATTTCTGCAATTCAAGATATACTCTCTTGGATTTCCACAGTATTTCCAGCAGGACTCCCTTTGACAAAAAAAGGAGTGTAGAGGAGACACTTTTTGTTCATTTGCTTGGAGGGGAGACAGACTGCTGTGATGAACATAAGGATTTTCCTAACTGGGAAGACGGGTAGCCTGAAGGCAAAGAAACCACAATAACCAACCAATCAGGCTAATTCTTTGCTTTAAAAATTGCTCAAAAAGTGCCAAAACAGATGCTGATGCATTTGGTTAATCAGATGATTTTCAGCATGCTTTTCCAGTGGCAGGTTGCCCCCTGACATGGTGGGTTCTTTTTATTTTGCAGTAGCACCATAAAAATCAAGGCACAATTTTAAGTCCATCTCCTGTAGTGTCTTGCACTCATTTGTACCACAACCCTTCAAGCTCCACTCTGCACCAGAAGCTTATTTTCAATTAAGTTTTTGCATTACTGATCCTGATGGCATATAATACACTTGCATTTGCAGCATTACCTATTTTTTGCTTATTGCAAGATATGAGAGGGGATTCTATTAAATATATCAGAATCCTTTGTCTAATTATTACCACCTTCTCATTACTTGTGTAGATTTATTCCCAACAATCCATGCAGAGAGTTGTTAAGGCTGCTGATAATGAGAACTTATGGTTGTTTCCTGTATGTAAATCACCTCTGTTTGTAGGGATAGATAAATAACAAAATTCTGCCTCCCTAAGTAAGTTATAGTGTTTCCAGTGACTTCTGACAGTTTTACTTTGCTTGACTCAGTACATCATCTTCTTATTTGTGCTTTTCCAAACCTATAAAGATATTTTTCATTATATTAGAGCTTGCTGAGAAAACTTTAAAAAATATATCAAAATGTTAATGAATACAAAGACTTTTCTAAATGTTTTTTAAAATCTGTGTGAAGATGTGGAGAATATTCTCAGCTCTGAAAAAAAACCCATCCTGGTATTGGACACTTACATTATACGCCAACTGGAGGCTAAAAAAACCCCAAGAGCACAGAAGAAAAAATGAAAGTTTCCAAAGGTTTGTAAATCAGTGGCCTTTCCTAACAACAGAATCAAAATTATACAATTGGTCAGATGAACTTTTACATTATTGATTATTATTTAAGCAGAGTTAATTACTGTCAGCAGTGTTGTTCCATCTTTTCTCTTGCCAAGTTGTCTTTCAGTGTGCCTGCGTAATCAAACAGTTCACATACGACAGGACAGCCAGGAAGGCTCTTTATGCTTCCTGAAAATGTGAATTAATCTGGTGAAATCCTGAGAAGCATCCTGGGTTATCATAAGACATCCTCTGTCCAAACAAATTAAGGCTATTAAATATAGTGGAAGGAGCAATTCTCTCAGGCAAGGCGAGGCATGAGCAGTTCTCTGGTCTGGTATTTCTACTATGTCCGAATAAAAGATTTACTTTTCCAACATCACATCCCTCCAACCTTTCCTAACCCTCTCAAAAACAGACTGAGATAACGAGTGTGAAACCCTATCAATACCTTAGCACTACAAAAAGTAGTACCACACACACACTTACACAGCAATTCTATTCTTGAACAGCAGCATGCAGAATGGACTACTGCCACACCCCACAACCCTCCTCCCCTAAAAAGCTTTCATTAGGATTCCAGTGGAACACAATCCATGCTAATGCTTTTGAAGTGCAGGAAAATTAAAAAAGTAAGTACTCCTGAGAAATACCTTGACTGTAAAAAATAAAACACTTAAATAGTAATAGGTTATAAGAGCAAAATTACAAGTCAGAATTTCTGTAAAGTGATTTTCTTCTTACCAAATGTATCCTTTAAAAAGAAAAATAATTGCTATTGGGAAGTAAAAAACAATCTTTTGCCATATAAAATCATACCGCTAAGTACAATAAGTAACAGAATTCCTACAATAAATGATATTTAAAAACCAGACACTTGATTTACAATGCTTCTCATTCTAATTTGAAATTTTCTTTAAAATACACACGATTCTGATAAGAGGAAAAGACCACTGAAGACACTATTTTCTATTCCAGTTGTGCTGCTACCTTTGGCCAGTATAAAGATCATGATTTGAGTAATTTTATTAACTTCCCATCTCCATCAAGAACATTAAGAACTTTGCTATTGACTTCTTATGATAGTTTGTCTCCCTGTAATTGTAGAATTCTAATAATTTGCAGAGGAAGACCAGAGAAGTTGGGGGTTGTTATTTTTAAACAAAGCTAGACTTCATTTCATTTGAAGCACCATTTAAGAGAGAGCAACCCCTCTTCATTTCTAGAAAATAGCAACCTTAGATCTGTCCATCTGCAAGGTGACTAACCAGCTCAGAAATCTGTCAACAAAACACTGTGACTATAGGCAGATGATCAGGCCGTGAAGTTATCTGAACTACTAGGACATGAACATATTTGGAGAAAAAAAGTATTTGGAACTGGTGCTTTTCTTTATCTTTAAAACATGAAAGGAGCAATTTCTGGCAGAAGAGCACACTGCATTTCATTCATTTAGGGAACAGGCTGTGTTTCTTTCCTGGTGAGCACCATGAACCGAAACTGAAACTCTGCCACATCTCAGAGCACTCAGTGGCTGACATGAACACTGAACCACTTTGGAGTACTACCTCTTGTTTGAGTATGAGGCACACCAGAGCCATCCTGTAAAGCTGCACGATGCTTTTCAAGAATAGTAAAGTTATTTTTTAAAAAATAATGTTTTGAAGAACACAAATCCTATCCAGCCCTAGCAGAAGTAAATATGCCTGGAATCACTCACTATCTGGGACAAACTTTCTTGTTACACAACTCAAGAAAAGCAGAGCAGCTGGTACAGGACCCAAGGGCATTACGCAAAGGCATCCACAACACAGTCCATTTAAAAATCAGATGGAATATCTGACTCAAGTTTTACCTCAGAAGGTAGTTTATTTTTTTCACAAACTGAAGAGATGTGAAAAGATCTAACAGATGTAAAGGCAGTGGGCAACTAATTGGGAAACTTAAAAATATTAGGAGGAGATAATGCAGTCCAAGGAACAAAACAGGGTTTTCCTCCTTTCATTCTGGTTATTGCTAGCTTTTGTTGGAATATACATGAGGGACTAACACTGTGCATGATGGAATGATAGAAGTTTGGGCTGGAAGGGACCTTTAAAGGTTATCCATACCAACCCTCCCGCAATGAGCAGGGACATCTTCATCTAGAACAAGTTGCTCAAAGCCCCATCCACCTTGGCCTTGAGTGCTTCCAGGGATGGGGCATCTACCACCACTCTTGGCACCCTGTTCCAGTGTTTCACCACCATCTTTGTAAAAAGATTAATTCCTTACAACTAGTCTGAATCTAACTGATCCTCCTTTCAGTTTAAAACCATTACCCTTTGTATTAATTGGCTTAATAAATTGTAATGTGTATTTATTAACATGAAAAAAAATGAAGAAAATATTTTATTTTCCTTACAAAGACAACTTCTAAAATCACTATGAAATTTTTGTGCTATGAAATAGAAGGGCTACACTGCTTACCAAAGATGCCTAATTGTCACAAAATTGGTATATTTGCACAAACTATCCTTCAAACTCAAGTGAAGTACAGAACAAAAAACTTCCTCATTTTAATTTTTCTTCCTTGTAAATCAGAGTATTCATCAATGTTCTAACAATTCACAAGAATAACCAGAGTAGAGTTCTTCAGCAATTTTTAAAAATGTTAATCTATGTATCTGCTCATAAGGCCTAAGAGCTTACTACTCTGTCAGAATGTCATCAGAGCAGAAGGTACTCTCTCCTGCATTAATTCAGGTACAGAAGAAGGGTAAAATCTACCACTATGGGACAGAGATGTATTTATTCAAGACCCATAGCCAAGAATTTACCCTTTGGCAAATGCTTCAAATCAAAATAACAATGTCCCAGATTAATAAACAGTGTAAGATGTAATACAATATAATCCTTTCTGTCTAAATGAAGTTCTGCTAGATGATAATGTGATTTCATGAAAAAAAGAAGTAAAAATAATTATTTTCATTCCTTCAGCAACAGCATTAATGCAGCTGTGTCAAATACTATTAAAAATCTGTCATACATCATCCTGCAGAAAGCCTGCTTTGCTTGGTATATTGACAGAACAGAACATTTTTTTCCTTCCTGACAACACAAAGTATCAGGAGAGCCTTACAAACTTCCTGTGCTAGTTTGGTGAGGATGTCCTGACTTTGCATGGCATTCCCAGCTACATGAATTAACCTGCAAGTCCTGCCTTGCTTTCCCGCGGACTCTGGAGACACTTGGTGTCTGCACCAGACTAGGAGAGCACTGCATTGGAGCGTCCCTTCTACCTGCCTCTACTCTGCAAACTACCTGCCTATGGGAAGGTAGGTAGAGAGATGGAGGAGAAAGAAGGGGAAGAATTTCTAATGGAAGAAATGTTCTAACAATTATTAAATAATACAGCTTAAATTTATATTACATCACAATAAGATGGGAAAACTATGCAATGATGCAACATTGTCATGGCACAACAAAAATATTTTTAAAATTTAAATTAAGAAGCAACAATTCTTACTCTGCAAGAATACTTATTTAGGAGTCTGTTTAAACTGTTTCTCTCCACAGCAAAGGACAAAGTTTAATGGCAGCATAATCTTTAGCATACCTGGTGACTGTAAACCCTTACCACCTACATACCACCTACATAACCGGTATTTCTTTTTAATCTCTCTACTTTAGAAAAACATTAAAATCAGAGAATCAGAGAATGGGTTGGCTTGGAAAGGAATTAATGTTCATCTAGTTTCAATGACGATGACAGGGACCAGGTTGCCCAGAGCCCCATCCAACTTGGACTTGAACACTTCTAGGGATGGAGCATTCACAGTTTCTCTGGGCAAACTGTGTCTCACCACTGCCACCGTAAAGAATTTCTTCTTAACATTTAATTTACATCTCCATTCTTTTAGATTAAAACCATTCCCCCTTGTCCTATCACTAACTGCCCTTGTAAAAAGTCCCTCTCCCTCTTTTTTATAAGCTCCCTTTAAGGCATTGCTGCTATAAGGTCTTCATGAAGTCTTACCTTTTCCAGGATGAACAGGTCCAAATCAGTCAGCATAGGAGAAATGCTCTAGTCCTCTGAGCATCTTCATGGCTTCTTCTGGACCCACTCCAAGAGATCCACATCTTTCTTGTGCTGAGGACCCCTGAGCTGGATGAGGCACTCCAGGTGGGGTCTCACAACTGCAGAGTAAACGGACACAATCCCCTCCCTTGACCACTCTTTTTTTGATGCAGCCCAAGACACAGTTGGCTTTCTGGGCTGCAAGTTCACACTGTCAGCTCATGTCCAGCTCCTCACACACCAGATTCCCCAAGTCCTTCTCTACAGGGCTGCTCTCAATGAGTTCTTCGCCCAGTCTGCACTCACATCTCAGACTGACCCATCACTGGTGCATCACTTTGCACTTGAACTTGTAGAACCTCATGAGGTTCTCATGAGACCACTTCTCAAGCTTGTCCAGGTCCCCCTAGATGACATTCCCTCCTTCTGTTGGATCAACTGCACCACTGAGTACAATCAGAATTTCCAAACAGTGTAATGAAATTGTTTCACTTCAAAGAACAGACATTAAAAAATAAAAATAAAAAACTAATCTTATTTTACTACAGAAAATTGGAAGAAGTGACCTGTACTACATACACAATTGAAAATAAAAATTTAGTCAGTTATCTGCCCTCTCTATCACTGAATTATTACAGCAAGATAAAACTGAAAAGAGTACAGGTCTTCAAAGGAGAGGACTGTCTGAATTATCAGAAAATGCTACATTTATATGCACTAAGAACCTATTTTAATGTCACCTTTTTGAGAGCTGGAGAGAATTACATTGACTGTTTTTCTGCATTTCAAAAAGCTAATTCAAATTAGTTACTCAACGGAGGCAACTAGCTCTGCAGGTAAAAAGGTGAGATGTTCGCAGCCAGAGGGGGGAAAAAAAGCCCTCCACAACAATCCTACAATAAATTCTTTCATGCACACAGACAAAATATTTGATACTGATTTACATAGGTACCTGCATCAATTTAAAATTAGGTACAAAAAAACACCATTAATTGCTTCTCTGTTCACGGCAATAAGAAAACTACACAATACATAATAGCAACAAACCCTCTCTTAGTAATACTCAGTGTTACACTGCTTTGTTTCACTTGGTGGGGTTCTGCTGCAGTTGAGAACCACCACCAACTGCTGTCACTGAGCAGACTGCCTTTTTAAATATGGTTAATGTGAAACACTTCAAATAAATTAATGAATAAATGAGGAGCACTTGACAAAGGAGCTGCCACTAAACTTTTCACCATTCCTTAATATGACTGATGATGTTTTGGTTTAATTATGGCTCTGCTGTATCAATGCTACAAAATGTGTAGTATGTAAAAGTTTTCTTAAGAAAGAATGTTCTTTGATGTTTGATCTTTGTATACTTTGTATATTTTGTACACTTTCAAGCCTAGAAAAAAGCAAAGTAGATTTAATCCAAGAAACAGAGAGCAGCTAACAACCAAGCTGTAAGTGATGTCCAGGTGTTAGAAAGAAAAATTATTTGTCAGCAAAATTGCCTTATTAAGGTTTAGGGTTCAACATGTTTCAATGATCTCAGACCTGGGGGGAGGTTAACAAAGCCTGGGAAGAAAGATGCACCACTGATAGTGGACACAAAGAATGCAGAATTTACAGGCCACAAGGACATTTGGCAGAACTCCCAAGATAAGGAAGAAACCAATAAAGACAACTGAGCAACTGTGCTGAATCAGGTCCAACTGGATAAAGGGTAATTCTGACAGGAGGAGATGGTGGACAATGACTCATGGACCACCAACTCAAGAAACCCACTGACACAAAAAAAGAGAAAGACTGAACATGTGGACTAATTCCCATGGGACTCCATAGAATCAGACACCAAGAGAAGACAGAATATTAACTAATAACTATGTAACTTGTAGCCATTGAACATTAATGCCTTTAATTGCTCAAATGTATAAATAGCAAAAAGTTTTGATGGTTGGTGTGCTTAATTTGCGGAATACTGCCAAGCACCCAGGCTTGCACTACTCTGAAATACATAATCCATGTCTCTCTCAAGTGTGTGAATATTGACTTGTACACCAGGTAACAAAGCCAATTTTTCTGGACAACACCAATTGCCCAGAGAATTAAGATCAGCCAAAAGTGAATAAACATATCAGGTCATCAGTACACCCAGCATTCAAATTACCACAATTTAAAACTACTTTAGAGATAAATAGTAAAGGTTTCCAACACCATCCAGCAGCTGCTACTGAGAAGAGGAAAAACAGACCTGGCTTCTAATTTCAAGTTATTGTGAATATTTGTGATGGCAACATGCTGAAGTGCTGCACGGTGCATCATGGGATAATGGTGATTGTGTTACATCATTTGAAATTAAGGGGTTTGGGGTTGATCCACAGAGGAGTTTGGCAATTGCAGCATCATAAAACATCCAGAATATGCACCCTCTGGGTGTTCTGCTTACACAATAAATGGGAAAGTTCAGTTTTTCCTCTCTATACAATCCTCAGCAGAAGACAGGCAGTAAGCTGTATTTCTGTGACTAAGATTTCCTAAGGCAGGAACTTAATACAGCTCTAAATCCTCTTTTGTAGTTCAATTCCCCATGGCCTTTTCTTAAAAAATAAAGCAAGTGTCAGTATTTTTATCTTTAGGTGCAACTGAAAGACCATGTTGTAACAGCCCTTCACATAATTATAACGATTGCAATGCTTGCCCAGCAAATCACTGATTCATTTTTCTCCACTGAGAACCACAGACATTAGTCTAGAGATCTAGGTCCTTCCCTGAGGACCAATAAATCTTTAATTATTTTATACAAAGTGACCTAGTTTCAACAGAAAACTGGCATCTTGTAATATTTTTTTATGAGGGATTGGTTCTGATTTGAACAAAGAACATTTACAGACACAGAAAAGGACTCTACTACCTCTTCCTCTGACTGTATTTATGGGCAAAAATCCAGTAACTGCATTTCTTGAGACAACCAATTTGCTGGCATATGTCAGTAAGAAGCACCTACTGACTTATTTCCCTTTGGGAACACAGATTAAGTTAAAGGCTGGTGAACAGTGACTGGTTTAGCAATAAAGTCTCTATTAACTTGGAAAAACTTAACACTTGAGCTATGGACACACAAACTCAGATCCTTCCAAAGTGGAAGTTACTGGGCAAACACTTTAAGAATTTCATCTTTAGATCTGCATATCTCCTTGCCTTTGAGAACACAGCCTTTCCCTACCAGAGCCTTTCCCTCCCACCTCACTGGACCAGCACCTACTGCCAGTCACGCAGGTATAACCCAATGCTGCTGCTGCATCCTGCAGACAGACAGTCAGGCCCGACACCCCCCCACCCATCTCGGCTTTGCAGAAGCAAACACTGTCCCAGAATTCAGCAGAGAAGCAGTGAAAATGATCACACTTGGCAAGGGCTTCTGTGGAGCATCAATGATTAGGTCACTCATCTCCCTGTTGCCCTTGGGGATAGCAGTCCTGAGGAGCACCAGGAAAAAGGATGCAAAAGATGAGTGCTGAGGCATGTACCTGAAGAAAATGCCATCTTGGGAGAAGTTACTGCTGAATGCTATCAGAAGGGTGCCCAGTGACACTCCTCATTACCTCCCTGCTGCAATTAAGGCTGTAGTTTCACAGACACTTTAAGCCAATGTAAACTTTGAAAAGAAGTATTTCTATTCCTACCTTGAGCCAGCACAACTGTGGTAAGCCAAAAGAGAGAACAAATTCAAGCTAAAAGTGAGGCATTTTCCATTCTCCATATCTTCAACATTTATCTGAGCGGATTCATCTCATAATCTGAAAAATGCTGGAGCCAGCACAAAGGAGAGGTTGGCAGAGGAAAAAGAAGTCGGGTATGGCAGGGGAGTTGGAAAACCTCTTTCAATTGCAGTGTTGGCTTCCAAAACTCTTAGGAAATTAAAGCCTAAACTGCATCAGTAGTCCACTTCCAGCTTTTTCATTCACTTCTGCCTACTAAGCATCTACTGAAATTTTAAATCTTGCAGTCCACGGGGGTTTTTTTACATTTAAAAACACATGGCTAAATAGACGTGATAATTTTTTACAGCTATTTGTAAATACTCAGAGTGATCTACCTTAAAATATAAAATTAGACATAACTGTAAAACAATATGAGAAATAAAATTAATTGTACTTTGCAACTTGCTGTGAACAGACCCAAGGACCAACATTGACATAATTTCGATTACATAGAGTTCCTTCCTAAAAGGCAGCATTTTCTAGTCATCATTTTTGTTTGGAGAAAGAGATTAAGACCATTCAATTTACTCCCTATTCCAAAACACTGCTAATATCTGTATCTTTGTTCCTTTATGTTTGCAGCAAACCTATGCATTTGGAAAATGGATTTTTAAATCATCTAAAGTGGTACAGACAGTTCCAAGAATTTCCACTGTTACCAGAGTTTGAACCCTTTATTAGAAACACTACAGAGATTTCTAGAAAGAGAAGGGATTAAAGAGAGAGGAACAATCTCATTTATTTGGGCAGTGAATTTTGAATATACTGTTGGAATTTCCAACACCTGGAAGACTTTTATAGAATAATATAGAAGAAAACTGAAGGAGTATTTAAAAAAGCAATAATATTACTTGATAAGCTATAATGACAGAAATGGGCAGATACTAGTGCTAAGTAAAATAGGACGGAAACAGACAAGTTGTATCTCAGAAGAGACCTTAAAAAAATTAAACTTGCTTTATTTAACACACTTCTGAAAAGATAAACTAAAGAAGATTCTAATCAGGAAATTCCTATGAGATGGTTTCCTTCTCTGGGAAGAGTAAGCGAATGGGAAGTTGCCATTTGAGAGCACAGGGCAGGGAATGGAAGCCAGCAGCAAATCTGTGAGGTACTGAGCACAGGTTATTAGCAAAGTTTTATTATGCCAGAGGAAAAAAAAATTGTTTAGTTACAAAGAGTTATAGAAGTTTTTAAACTGCTTTTCCTTTGTGATTTTCCAATACACAGGTCCTTCCCCAGATTTTTTTTAAAGTTTATTCTTATTGCTGTTGTTATAGAATGGCCTGTTGTCTCCCCTTCCACCTTGTACCTGCATTTTATCTCATTTATGCCTGTGAGCCCACATACTCAGATGACTCCACTAAAATCAGCCATCAATGTGTGTGTTATACCCAGGACTTGCAGATGCCTTCTCCTGAGCACTACACAGAGACTGAAGAATCTTGTGCTGCTGAGAAGCACCACGCTGGTTTGGAGGGGTTCAGCCCCATCGAGCACAATGTCCCTCCTCCAACAGCAGCACAGGTGCCACCCTGGACACAGTTGAGAACAAAGCATGCATATATAACAGCATGTCTCCTGACTTCTGGCTCAGAGGCCTGAAAATTCAAAAAGCAAATGTAATCCTGAAAATACAGGATGGTTGTTTTCTTTTTCAAAGTATCATAAAAACAGAACCACAGCAGAGGGAGGAAAGAATTCAAAATTATGACAGAGAAACACACTGCACTGATGCAAACTCTTCAGTCAGTAGTTCAGAAAAAAATGTATTGGAAGCTACAGAACAATGATAGCATGCTACAGAGGTAACACACACAATGCTAAGCCCATTACACATTTTGGTTGATGCTCTTTTTGTCACCTATACTTTTAGATAAATCAAATGTCCATGCTATAACATTGCTGTTCTTTTCTTTCTCTCTGGTCCAATAAAGTCACTAAGATCTGGGAATTATAATAATTAGTATCTTGCTTTGTTTCAGGTGAGGGGAAAACAAAGCCACAAAGCCACAATGCATGCGTGTCCACTGACCCCATATATTTACAAATAATGCATAATCTGAAGTCAGAAAATAATATGGAAAACACTGTGAGATCTTCTGAGCAGCCTTTTAACCAAAATTTAGATCAACACATATACATAGGTGTTATTTAAATTCAGATGATCTTGAGAGAGGGATTCATAACTAAGTAGATACATAAAATCTGTTTCACACTACTAAAATGTTGCTAAAAAGTGCTCCAATTCAGTGGAATTCTAATTGTGGCATCACTACCAAGAGCAAGTCACAGATATGAAACAGCACAAAGCATTAGGGAAGGTCTGTCTCACAGCAAGGACCATTCAGAACCAGAGATATAAGACACGATGCAAGGCAACAGTGACCTGGATTTTACCTGAACATCTTCATTTTTCCTGCCTAGAAAGAATTTGCCTATTTGCCAATAATATAAAAAAAAATCTGGACCAAGTCTCTATGCATATGTGATGCACTGTGAGCAAGCCAAGACTTCTAAGAAACAGAAGTTACTGCCCATGAATAGTAAATCTGATGCATTTAGTAACCACCTAGGGCAGGCAATGACAATTCAATGCAGTGCATCTGCACGTTGTTCTGCCTGGGAAATTCCAGACAGAAATACAATTGCTCTGTCACTGCTGACCTCACAAACCACTCTCTTACAGCCCCTCTCCACATTGTCTAACTTAAATATGAAACTTGTGAGTGTACAGCCCTAATACTAAGGCATGGGTCACATTTCAGGCAAATATTGTACTCTAAATAATTTAAAATGTAAATTAGATAAACTGTCTTCAGAGAGAAGCTATTTTTATAGTAACACCTGCAAAACATCTTGATGGCAAGAGAGATGCTGAATTCCATAGACTGTAGAGGGCAATTTGTGTTCATTTGCATACTTCAAAATTAAAACTTGTCTGACAATAATTTTGTTATTACAATACTTATTTCTAGGGCACCTATCAAAGTATTAAACAGAGCCAAATATGAGAGCATCAGCTACTGTGTCAGCTTGAAAGACAACCAATTTCAAAGTTAATCTGGACAAAGTAGTTTATTTATAGCATTAACAATTATTATTACTTGAAATTCCAGAAATGCCAGGATAACCTAGCTGAAAACTGCACTGCTCATCACGCAAACATGCTGCCTTTATCTAGGGATCAAAACCACAGCTGTGAAAATACTGTAAGAGTCTTGTCCAGATGAAAAAAAGCAACCTAAGCTGGTACAGATAAAAAGCTCAAGGAGAGACAGACTCGAACTACCAAAGCCACATCTTGTTAAAGCATATGTCGCCTGTCTACAATACTTTTAACACATGCTAGAACATACTGGATGCATTATCACATTTATTGCCTTGACAACAAAGCTATAATTAATAGGACAGGGTAGTCCTTGTTTCAAAGAACTGAAATGTGAAAGGAAGCAAAAGAAGTATTAGCTGTATTTTCAGATACAATCTAATAAGCAAACAAAAAGCCAGATTCTTTAAAATTTACTGGTTAACTAGAAGTCCATCCCAAATGTTGCTCTGTGCTCAGCAAAATAATTTAAAAAAAAAAAAAAAATAGAAAATCTATTTTAAAAAAAAAATATTTGAAAAAAAAAAAAAAACAAAACAAAACAAAACAAACAAACAAACAAAAAAAAACCCCACACCTTTCCATTTTTCATGTTTCTCTTTGTTTGTTTCTTTTCCTGACAACTGAGAAGTAAAAAACAACTTTAAAGTCAATAGAAACAATGCATTGCAACAACTAAGTATATTTGTTCCTTCCAAGTTTAAAAAAAAACACAAACCATGTTTTCTCCAGTATTGATCTTGGACGGTGTATTTAGGAAAGTTCTACTGAAAATACCTGTCGTGGTTCCATCCCACAGGGTAACCAAGCCCCACACAGCCACTTGCCTACTGCCCCACCACCAGGACCAGGAGAGAACTGGAAGCGTAAAGGTTTGAAAATTTGGGGCTGAGGCAGTTTCACAGGAAAAGAAAAAGCTGTACATATGTGCAAAGCAAACCCAGGAATTAATTCACTGCTTCCCATGGGCAGGAAGGTGTTCAGCCATGCCCAGGAGAGCAGGGCCCAGTATGTGGAACAGCGAGTTGGGAAGACAGACAAAGTCACTCCAAACATCTCCTCCGTCCTCCTTTTCCCCAACACTTTTTTTACTACGGAAAGTGCTGGATTTGCACTTGGGATGGGCACCCCTGAATGTTCCTACAGATTGGGGAATGAGATGCTGGAAAGCAGTGCCATGGAAAGGGACTGGGGGCCCTGGTGGATGGAAGCTGAATATGAGTCAGCAGTGCCCTGGCAGCCAGGAGGGCCAACCCTGTCCTGGGGGGCATCAGGTACAGCACGGCCAGCCGGGCGAGGGAGGGGATTGTCCCGCTCTGCTCTGCACTGGGGCGGCCTCACCTGGAATATTGTGTGGAGTTTGGGGCACCACGAAGAAAGAAGAATATTAAGCCATTAGAGAACATCCAAAGGGGGACAATGATGATGGTGAAGGGCTTTGAGGAACAGCTGAGGGCATTTGGTCTGCTCAGCTGGAGGAGAGGAGACTGAGGAGAGACCTTGTTGCAGTTACAACTTCCTCATGACGGGGAGAGGAGGGGCAGGCACTGATCTCTGCTCTGTGGTGACCAGGGACAGGACCTGAGGGAATGGCCTGGAGCTGTGACAGGGAAGGTTGAGGCTGCATATTAGAAAAGGTTCTTCCCCCAGAGGGTGGTTGGGCACTGAACAGGCTCCCCAGGGCAGCGGTCACAGCACCAAGCCTGGCAGAGCTCAGGAAGTGTTTGGATGATACTGTCAAACACACAGTGTGACTCTTGGGGATGGCCCTGTGCAGACTGAGGGTTGGACTCACTGATCCTTGTGGGTCCCTTCCAACTCAGCACATTCTGTGATTCTGTGCTACAATGCAGAACATCCCTTTGCTCAGTCGGGGTCACCTGTCCCAGCTGTGTCCCCTCCCAGCTTCCCACACATCCCCACCTTCCTTGCCAGAGTGGCAGTAAAAAAGCAGAAGAGGCCTTGGCTCTGTGCAAACACTGCTCAGTCATAACAAAAATATCTCTTTATTATCAACCCTGTGCTCAGCACAAATCCAAAACACAGTCCTGTGATAGTCCTGTACTAGCACCAAGAAAATCAACTCTATCCCAGCCAAAACCAGCAAAACACCTTATATCAAGGTGCATTTGATCTCGAGTACTAAATTCTTAATGTCATTTAGCAGAAAGTAATTTTTTCTCACTATTGTTCCAAGATATCTCAGCTTCCTTCCACCAGAAAAATCCTTAGGTACCCCAAAAAGCATTTATCAGTCAAAAATTCATCCCACATGACGTGGCAAAGAGAGTGAAAAACTGCAACACTGACCAAGTTACAAGCAATGTGTAAGCTAATAATAAGCAGTCTTACTACAGGTTTTTATTCACATTAACTACATTTTGGGAACTGACCCCTTGCTTTTCACATTTCTAATGCATGACATAACAACTTTATTTCTATCTTTAGAAGACTGACATAAAGAGAGTGAGGTGTTTATAAAGGAAATGCTCCTGTGAGAATTTGATCTATTCCACATACACCAAGTACAACTTCTACAGCTTCTATTCTTTAAAACTAAGACTTAAAGCCAAAAACTAATTTCCTTTTCATTAGCAAAATCAATAGTGAGAAAATAATTCTTTTATGTCATAACTTGCTAATGTAAACCCGCTGTTTAGAAGGCAATAATGTATAAAACCTATGAAATTTATTGTAGCAGTGAGTTAAAAGAAAGACTGAGATTCCCAGCTACTCAGAGATTTGTTTTTTTAAAAAAAATAAGTTTACGACTATAACTTGACCTTATAATTGGACTATACTTGGTGGGGATGGCATGATCTTATCACACTTGTGCAAGTTCATCTGAGAAAAACATTTCAGCAGCCATAATGAATATGAATTATGCTCTTCAAGTCTTCAGCAAAGACTTTCACTGCTGCCAGGCTACGCTCAGTTCAGGATGTGCATATGCACTTCTAGCCAACATGGCATTGACTTTATATTTGGAACACAACATAACTTCACCTCTGGTGTGCCCTCACATGTTCACAAATAAAATGCAAAGCTACACTAAGAAATGCAGCTCCTGGTCTAACAGATAGAAGCTGACAAGTTCAGTACTGTGCAATGCAGTGGTGCTTAGGATCACAGTCTGTTTTGGGTTGGAAGGGACCTTAAAGATCATCTCATTCCAATCCCACTGCCACAGGCATGGATACTTTCCACTACACCAGGTTGCTCAGGGTTCCAACAGCTCACCCACCACCTAATCTATACTGATGCTCTCAGAAGGAACCTCACAGTGACAACAACAGGCATTTTAAGACCAAAAGGTTAAATCAAGAACACTGGCAAGAATCTTTTCAATCTATCTGACTGCAGTGTAAAACCAGTAATATATACAGGTCCATATAAATAGACACAAATAAGCATCCTGCCAACTATATGACAAAATGACATTTTTGACTGCAGGTAGAGGTATGACCCTACAGAGAAATAAATTTAAAGCCTATCTGAATTCTCATGTAAAGAAAAAGACATTTGTAGATTTTGTTCTGTTTTGTTTGGGGTTTTTTTTCAACCTTTTGAATAGAAACTGGAAGCAATGGATAATGTCCCTCGCAAATGGTGCTTATAAATAATGAGACAATACAGACCAGTAATATAAAATAATATTGAACATCTTACTAAAGAGCACTGCTTCTAGGAGTTCATGGCTCAGTTCATAATTTTAATGTAGATCTAGCAGTTCAAAAAAGAGACAATCTACTAATTCATATATATTGAATAAATTTCCTTTACTCTCTTTGTGATTGTGATAAAAACAAAATTATATATATTATTTTGTAAATTTTTATAACTAACATGACCTATACTTTTGCTAAAGCATGCTTCAAGATTATATCCGAAACCAGGAAAAGTAAGACATTCTTTTAATAAGTTGATTAAAGAAAAAATAGATTACTGAAAAGAGTGGTGTATATATTTCAAGTTTATTTCGACCTAATGATTAGTTAATATTTTAATTTTAAAAAATCCCACTCCACCCTAAATAACACCAATAAACTCAAAATGAATTCCATTAAAGATTCACCTGTGAACTTTATTTATGTTTTCATTGTCTTGTTTTTTAGCATAGCACTGAAAAGGTGGAGAAATCAGGGTACTACTGACAGTCAACTTAGTCTTTACGGCAGCCACATATTAGATGAAACTACAGAACTATATTTAATCTGAGAAAATAGGGTCCTGTTTATGCAATCCTACTTTAGGAGCTTCTAATGAGTTACTGCAGCCTAACCCAGATATGCCTGCCAGCAAGTTCCCTGCTCTTTCATGTCAACTCAATGATGAGAGTACAATTTCATTGTAAAAATTGCTGCACAGTACAAAGAATACTCTTGTTAAACATGGTGATCATTGTATAATCAGTAACCTAAAAATAGACTTCTGCCTAATTTAGCTCATATTTATAACACAGAAGGTTTATCTTTATTTGTATTATATTTGCTATATAACCAAAGTCAGTGTTACTAAGAAGAGATTCCTGAGGCAGGGGAATAAATTGTCAGTGAAATTAGGTAAGTAAAGAAATTGTTAAGCCCACTGACACTAGAGCATCCACAGAGAGCGCCGATGCCTACATTTACAAGTCAATGAACACATGCAGAAATTACTGACAGATGCTTCAGGACTCAAGTCACATGTTAAGTGAGTTATTACCACAGTGGCCTCTTTTTGCCTTGAAAATCTACTGACAAGAATGGTCATCCATCTTAGAAATGCCTTCATCTTTCAGAGAGCATCCTCCAAGAGTGGAGCTTCCCCAGGCGGGAGTCCTGCACGCACCCACCTGCCTCGCAGACCCATCAGAGCGCGGGGAGCAGCAGGGCCAGGGTGAGCACTCGGCAGCATCTGCCCTCTGATCAGAAGTGGCACTAATGCAATGCTAAAAGCAGTTTAGTTCACTCCTTCACGCTGAAAGACAGCTGTAGGGACAAAAGGTGTATGCAAAAAACAACACATTCAGTGGTAAAAGGAGCAGGGGAAAGGATGAAGCTGCTCGGAACATGCTTTCTGACCCAAGTCATCTACTGCAAACACCTTGCCAAACACAATCACAGTACTGTTTGAAATCAAGCACAGCATGAAATGCAAAACAGTGATGCAAGAAACAAGAACAGGAATAATAGAAGGCCTAACTACAAACAGAAGAAATAATCATTACAATTTGTCATTGCATCATATGCTTCAGTACCCGCTGTTTCTAGATTTGGCTGTGTTTAAAGGATTCTTAGCTTCAAATTTATCTCAGCAAATGATCATAATGCAAAAATGATATATGTATAAAAAGAGTTTGAATTTCAGTGTTCCTAGTCGCTTTCTCTACACTGTGTCTCTGTTGATACTGTATCTACAGGAAAGATTAAGTTCAAAGGGATGTAATTTCTGATCATCACATTTCTCTGGGGCACAAGGATGCCTTTCTCTGTTATTGTATCTGGTCCACAGATTTCAAGACTCAGTGAACAGCAACCATACCAGGCATGGAGACATGGCATTCCCAAAACCAAACAAGGCCAACAGACCATAAACACAGTATCTCGGGTTCAAACCCTAATTATTTCCCTGAAAAGCTAAAGTCCAGTGGAAAGTTCTTTTACTAATTTGGTTCTTCATAAAGGAAACAATGAAGAGCTTCAGAGATTAACAGTACACATTTATCAAATATTTTATCAACAAACGTGATGACAGGAAAAAAAAAAACAAATAATGGCCTCCAATCTATCAGAAATTCTGGTGTTGGCTTGGTTGTCCATATGAAACACATCAATTTTAATGCAGCTCAGTCTGAGACAGTGGGACACGTGAACCCTCCTCCACTGACCTGGTCCTTGGCATGAACTGCACAAAAGGTCCAGGCACTGAACCATCTCATAAGCACCTTTCACTCAGGGCTCTGCCTAGATCATACACTGCGCACAGTGAGGTGAAAGATTGAGAAGGAAAGGCTAAAAGCTAATTTTGTAAAAATGTGCTTTCCATAAAGACTGACTTCTAGGATCCTTCTCAAGCTAATGAAAGCTCATCTATACATCCAAAAAGCAAACAACACAATCAGTAGAAAACCTAGCATTAAACAATGACTCATCATGTTGACTGAGCTTCAAACTCTGAATAAAAAATTTATAACATATTTAAAATTTAGAAGGGTGGTTATAGTCACTCAAAGAGAAAACAAAAAAGAAAGTAGTAAGCTAGTAGTAAGCTAACTAAAGGCAAAAATTAGAACTTCAAAAAAGGGTCATTTTTCTTAGTGTAAGGGAAATCCAGAAAAAAAATCATTACACAAAGGTAAATTCTCTCTAAATTTAAAGTCATGTAACATGACATGATCTTCAAGTAAACAGCTGATGTTGACTTCAGAAAGATAAATCCCATGCTTAGCACCAGTAAAATCTATTATAAAATATGCTTCTTTGGCATTATAAGGGTCAATTTGAATCTAATTACTAACATGTATTATTAAATGCATCATATAAAGACATTATGAATATTCATAAAAGTGCATTACACAAATGCACATACAGATGATCTGTGCAGACTGAAACGTATAGTCTGTCCTACAAAGACAGGAAACCCCAATGGAAGAAAAGAAGCAATTATGTAAAAAAGAAATGAAACAGGTATCAGAAAAAGGTGGAATTCAAGTTACACAGGAGGCTTAGGTGCTTCATGAATAAGGAAGGAAGAAAACTTCATTAAGTGAGAAATCAAGCTATGAAGAAAGAAGAGGGCATATATCAACTAAGTATACAACAATATGCAGATTATTATACAGATACAAGAAACATCAGAATATAAATTCTACTTATCAAAAAGAGAATGAGTTTTAGCCATGTTAAAAAATGCAAAGCCGAGATCCAACTTACAGACCAACACTATGAATATGGCATTTTCCTGCTGGATCAGTACACACAAAGAAGGATGACAAAATAATTTATTCCTTTTCTGCTATGTGGATAGGCAGAAGGATAACTAAACAACCACCAGTTTTGAGCACACTGCTTTCTGCCTTATCAGGAACAGGATGATAGTTTTGTCTCCTTGACATACTTCCATAGCCAGCACTCCAAACATGGAAGCAGCAGATCAAACTCCCCTGGCATTAAAAGATTAAATAAATCTCTGCACAGAGACTATTATTTCCCACACATATACGCAGAAACAGAAGCAAAGTCAAATTCTGATCCAGCTGGCAGATCATCTCTTTGCTAGTTGCAGTGATGTAGACATCAATTCTGAACTGCCTTGTGCAGACTCACTACAGGCATACCCAAGGCAAAATCATGCAAATATACAAGTCTGGCTATAGTCTGCAGGTTAAGGCCCCTGTGCCACTCAACATTATTAGAAATGCCTTTTTTTTTTCCTTGTATTAAAAAAATTGTTTACATGGTCATCAACAAAAACACCAATGTCTACGCCAACATTACAAAACGAGAGAAAGAAATGCAAAATTTAATTGAATTGCTTAAGTAATGAAGCTTTGATATTTAATTGATTTGCTTGAAACTGTAAACTGCTAAAACCAAAACATTATTTTAACCTGACAGTCCCATTGAGACCAATACTGCATATACTACACTGCAAGCTTATTCTAAGCTGTTTATTAGAAGAAATAATACTAACAGCATGCAGAAAAAGATACCTCAGATCTAGAGCTCAATTTGAACCTCTGCGTGCCATGGTTATAGGATAATGCTTCATTTTCAAATCTGCATAAGTACTAACCAGTCCAGTTTGAAGTCCAGATGACAGAACCAAGGGCTGACAGTCTTCAGTGCCACTCTACAAGCTCTACAAGCAAGGACTTATTGCAACTCATTTCCCATATTCCTCTTTGACTCAGTTCTTTATTAGTTTGTGTGTATTTAAACAGCATTTAAGTCTTCAGCTGCATGGCTGGCACCATTTCTCCAACATCCTGCTCACCTAAGTCAAACAATCTTAGATACCACAATGCACAATACTGGCTAAGCAGTGAATCACAAAAGATGCTGCTTCAATGTGATCTATAAGCTTCAATACAGCACAGAAGATGGTGCTGGGATAGGCTTTAAAAGTACCTGAAGAAATAAAAACTCTTTAGTGAATGAGATGAAGTCTCTGTAAAGGGATGTGAAGCTAGACAGCATTTGGTCTCATACTGGCTGTAATTCAAAGGGACAGAACTGGGCAAGAAGGGAAAAGCAGGAACAAATCAGAGGATTTGCAGTTGGAGAATTGTGAGTGTGTGTGCAGGACCAGATTACAAAGGGAACCAGTTTTGCTGTCAGTGAGCCATAACACGTCAGTTAAGCACACTGAAAATATTTACCTGAAAAAAGAGAGGAAACAAACCCTGAACTACTTAACAGTTTTCCATAGAGGCAACATTATTAGTAGCCACAGAAACCCTGTTCAGGAATTTTAACACATGTGTTACAAGCCGTTTCTCTGCTCTGGATCTTTTGTTTGACCGGTCTGTAGTATAATTTTGTGTGTTACCCCAGAATAGTCACAAGACAGATAACTCCAGTGTATCACAGGTCTCTAAGTTGACATCCTGCTAAAGCTCATATGGAGAACAGGCCTACAGTTTGATTCAAAAGATTCAGAACACAATCGGGTTGCCTTTCACCTCCCCAAATTTTACTTTAAGATGAAATGTTTATTATCTCCATAACAGTGACTTTTACAAAGACTTTTTCCCTCTGAAGCTGCATATGTGTTATTTGCATAGCAAGTTACAATGAGGACAGCAATGGCAATGATCCCATACCAATGCTGTTTGTATGCAGTGCCTTCAGCCAGCTAAATGCATGTAGCATGCAGCATTTCCACCAAACACATTGGAGGCAAGCACAATTTCACAAGCCACAGCAAAAATTAACAAGTTCTCAAAACATTAAGAAAGACAATCTGATACGTTACTTAGAGAAAGTTAAATCCTGTTTGCCAAAAACAGCTAAGAAGACTTCAGTGCCCAAGGCACAACATCAGAGGATTTCCACACTGGTGCCACTGAAGAAGTCTGTGGTCTGCTGACACATACAAAAATATGAGCATTATTTTTCCCTGGTTATGTGCTCCATACAACACAGAAGCTGTAGGCATTAAGATTCCTGGCAGAGTCCTTCACAAAGACCAGGTTCAAAATTGACTTTCTTCACTGGTTCAGCAGCCAGGAGCACCCACCACCTGTGCAACTGACTGCAGCCTTGTGCCAAACACTGACTTCCCAGTACCCAACTAGAGGCTCACAGAGTTCATCAGTGAACTGGTAAACCAGTATTCCCAGGGCAATACTTCCTACCCTCTTTATTGCCTTAGCCATCTCACTGGCAACAATGAGGGAAACACTGCATGCACACACTGTAAGAATTCCCCTGCTTCAAACACACAGCTATTTCTTGTCATCCAAAATCTACCAGGGACTGGGATGCAGCAAATATATACCACCTGTCCAACAAAGTGTCAGTCTATCGAGAACCTACAGCAATTATCGATAATGGCAAAGCCACATGGCCAGTAACTGTGGTCTGCCAGGTGAGCACACAGAAGATCCCCCCACAACAAGCCAACAACTCCGAGGTTCAGAAAAACACAGAACTGCTTGTGCACCTCCAGTGTCTTCTACATGTTCAGTCTACCTTTTGGAAAACTTCACTCAGGCCTGATGTCTGCCACCAAATAGAAAAGACCCTGAGAATACATGCCACTGGAAGACAAACACGTCAGTGGATGAAGAATAATGCTCCCCAGAAACACTAAAGCTTATGGAAAAATGCTAAGAAATAAGTTCTAGGGCAGTTCAAATGAGAAGGGCTTAGATCTTGAACAGACAACAAAATTAAGCACAGCCAACAAAGTCCTAACAATACAGGCATGGATGAAATGAAGCTTTGTGACATGGATACACACAGGTAGGTTTAAGGAGTCTCAGAAATACACAACAACTAGATTACATTTATTCACATAGTACTTCATAAATGTACTGTGTTAGTTTTATACTAATACATATATATATATAAATACTACAGAAGAAGGTCCGAGCACTTCATCAGTCACTAAAGTTTTGGTCTGTGACCCCAAAGCCACAATTACCCACTAAAATCCTTAGAATACATACAAGTACCAACTTACAGTCCCACTTTTCAGGGCAGGTTTCATCACTCAGAAACACTTGCAGCATGGGCCATGTTAAAAGCTGGGGGAAAAAATTCAATGTTTAAACATTACTGCAGACTATTTACTGCAGATTAAAGAATGATATATATGTAATCAAAGCACCAAAACTGTAGCAGCTCTTCCCATGCACAGAGGTCATGGTCACAATGAGTGTAACCACTACTGCCAACTTCTCTGCCTTGACTAGTTGTTATTTACATCCAGTGTAAATTCAGAACACATGCAATAGAGAAGATGGATGTATGGATGATGGATCCATGTTATACAGACTGTAACTGACATTAGATTCAAACTACTCAGTATCAAGAGAGTTCTTATTTTTCTACTTAAAAAAGCTAGGGCCTTTGGAAGAGCGAAGCCATGACAACAGTTTTACCACCTATGGGTGGAGTGTGTCTCAGACAACATAGAATAGGAAAAAGAAAAAATAGGTTGTGCAATTCAAAACTCCCAAAAATTAGTTTCACGTTGTACAGTTTCATGCATCTCAATGACTCCTACCACATTAAATGAAAAAAAAAAAAAAGTTATATCAGAAAACTAGAATGACATGGCTTAAATTGTGTGAATGTGCAGAACATCCACTCCTTCATCACAAAAAAGCACAACAAAATAAGAACATGTAGCATTTTGTGATCAACAAAGCTGCACAGACACCCACTCTTTCTTATTTTCTCTGCAGCATACTCTTTTAACTCATTCATCTCCTTCTGCATCTTTCTTAGAATCCCTGACTTACCTGCTTTCCATACAGGACCATGGAAATAATTATTGTCTTACAGACAGTTCAGAGGACAACATCCATTTTTCTCTCAATGTTATTTATAAACCAAGAAAAATTATTTCCTTCAGAAACAGAGAGGTTATGCCAGAGTATCTGAAATCTAAAAAAAACTAGAGCAGGAGAGCTATTCCACAGATCTTCATGCTGTGATAGATTCACACATTTGATCCCACCTCCCAGTAAGGAGCTAGCAATTAGTGCATTCCAGTGCAGGTCCATGGATTTTTTCCCAGCTCCCTTATTCCACATGCCAGTTACAGCTGATTGTGGCAGCTGAGCCAGCAATGCACTTTTGCATCAGATGCACAAAAGCTAGAAATACTGGATGTGAGAGAGCAAACGTGTTTTGCTGTTTTTTACTGCAAATGAGAATTGTCATTCTTGGCAATCATGATATTTAAGGCTCAGCTTCACTGACATCTGACAGAATTTCAGATTTACAGATCTAAATCTGTAAGAAATGCACAGCATTTATTATACCTCCAGTGACATGGGAACATGTCCCACTAAAGGTTTTAGATATTGCTCTGCTTTGCACAAGGAAACAGCACATAATTAAAATCCTGTGCTGCTTTTGTGCTGTTTGAATGATTAGTCTTTCTCAATTCCTGGACAATATAGACATTAAGTACACTAAGTACTCTGATCAGAGCTTAAATACTGTTTAAATCAGACACATCTCCAATGTATACTCTTGCAAAGCATAATCTGCCATCATTATGTTACAGTGCCAGTATGTAGGAATCTTCTGTTTCACCCGGTTCGTCAGATACACTGCCTCTGCAAACAGATCCAGCTCTATTTTAATCCTTGGAGTATCTTCTGAGGGCACACTTGTGAATGCACACAAAATTCTCTGCATTTACAGTTTTTACTCTTAAAAACCACTGCTTTGTTACTTAATACCTAGATTACTAATAGCTTGCTAAACGGATAGACTAAATCTAGCTCAGCTGTATCTAACCATGGCTGTGGTCATGGTTCCCCTCTGTGATGCAGAAATAGGCACCTACTTTCTAGAGTACAAGTCATCTAGGAAAGGCTAAGGTGAAAATATGGACAACAGAGAAAAAGAAAACCCAAAATATAAAACCAAACCAACAAACAAAAAACACAAACAAACTCTGCAAGAAATAATGTGTTTACAGTCTATTTGTTATTCACATAAAGGCAGGGTCAGTACAACTAGCTGAATTCAGGAAAACTTTGGGTTTTTACTACAAGAGGTAGCAACAGCCCCAACCTCCCACCTGGTAGAATGTGGAACCTTAAAAATCCTGAGAAATTTTAACATATGATGGCAATCCATTAAAAATAACAAAACAAAGACACACCAAAAACCACTACAACCAAGCAAACAAACAAAAAAAGCACACGCACACCACCAACCAAACTAGAAAACATTAAAAAGGGGATAAAATGAGATGTCAGGAACAAAAGAAATCATTAAAAAAAATACCCATTTTTTTAAGGTAACTCATTGCAAAGAATACAAGTTCATGCCATTCAGCAGTGAAACCTGATTAAAAATACAAGAAGGCTCATCTAACCTTCCCAGTCAAGTATATACATTTTGAGTTGTGGAGCAGATTTATCTTTGAGACTTCGACCCTTCTTACAAATGCAGTTTGAAATTGGCCAACAAATGCAGAAATTAGTCATGGGGACTGAGAGACAGCAGAAGCATTTAAGCCTCATTTCCATAGGAAGCCAGGCTACAGCAAATGTAATTGAAGTTTTTAGCAAGAGTCTGCCATTTCACTAAAATACTCGCAATTACCAGAACAGACATTAAGTTTTGGGGCACAGCATCCCATTCTCCCTCCCTATGCTACGTGGTAGAGGCCAAAGCCTCATGGAAAAGCTAATAGGATGATTATCTTGAGAAGGATTATGCCTCACAGAGAAGCTGAAGTCTGCCTTTGTGACAATTAAGTCCATCATCCTCATTGGTCCAGTGAATTATTTTCTTTTGCCATAGTGCAGATAGATTATCACTCTGGTCTTTCTTAAAATGAGTGAATCTCAAAGAACATCGATATACAAAGATGGCATAAAATGTACTTGCAGACATTTCTTTCTGGCTTAAAAACAGGGAGTTCAGAAAATTATACAAGAGTAAAAAATTACCAAATTCTTTTTTAAGAAATAAAAGTTTGCTGCACTAAATTAGCAGAGTATAATTATAATATAGTCTATAGTTAACAAGCTTAGCATTGAACGACTGAGACACGATCTGTTCTACAGGAAATGCCAAGACATGACTCAAGTAGATCAACATAAGGTAAAAACTTTGTGAAAATGTTGTGAAAGTGCTGCTTTAAAACTTGATGGGGAAGAATGGTTCTTGGGGTTTCATCCATCCTTTCTAAGCTATTTAGAGAAGGAACACATTCCACCACACTTTCACCATCCTGAGAAGGACTGCAGAGTGTTTACATCCAGACAGCGCAGAAAGAACTACATGAACGAGTTACCTCAAAATCACAGAAGCATTTTCAGCTTAGGGACTCAGACAGAATGAGAACCACTCAGAAAGTAAAACCTTCATCCCATAAACATGTCCTGATTAGACTCAAGGATACATGCGCATCACATTGCCACAGGTATTTATGAACACGTAACAAGCTTGTTCAGACAATCAGTAGCTCACAAGAAAACAAGGCTTGTACCTTTGGGTGGCAGTTCAGCTGCAATCTAGTGAGAAGCAAGATATTGGACACTTTTTTGCATAAACAGAAGCATTGCAGCACAGTAAATAAACAGCTACCAGATGCTGGATACTTCTGTAGAAAGGAAACAGAAAAAGAAGATGAAACCTCAGCCTCAGAATCACTGACATTTTGGAAAGTCTTAATAAAATAGTCTAATTTAGAAAGGTAAGATACTCCTTGTTCTGATTGTTGAGGAAGAGAGATAAGGAAATTTTGGAAGAACCTCTAGAAGATTGCTCTGAAGTGGCTCACTCTTATTGTCACCACATAAATAGTATAAATAATAGCACCTCAGTTTCAATTATACCAACACACCACTTGGTCCACTTAATCTTAAAATAAATAGATAATGTTAGGGTTAAAGTTGAGTGCATTACACTTACAGGACAAAATTAAAAACTCACCTCCTCACCTGCACAGCAAAGTCAAAGCAATCAGCTATGCAGACAGTGCCCATTGCGAAGGCTTACAGCTCTGCTGCCTTTAACCAAAGGGGCCCCATTTATTGAGGTCACACCCAGCAAGCCATGCATTTCATCTGCAGCACATGCTGAGCATCAGGGCTAAATCAAAAGTGAAACTGCGAAATGCAGCCGGGTGGCTCTACCAACATTTCCGTACTGAATGGAAAGGTACCAGCTCTCAGAAGAGCAACTAAAAGCATTCAATACTGATGTCTTGTCAAGGACAGCTGAAATGCAGGATAACTATCAGTCATTCATGAGGATATGAAAGACACACTTTGTGTAACAGCTCTCATTTTCCTCACTGTCAAGGTGGGGTGCTAGAATATGGGCAACATGGTGTTAAGATGGACTACAAGCGAGAAGAAAACAGAGCAGAAACCTCAGAGTTATGAGAGACATCCTGATGCTCTTGTAGATGTGGTTACATTCAGAATTTAGTAGGGAACAAGTAAGCAACACATGAACAAATGCACATAATATAAATAGCACCTCTCTTAATTCTACACTGATTACAGAATGCCAGCTCATAGACTAAATACATAGGTTTTTAAAAACATCTGCAGGAAACAAATTAACTAATATTTACATCAAAGTTCTCTTATCAGAACAAAACAAAGATGCCTTTCAGCCATCTTCCACTAAAAACAAAGTAAAGCCAAAGCAAAGCAAACCAATATTGACTGTGCTTTTTGAGGACGACATAACCAGTATAAAATAAGTCTATTCACTGTTTCTAGACATCTCACCATTCAAGGGATTTTTGCTTCACTTTCAGACTTTCACCTCCAGAAACTGGTTTCTGTTAATCAGGTTAACAGGACAGCACCAAAACAACTACATGTGTATGCATGTTCGTATGTTTTTATATAATGTGCATTAGGTGCCTCTCTCTTAAAACCAAGGTTATAAAGATAAATTAAAAACTGCCTCATTACATCAAGCACCTTATTGATTCCTGTCTAACTTAACAGCTGTAGGTGGGAGCTTCCCAAATACATTTGGCTCTTCATTTGCCATTTATGTATGTGTTTGAGAGCCTATATGGTAAAGAAAGAATGCATCAAATCCAAAGGTAGCTGTGGAATTAAATGGCAGATCTATGAGCCTAGCATTGTGTTGAGAGGAAAAGAGGAAGACCTCACCTACCCCAGCACATAGCAGAAGTTTGCCTTCAGCTCCCACTCTTATTAGATGAACAAAGAGAATATTGTATGCAAGGAAGTAACCAACCAAGTTTCAGAGATCTCTAAGGAAGGCCTACAAAAGCATTCTATGTTCTTAATAAAAAAGTCCTATGATTTATAATAATGTGCAAGGATGGAAATATCACTGAAAAAGAATGAATACAAAATCAGTTTAAACTACTACTGCATTTCTGTGATGCCATTGACAATAAATCTATACCATTTTTATTGAACTGCTATAGATATTTTCCTATTACTGAAGTTAGGACTGATAAAGTTTCATATTTAAAAAAATCTTAGCAAAAAAATAACAGAAGGAAGTTACAACTCCCCAAGATGGAAAACCCCCACTTTTTTAGATTATGAATTCATGACATTTTATTGTGACTTGCAAATAAACTATGAAACAATGACCATTAAACTGACTTTCCTTACTAATGCTGAGTAACATTGCAGTAAGTACCATAAATCAGCAACTGTTCTGAATATGGAACTTTTTAAAATGAAAAATAAAAGAGATGGAATGTGTCTGTGCATATCAGTACACAAAGCTACAATTAAGGCTGAATATTGTCCCTTCAAAATGAAGTAGAACAGAGTTAATGAAAGTTGGGAGGAAAATAAAAATCAGAATTACAGACAAGGCCATGAGGAAGGGTTTGGTGTTTTCTTTGCTTGATGGCAGAGAAACTTTGGTTCAAAATTAATAAATGAAAGAGACTCAGTAAACAATGGTACCTGCTTGTATGTCCTCTGAGGTGGAGGCAGCATGCAAGAAACTTTACTTCTATACAAAGGGGCAATCCACCATCACATTCTTCAGTATTTTCTGTTCCCTGACAAGTATTTACGTCAGCTCTGTCTGGTCTTATGTTGCCCAGAAATATTGCCCAGGCCCATTTCTTTCCTTCATTGACTTGCTGCTCCCACATCTCCCATTTTCTATCATAATTTAATCAAAATGCTCCACAGGGAAAAAAAACAAAAACAAAAAAACAAACCAAACCAAACCAAAACACAACTATAAACATTTACATACTAACAAATAATATTTAAAAGCAAAAACTCACAGGGATAATCTGTAACAAAGATGGTGCTGGGGACAAACGCACTAACTATGGAAAATAAAAAGCGATCTTGAATGAGGTAGACGTTGAAGAGAAAAGTCATGAGGAACTTCTATCCCATCTCTGCGTACTGAGATTAACATTTTAGCAGAGTCCATCTCTTCCAACTCAAGACTCATTTATGCCTCAGGTTCAACACATGGCCTCTTTTGAGAATGCTTCCAACTCCTGAATTCCCGTAATAACAATCTAAGACACTAAAGGAATATACATTTAAGGAGAGTGAGCATTGCTCAGAGCATTTCCAAAAAGCAAATGGAAATAAAAAGCCTTTATCTGCATGCAGGAGAGCTTAAATATGTTAGGTAAATCTCTACACCAATGGCCTCTTCCAACACTCTTATCTCAGCCTGTAGCAGACTTAAGCCCCAGTGCCTCAGTGAAGGAGACCTGGGGGACTCCTGGAACCTGGAGAACCTCTCCAAACAGTGGTCTCTCCACTCGCAAGAAGAATCACCTCTTCTAGAAGAACCAGGATTCCAGGCCCTTCTGTTTAAATTTCCAACATATCTGTTCCCTTCATATTAACAAACTCATTACCTGCACCCATCCAGAAACAAAACCCCCAAAGCCCAAAAGACCCAACACTACCTCAGGAGCAAGAAACAAAGTCATCCCAATGCACCAAGAAATACAGAGTGGAGACTGAAAACAAATATTCTAAGCCACACAGACTATCACAGCTTCTGTATCACAATAACTAATTTTATCATTATTAACAGTATGGCATGTGCCTTTTCAATGCAGAACAAAACCATCATCTCAAAAGGTAATTAAGCAGAATTCAAAAGTCTTTACAAAAACCTTCCTGCCTAAATGCATCATGAATTAAGTGTGTCTTACAATCACAAAACATTTATTTTTATCAGGCTTTGGAAAACCAACACAAAGCATAGGCTCCCCTTGCCATATAAAACCTGAAACCAAAGCTGGCATCTCACAGAGATGAAACACAGCAGACCTTAATAAGCATTACAAAATCCAATTCCTGCATAAATACATATGCACATTCAGCTTACTGTCAGTGAGAGCAACCATGTAAGAAGAGACATTACTGTGTATATATGATGGGTCCTAAGAACAGGGCAGGGATCTCATGAAGCAAAAGGAATCTTAGAATGAAGTGGGACCCATTTTCTTTCCCCCTACAAAATCTTCTACTACTTCCTTCTAATAATCCTATTCATTTTAAAATAAATAAATACTACCTGCTAAAATTAGCATAATTTTTTGAGATGATTTGATTAGGCAGTGTGGAAGTCATCAGTCAGCCTAGTAAATATCTGATTGATGATTGTAAATACCTATCAAAAATAATTCCTGCTTGTAAGTTAAACCCATAACCACTCCATCCTCTAATTTAGTGATCCTGCAAATCTGCAGTGGCTCGCAGGCCCAGCAACTGCTTTAAGGGCTGAGGAAAAGAACTTTTCTCAAAATCTCATCCATTCACTAAAACAAACCAGTCCTGATCTGGAACCAAGAGAAAAAAATTACAGTGTCTGAAGATACTCCTCTCATCCAACCGCCAAGAGTGATCTGTTCTGTAGTGTTGCCATAGAAAATGAAAAGGAATCCTCCAATTAGGGACGAGGTCACATTAAAGCTGAGATATTATGTAAATATCATCCAGCCAGCACCCAGCAAAAAAATAAATAAAAATAAAGGCCTCGTCCTGTCAGCCCTCCAAGGGCAGGCCTCGGGTTTGCTCCAGCAGACCCCAGCCTGCAAGGCTCGGCTGGCAGGAGCAGGTGCAGCCCCGGAGCCTGCCCGGGCAGCCCGGGCAGGGCGGCACAGCCGCGGGGGGGCCGGGATGCTCCGCGCCCCCATCCCGGGTACCGCGGGTACCGCGGGGATGGGGCACCGCGGGCAGCCCCCCGCAGCCCTCCCGGCCCCTCCGCGGCCTCGCCCCGGCCCG
>VXAU01003552.1:430155-455179 GCA_013399695.1 Formicarius rufipectus
GGTCTGCTCGGGATGGTCGGGATGTGCTCGGGACGCTCGGGATGCTCAGGGTGCTCGGGGTGTGCTCGGGGTGCGCGGGATGCCCGGGATGCTCGGAGTGTGCTCGGGATGCTCGGGGTGTGCTCGGGATGCTCGGGGTGTGCTCGGGGTGCTCGGGGGTGCGGTGGGTTCCCCGGCGGCTCCTGCTGCGGGAAGCTCGCCCCGCGGAGCCGGGCGGTGTGCGCGGAGTTACCGCGCCCCGCGGAGTGTTGCGCTGTCCCCTCGCTCGCCTGCCCATCTCCGCAGGTGCGGGGCACGTCCGGCATGGAGCGCCGAGGAGGATGCGCCCGTGAAATTTTTTGGGCCACACCCCGCCGTCGCAAACGAGAATTAGACGCGGAGTTGCCAGATTAACTCACTCGCACTCACTATCCGAGCCAGGCGCCTGTAAACTCCAATGCCGTTTAAAACCTCCCTATTTTGTCAGAATGAAACAGAACAGCAGCTTCAGGCTCCCGAGTCCAGACTTTGCTGTGGGTTTCAAATCAGACTAGCTTCTCTACACCGACGTACATCGGCTGTGAACGCACCTTTACTAAAATGCTGTTTGTGACTGTATTTCTGTTGATCCAGATCCAGTGATTGACCCCGTGAATGCTACAGAAGTGTATTTCTGTCAGGCAAATACCAGGACCTTAGGGAATGGGAACAATCATGATAACTGGCTCAGTGTTACGTTGATGGCTTATGTAGTATTTGTGTAAATAGGCCCAGAACCAAGTTGAAAATAAGTGGGTTTACCACTCTGTTTGGTTTTTGGTTTTGTGGATGTTGTTGCTGCTGGAGTGCTAGGTTTGTACTTAGTTCAATAAGACAAGATTGCTAGGGAAAAATAGATTTGAAAGATGGGCCGCAAATACAAGAAACATGCATCAGCCTTGAAACATGCTCAAAGAAATGAGTTTATGGGGTTCCTCAGAGAGACAGCTCTGGGCAGCATCACAGAGACAGAAATTTGAGAAGGGAACACTTCAATCTTGCAGATAAAATAACAGTATTGCTGGCCACACTGAATACTTCAACCCCAAATTCAAGTGGAACACACATGTTAACAGTAAAGGGGATTAAACAGTCAGAAACACCTTCTGAGACTAAAAGGGAACATGCATTGCTGGGCTGTGTGGAGAAGCATTTAAACAAACCTCTTTCCAAAGGAATGCATTTTCCACATAAGCTAAAGGAATTCTTGCAGCCAGAAAAGCCCTAAAAGTTCCTCCTCTGTAGAGAAAATGCTGCTTTTGATTTTAAAATCAATAAGAATTCAATGTCCCAGTTGGGGATAATTATTTCGTATAGTTAATATGTTCCATTTTCCAAGACAATTTCAGGTATAAATGCTTGATATTTTTGCTCTTTAAAAATGCCAACACATTTATTAGTGGCTATGTTTCAAGTCTGGATTAATGAAACCATAATAAGCAGCTTGTTATGTTTTAGCTGCTATCTAACTGTTCTTAATAGGACTCAGAATAGGAATTTGGGGTCCAAGTTCTGGCCCTGGTCAGGGAGAAAGGAAATTTGAGTTCTTAAATAATATATGAATGGCTTTATATTAGTGTTTGCAAGGATGCAGTGTTCTGTTCTGAAGAAAGGCAGGATGTTCTGTATAGGATTTGCTCATAATGGGCTGGTTCCTAGGGTTGCTACATGCAAATTATTTTCTTATTAAATAATTTTTGCTTGAAAGTATTTGAAAATACATAAGAAGGTGATTTTTTACACTTAGCAAGCACTTTCTCAGTATTTTTCATTAATAGAATTGCTTGAGTTTTTGGGGTTTTTTGATTTTGGGGGGGTTTGTTGTTGTTTTGGTTTTTTCTTTAGTTAACCTAAATTTGGCTTCATTTAGAAGTCAGGTTAGGAGATCACCTTGTCTGCAGTCAAAAATACTAGCTTCCTGACAGAGATGGCTCTATAGCCATTGTTCCCTTCAGCTGGAGAGCAACCATCACTTCATGAACATCCTTCTGAGAGAGCGGGGTTTGATATCCTCTAATGTCTAGAAGCTGAGGGACACATTGCACTGTCTGCACTGCAGATGCACCTTAAAGATGATCCCATCCCCAAAGAACTAATGCTATTAGTGGACATGGAATATCCAAGAGATGGAATATTAAGTGAAAGTAAAGATTTATAACCTGGCCTGGTTTTTGTTTGCTTATTTCCTGCAATTCTACCTTACTGGAAGAAAATTACTGGGTCCTGCCCAAGTTCAACAGGAATTCTGTGGGTTACCAGAAGTTAATCCTGATATATCCTGGTAACTGTGGTGTCCCTGCTGATGTGGGAAGCTTCTGAGCAATACACATGGAGTGTGCAGTTGTGAAATACAGAAGATGTCTGCAAAGGAAGAGCAGAATTTTTCCCAGCTCTCAGCTGATATAATTGTATCATTGATTTGTTTGGCAAGTGTGTTACCAGCTTCCTAACTCTGCATTTAGTAATTAGCAAAGCATATTGAAATATTGAATCTCAAAAGTTCTGTATGAGACATCAACAAGAAAGTATTCAGCTCTGTTCTGAATTCCTTAAAATCTATGCAAATTCTCCATTTAGTTCACAAGGAATAAAACTGACTCTTTGAAGCAACAATTTAAAAATGCATTAAAAACCTTTTGGTAACTTTACAACTATGCAATTTAGAATTAGAGGCACTTTGATTTTATTGTATTCGTGCTGCAGCAACTACATTAAGTAGAAAGCAAAATTTCAAAGTCTGTAATTGAGAAGTTAATTTTTAATATTGATATACTCATTGTAAAGAGATTTAAGCCTGCAGACTGGCGAAAGAATACCAGAATCCTTGCTCTAAATTTGTCTTTTAATCATAATAAAAATTTCTTGTACACAGAGTTGGTACTCCTGCTCAGTTAAAGTGTGAGAAGTTTTTAAAGCTTCAGCTCTGAATAATTGCAATGTTTTAAGCTTTTACAATATTTTATTAATAAAAAAAATCCTAGAGCACTTTTGAAACTGATACAGGCACAGGGGACCAGAAAATCTGCTGCTACAAATTTAAAAGCAGAACATTGATTTTATTGTTTTATTGTTATTATTATTAATAATATTATTATATAGAAATCAGAAATACGCATTTAAGAACAGATTTGTCTTCTTTTGCACTCTCTAGTTCCTTCTCATTGAAATGCAGCCATCTGCAGGCAACCATATAACAGTGCATAGCAACAGCACAACAATTATCTACAATATATGGCTATATTTAAAACTCCTTACTGCTCAGCACCAGTTATTATTAATGGTCAGGACAGGCAAGGAAAAATTACTTTTATAGGGGGAACATTAAGTTGACTGACTATAATGATGCTCTTTAAGGGATTTGGATGTGATCTTTTATGGGAATGATTTTTCTAGAAAAGTTGGATTCAGGACATCTCTTTCAGAAAGCCTTGGGGGATTCAGAGTCATTGAAATGGAATGAGGCTTATCTTCTAGGTTATTGTAGCATTGTGAAACTTGCAGTGGATTTTCATTAAGAATTCTAATGTTTTCATACTAATTTAATTATTTTTAAAAAGCACTATTTATTCAGATTAAAGATCGCTGGAAAGAGCTGACAGGAATTTCTGTAGTTGTTTTGTTCAGAGAACTGGCTGCTAAGTGTCTGTGTATGGAATGCCTGAGCTCCCTCTCTGTGTCGTGGATGAGTCTCTGGCAAGGCTATCTTGGCCCTGGAGCACAGGAGCCTCTTGTATGCCCCAAGAGAATTAGTCTTGCCATGCAGTCATGTACAAAATTGACAGTGGCATCAACACACACACAAAAAAACTGCCTACTGTGCTGCTGAATTTTAAAACACAGGATATGTATCTGCTGAACCAAAAGGGAAACTGGTCCTGGTGTCCTCAGCTCCTAAGGTGGGACTGTAACTGGTGGGGAACACTGTTCAGTTTGGCCAGGGGTAAAGCCTCTCTCTGTCTGCTGACAGACCTCTATGCATTCTGCCAATTATTTCTATAACATGTATTTTGTCACAATCAAATCTTTTCCAAATGGTAGAAATATCAATAGGACAAGTTGTAGTGTATGTCCTTAGAGATGTTCACCCCTTCTCTTTCACCTTATTGATGGATTCTGCCTTAGCTGGGTGTTGGTAGAATATCCAGAAATAGCATGTGTTACAAACACATGCTTCTAATAGGGAATAATTACTGTGCAGATATATCAATAGCAGCCAAAGGAATCAGACTGCAGTTAAGAGTTGAAATAGGTAGTTTTAAAAATCCTAAATTGCATCTCTTTATTGCATTGGGTAGACTGTACAATATTCCTTTCTTTTGTGTGTGAGCATGTGTCTGAGCAGATATGTATGCACCTTTAATGTTTTCTTGCACCTGTTTTAGAGAAGTCACTTATTCCTTAATAGAGGGGGAAGAGTCTTCTGGGAATATACACCCTGAAATTAGGATTTATTATAGGCTTTATGTACAGCTGACTTGGTTAAAAGCTGCCTTGCTGTGCAGTCACATATCAAATTAAAAATGACATTGTAAATAGATGATGTTAATGACTATGCTGTGGAATATGGGAATAAAGCATTTGACTCATGCTGAAAAGAAGGGGAAAACTGAAGATTCACAATATATTAACCCATGTTTGTTCAAAGATGCTGCTGTAGGAGTAAGGAATAGGGCTTTGGATGAAAACAGATTCTTGTGCTACCTGCATAGCCCTCTTTAATGCATATGTTGAGATGATTAGTTGTAATAAGGAGAGGCTAGGGATTAAAAGGGTAAAAATAACTGCCTTTATACTTCTTAGAAGGAATTCTCTGTGTATGTGTGCCTGCGGCTCTCTCATGCTAGCTTTAGTACATGATGGATTGAGTTATTCAGAGCTTTGTTGGAACAAAGCTGCTAAACAATGCTGTTAAAACCATGAAATTTTGGTGGATCCTTTTTCTCTTCATGGTTCTGATTCTTTCTATTTAAGTATGAGTTGTTTGGTGCTCACCTTAACCATCCACAGAAAAGATCTTATAATATTGTATTGATAATATTATTGAACTTTGTCAACTCTTGAGAAGTATCATTGCTGTTATAGAAATTTTATGTACAAAGGAAAAAATAAAATATGCTTTCTTTATCTTTCAGTTAATACCAGAATTTAATCAGATTGATGATTTATATGTTTAGATAGTAGCTGTACTTTTCATGTATCTATGTATTCAAAACCACAGGTTCAGGACCTAATACAAGCTTATGCATGATTTCAAAGGGTGGCAGCTAGTTGGAAATGCTCTTTGAGAAATACCACAGTTTCTGTTACGCACTTTGACGTAAATCTTCAACCAGTATACAAAATCAAGAAATATTTTACTGCTGTCATGCAGATAACTGCAAGGTCTTTGTTTAGGGGGAATATTGAGGAATTCCCCCGGATGTATCTTTCTTACAGAATGCAGAAAGGTTGCTCTCGTATAGTTCATATGAGACAGGTGATAGGGAAATGACCTGATAGCCTGATAAATCACTTCCCCTTTTCCCTATTAAAGAGAAGAGGATCCAAGTGTTTGTATATCTTTGGAAACTAGGGTGTACCTGAGCACAGATCTCTAAGATCTGCTGTTTCTCACTTGGAAGCAGCTCTCTTCAAGGAGGATGTAGGAGTTTGAATCCTGAATGTGGTCTTTTCTTGAGAGGTAGAAGCTAGATATTACCAGTGGCTAACCAGAGGAGAAGATACTGGAATCAGTGACTACACCTTGTGGAAGATGAAATGGACCCTTTCACTGCTCATCCCAGCAATGCACTAGCACAATCAGCAAAAATATCAAATTTCTTCCTTTATTCATGTATATTCTTTCAAATGCTCAGAAGTAAAATAACTGGAGTTTTTCCTAGCTGTGTGTAGATTTCTGGTGGTGCAGAATTTGGATGCTTTTGTACTTAGTACATTTAATCTCTCTTAAATGACATGTTAATGTGCAACAGAGGAAAATAAAAACATTTCTCAGGTTTAAAAAGTAATTGTATCAGGTATAATTAATCTGATTGTAACAACAAAAAGTTTTTATTGATTTTCCAGACAGTTTTGGTCTCACTTTAAAGGCAATTTCATCTTCATTCGATTAAACAGGCTACAAAAAGAAAGTTTTGTCAGGTTTAATGACATTAGCTCTGTCTTTACAATGTTTGTCCTTAGGAAAGGTACAAAATCAATTATTGTCTTAAAGTACATTGTTCAGTGTCCAGTAACAACTGGAGTAATTAAGATTTGGTAAACATGGACTTCTGTCCAAATGACATGGACAGCTTTTGTATTTTCTTATGGCCTCATAAGTTTCACTGAGTGTTTTAAGTAATCCCCCCCCCTTTTTTCTTTATATGACTTTAGAAAATTATCTTTGAGAATAGACTGTAACAGTTCAGCCAGAAGGGACCTACACTAATCCTCTAGTCCAACTGCAATATATGCTGGTGGAGATTGCCACTATCATTACTATACATTGCAAATAAAGACTAAGAAAATACGTGGATGCATGTCAAATAAAATTTAATTAAACTGTGTAATTGAAGGTTCAGATAAAGAGCAATGCTATGAAAATGTTGTTGTGAGTACTCTCATAACATGGCATTATGCACATAAAAATTTGAAGAAGGCTGAGTCTGTTGTTATTCAGCCATAGTAGCAGTGGGATCAAACAGATCAAGTGGAAATATGATAGTAGAAGGTACTGGTAAATTAGGCTACGAGAAGATACAAAGAATATATCATGGAGGAGAGGGTAGGCAGCACTGCTGGTGACTGAGCTGCTGAGACCTAAGCTCACATTGTGTATGAGCTGGTTAGTCCACAGCCCAGTGGACTGAGGGCTATGCTGCTTCTGGAACATTGGTCTCCATGTGGGCTTTGGAGGGCTGGCTCTAGCCACAGTACTTTGTAACACAGACTTGCTCCTCTGTGGCTCACTCTTTGGTGATGTTTCATGATTTACTAAAAAAGAGGGGGCTGCTGAGATGGCAAATTTCTGCTGCAGATACTGTGTGCAAATTAATTCTCTCTCTTTGCAGTCTTTCCAATCTCCCAAAGTTAATCTAAGGAGGTTGCACAGAAAAATGAAGCAAGTAGAACCTTCTTTGTTGATACTCCAGAGCACAATGTATGCAATTTGTTTAATTCTGTAAAGCCAGGTAAAGCTGGGAAAGCATCCTGAAGGTGCTCAGAATTTCTGCATTATTTCACTAACTTTTTATTACTTGTTTATTTAAGATGTCAGTACAACTGTATTTGGAATTTAGCCTGGTCTCCCCTACAGAAGCCCCCTCCTTACTCAAATGGAGTGTGTCAGGCACAGTGTGCATAAAATGCTTTGTGGTGGCAGACTTGAGGCAGTGTAATGCAAAGTATTCCTCTGCTTCAGAAAAGAAATGTTCTCTTGCCTAAAGTGAAAATGAAATGAAACATCCAAAAGAATTTTTTGTTCCTCATGTACCTATCAAAGGCTATAACAGTACTGAATTATTTAGGTAGCTTTCCCTATTAGACTGTGTTCTTTCATGGATCATTTCAAGTGGCTTGGGCCCTAACCACAAAAAATCTTAGCATATTCTAAAGACTTTGAGAATGGCCCAAAGGAAAGATTAGGTGTGTTAAAAATTTATAGCCTAAAAACTTTTGTGAATCTCAAATTGCATTTTAATGAAATGATCTTAGTCTTGACGGATGTGCTGGTTTTGGCTGGGGGAGAGTTAATTTCCTTCACAGTGGCTGTGTTTTGGATTTGTGCTGAACACAGGGTTGATAGTACAGAGATGTTTCTGCTGATACTGAGCAGGGCTTACACACAGCCAGGGCCTTTTCTGCTTTCCATCCTGACGTGCTGGCAAGGACATTAAGAGTGCTTGGGAAGCTGGGAGGGAGACACAGCTTGGACAGGTGACTCCAGCTGACCAAAGGGATATTCCAGACTATATGAGATCATGCTCAGTGTAAGATGTGGGGGGAAGAAGGAGGAACGGAGGGACATTTGAAATGATGGTGTTCGTCTTCCCAAGTCACTATTCCACATGCTGGGGCCCTCCTCGGGATGGCTGAACACTTGCCTGCCCATGGGAAGTGGTGAATTAATTCCTTATTTTGCTTTGCTTGTCTGCACAGATTTTGCTTCTCCTATTAAACTATCTTTGTCCTAATCTTCAAGTTTTTCAGCTTTCACTCTTCCAATTCTCTCCTGATCTTGCTGATGGGGGAGTGAGTGAGCAGCTGTGTGGGGTTTGTTTGCCAGCTGAACTTAAACCATAATACATAACATTGGAAAAAAAAACCAAAAAACAAAAACAAAACCACAAACAAACAAACAAACAAAAAACCACAAAACCAAAACAAAAACAACAACAAAAAAAGGAAGTCTACATCCTTCCCTGCCCCCTCTCACTTCACTAAAAAAGGTTGAGGATGAGGTAACTAAAGGGAGTCTAAATTAAAAATTAAATTGGTCTTTTTTTTTTTTTCTTTTATCCTGTGCCCCAGGGTTTCTTCATCACACTCTGAAATTGAAAGTTTTATCTTAAAACCAGATGACACCTTGGTCATGTGTAAAGAGCAGATCTCTATTGCATGAAGCTTAATAAATGCAATGATTCACATATGTATGTCAATAAAAGCACAAAAAATAACAGACAAATGTATTACTGGCTTTTCATTTGGTAACTGTGAATATTGGTAAAACTTGTGTTAGCTAAGCAATATTTTGAGCAAGTAAAGCATTACGCTGATTTGGTATCAAAATTTGGCTCTTACCAAATTAAGTCTGTTTGATCAGTGGGCTCAGCTGTGTCCAGCAGAAAAGCCTTTCTTGGTCAACTTAGTGACATCAACAGAGGTAGGAAATATTAAGGGAATATACTAAATATCATACATTTTAAAAGTGATATATTGTAACATTCAAATGGAATGGAACACATATCAACGCTCCAAATTTTCTAAAACCTTCTTTAAAAGAAGAGTAGTTGACTAAGTGTTGCAAGCTGAGAAATTAGTTACATCTGAAGAATAAAGCAGTGTTGATAAAAGTCTCAAAGCTGCATGAAATGTTGATAATATCTCTGAACCATCTTGTTCTCTGAAGCACTACTCCTAATATCTGGATATTTCTTATAGCAGTTTGTATTGCCTCCTCTTAAAAAAAAACAAAACCCTATGATGGTGGCACAGATGGCCTGCTACAGTGTTCTTGTAAAGTTTTAATATCCAATATAAATCTCCTGTGCTGCAAGTTATTACTAGCTGCTCTATCCCCCCTAAGCACTAAACACATTCTCTTTTCATAAGATTTTGCATATTTTAAAGTATCTGCTTTGCCAAGGCTGAAAGACTAACTTTCCCACCTTTTTCCCAAATTCCATCTAGTTTTTTGACCATCCATTGCACTCTGCTAGACTTCATCCATGAAATTTGCCTCTTTCCAAAGTGTGGACCTGGGTTTTGAAGTGTGGCAGCTGTGGCCTTACAATCCTGAGTAGTGAAAGGATTACCTCCTGTGTGCCTCACATGCTGGGATGGAACTTGCCTTTATCTGAAATAGAAAGACATTCTTGATTTATCATTTTTTAATCTACTGTAATCCCCAGTGTACTGCTACACAGCCAGTTATTCTTCGTGCTTCTTTGGCTTCTTGATCCATCCTCTTATTGACCTATCCTAGATCATAGATTAGCTACATAAAATGTAACATACTGTATTAAATTCTGTCTTAGGTTGTTTAGGGGTTTTATTTGGGTTGGGTTGGTGGGGGTTTTTTTTGGGGGGAGGGGGGTGTTTCAATCTATTGGAATAATTGTAACAATAAAATAAGTGAAGAACTGTAGCAGATTGTCTTTGAATGTGAGGAGTCATTTTATTTAATCTTTCAGGGATCAACTCCAGCAAAGAAATGGATCCTGCATTAGTATAGGGAGAGAAGTATTAGAGATATGGGTTTGAATCTCTTCCAGTCCTGTATTTTTGTAATCATATAGTGATTCTTTTCAATAGTTTCCTTTGCAGTTAATGAAGACAGCAGGAGACTGACTGAAGATGACCCTCAGTAGTGAGCTGTGTGAAGTATTGTATTTTGTTTGGTTTAAGATGTGTTGATAAATTCCATTTCCATTCAGAAAATTCAGTAATCTCCTTGAATAAAAAGTACATCTGAATTCAATACAGAATATAATGGTATCTTCTGGTTAATATATTGGGAAAACTAGGGAAATGCAAACAGGAACTGCAGATTCTGTCACATGTTGAAAATATGTATGTACCTTTCTATGAAAGCCAGAATTACATGATTTATTTGTTCAATGGGAACAGGATTTCTAGGAAGTGTATCTCAGAAGTGTATCTCTTGCTGTACCTGCAACTGATGCATTATTACTGCGTTTATCAGTGGAGAGGAATGGATGGCCCATCTTTAAAAGCCAGATAGCTGATAATACCTTTATGGGGGTTTGTAAGCATTTGCTTAAATGTGCATGGACCTAAGATAAAATATTTAGGAATATAAAGGCAAGAGGATAAATAATAGGAAATACCACAATCATACTTTTCAACCTACTCCTGACCTTTTAGGTTATATATCCTGTAGTTTTACTTGCATTGTAATTTCTTTTGTCTTTGGAGTTTTTATCTTATTAATTTTTTGTGAAGGAATCACTGTTCTATAGCTGTTTGGTTTGGGGGTTTTGGTGGCTTTTTTGGTTGTGGAGAAATGGTACAAAAAGTTATTACTGTAGCCTATAATGTAAAATTCTGTATTCTTAATATCAACAATTTAAATGTGGACAGATGTAAGTACAAGTAAGTGCTTAATGTAGAACATTAGGTCAATTGTTTTAGATGGGTTTATGCTAGCATTTAATATCTCACAATTTTTGTAACATTTCACAATACCTGGAGTGTTTGTGTATCCACAAGTTTGGATGACTTTTTCTCCAAATATATCGCTTTGCCACATAAGCAATAGTAACTTTCTCTACATCTTTGCTTTATTTAATGATTCTTAAGGTCCTTCAGAAGGGCAATTAAATAGCTCTTCAGACAGAGAAACAGAGCTATAGAAATCCTGAGTCAAGGATTGCATAACCAGTGTTCTATTCCTAGCTGATTCCAACCTCAGAGCATGTTTGTGTTCAGTTTAAAGGTGTAACATGCAAAGCTTGTTAGATAAGAAGACAATCCTGGTCTTCTCATTATGGAGAAAGAAAGAGACATTACTACAGAACAAAGCTGCTCAGACTGAAATTCTCAAGTAACTCCCTTAAATATTGGCATGTCAAATTCAAAACAGGAAACAAGGGATGAATGGTGTATCTCTAGAAGCAAAGTTCCTTTATAACAGAGCTATGGGGGCTTGAAGTTAAACACAGTTTGTCTTCTTTCACCCTCTGAGAGCACTAGAGGCTGGAAATTAAGATGACAAAGGTATTCTGTGTATGCTTATCTATGAAATGGACTTACTGAGCATACCTGCATTAAATGCATTTACAGAACCCCATCACATAAAATATCATTCTTATGTGTGGAATCAGGATTTGTCTAAAGTTTTTAAAGTAGTCTCCTTATAACCTTTGATGCCAATTTTCCCTTTTCAGCAAGTATTGGATCTGAATTACTTGTTATTTAGTGAAAATTAGCTTCCAGCTTTACTAAATACTTTCAGTCTTCACCGTTCTGTATTGTTTTCATCTAAGCAGGGTAATAAAACAATGGCCTATTTGTCAGACATATAAATGGTCATGCAGGTTTTGAGTTTTTGTTTGGTTTTTTTTCCCCAGGTCTCTTCATTACCAAGGAGAACCTTCTAAGAAAGCAGTCCTTTACAAAACTTCTGTGATAACATTGAAACAATTCTTTTATACCTTGTGCAGGCTAAGAAACCTAACATGGCAGTGCATTTCATGCAATCATATACCTATCCTGTAGGTCACTTCCATCCATGTACATCCAGGTATTAGCATTTAGACCCCACTGCTTTCATTAGAATCAATTTAGCACTGGCTAAAGTCAGTACCTTAAAATTGTTGAGAGACTTCCAGGAGGAGCCTCCAGTGTTTCAGTTTGTGCCCATTGCCTCTTGAACACTGGTTTCTTTACATCCTTTCATCAGATATTTATAAGCACTGATAAGATCCCCTTCTCCAGACTAAGCAGCTCCAGCTCTCTCAACCTCTCCTCATATGAGATATGCTCTTGTCCCATCTTTTTGGCCTTCCACAGTCTTGTTGCCCACCACAGTTGCCAGGCCTTATGCTGCAAAGCTGCTTTTCAGCTGGCTGACCCCCAGCCTGTACTGGTTGGTGTGGTTACTCCTTCCACAGTGCAAGATTTTACCCTTTTGTAACACTTCAATTTTTAAGCTTTGCTTATTATTCCTGTTTTAATGCTGGCGTTTTTATAAGTATGTCTGGATACACTGACATGGTCCCTTTAAAACATACAGATGTATTTCTGTTCAGTGCTAGAAGAACCCATGACATTACAATACCGATTATTCTCCATCACTGCTGGACACATATCAAATCTTCAGTATTGGTATTTATCTCTTCAAAGCCAGAAAATTGTAACTACATGAGGAGAAATTTAACAAAGAAATTATTAAAGGAAGGATTTTAAAGATTGTGACACACTTAAGAGAATTAAAATGGCAATGCATGTCATTTCTAGGTTCCAGGCTTCCTAAGTGGAGATAAGTGTTTCTGCAGGTGTTTTTTACAACTTTGGAATGTGGGCCATCAAACCTGCTGTGTAACTTTCTATTCCAATTCTGAATCTATCTGGAAAGTACGATTAGAATGCTTTTATACATGCATATAAAAAGAATGTAAAAGGCAAATTAACGCTTACAAAACAGAATGTGTAATTATGCATATTTTTCACTATCGAGAGGAATTTGTATGTCTAAAGATGCAGATAGGACTTTATCTCTGTTGCTCTGAAGAGATTACCCAACTACTGCTGTAACACTTTTAATAGAAACCATGGACTTTTTTTTTTCAAGTTTGTACTACTGTGAAGGAATTGAATTAGGTGTCATCAAAGAAAATTTACCATCTTCTAATTTCTCAAGATAAGCACTTTTATTCAGTTATAGGAATCAACATATTGAGCTGGCAACAAATATTGTGGTTCTTGAGTTATTCAGAAATTCTTTTAAGGAGTCTGATAATCCAGATAGTACTCTTGTGCCCTTTTAGTTTCATCTGTAAATACTGAATGAAGCAAAACAATTTTTCTGTGATAAATATTCCCTTTTACTATTAATAAATCATATTTATGATTGCAAAAGCTTTTAAAATTTTTAAGGTTTCTGAGAGCCTTCCTGAGTTCATGCCAAGCTGTTCAGAACAAGGAGAAAGGAATATTGGGATCATTTAGAAGACTTCATGTGTCTAACATAAGCATATCTGTTTAAGGGATCAGAAATCTTTTTTCATGATGATTGTTTTTCCAACATCCAGATGTTCAGAACTATGAGCTCAAATAGCATATGCCCATCAAGGTGACTTCTTTTTCCTGCTTTTATAACTGGACCCAAGGTGCAACCTACAGTGAATCAGCTAGGATTTACCTCACCAACTGAACAGCTTGCTTTCCTCTGAGGAAATAAATTGGCAAGCAGTTATCAAATATTGTCCTAAATATAAAGCATTTTTAACTAAAAAATGGATAGAAACTGTGTTCTGAAACAATAAAACACAGAGCAGGTGTTTGCTACTGACCTTTCACCACTAGCGGCAGTCAACTAAGGCTGCCTCATGCTTTTTGGGCACCATTCCTGAAGAAGGGTGGTGGAAGGAAAAACACTTCATTTACAATGCAACAGGTGGCTGAATAGTGTGAAAGAAGGATAAAATTCAAGAAAGTATCTGCTATTTGACTATGTCCTCTATGTCTTGTAGATGCAAAGTATCTAGTATCTAGATATGTATCTAGATATGGACATACGTAAGAGTGCATGACACGCATGGACGTGAAAGCACAGTAGCATGCACTTAATTTTTCTCTTATTTTTTCTTTTTTTCACTGTGAAAAGTAATTTGGAGTTCTTCCTCACCTTTTCTTTCTGACATAGGATTTCATGTATAAAATTGTGCAGCTTTTGTAGAGAACAATTTTGTCACAAAGAACAATGGTATCATTAAAAGGGACATTAATGCAGTATTAGGTCTGTATGGTACCATATACCTGACTTCAATAGTTTAGGGATACTTTTCATTTACTATTGATAAAAGCTCCATTCCACTGAACTAGTTGTATCATTATCAAACATTCCTGGTAAATCCTATTTATGTACTGTTGAGAATATGCCTTAGATATTTAAATATGTTGTTGTATAGGATGGTTTAAAGTTGCAGGGAACTTCTGAATTTTCTTATACTCGATTACTTTGGTTGAAACAGAATGTGTCTTAATATTACTAGATTATTCAAGGATATAGAAAGCATTACAGTTTTTAGTTCTGCATACAACATTCCCTATTCAAATAATGGTTTAGCCTTGTGTTGTTTAAAGTGACCTGAGAAAGAAAGGAAAACCTAAACTCAAATTCTCCTTCAGAAGAACCTGTTGCAGCCTTACCTGTTTGTGTTCAAAGAGGTTCATCCAATAACCTATTAGAAACAAATGAAAACTAAATCTTCATAATAAATGTTTCAGATTTATGGGTGCATCATAACATACCAAGATAAAACCAGCAGTCATGTTTCATAAGTTATTACCTCAAGGCAGTAACTTGTACATTTCCCTTAAGTTTTCCTTAATCTGAACCAAATTCCATATCCCTATTTCAGCCAATGTTATGCTTTTCTTGGCAGTCTGATATTTTATATAACTACAGCACAAAAATAATATAAAAAGTTGATACCAACTTTTCCCACATGATTTCTTTATGCCAAATGTAAGTATTTGGAGCAAAAAGTGCATTCTGTGATCCCACAAATTGCAATAGATTGAAAATTGAGAATGCACAAGAAAGGGTTCTGGTTTCTTAGCTTCCAGTGAAATCGTTTGGAAATGTTTAAGAAAGTTTATGCATGTACCCCTCTACATGAGGGAGCAGGAAAATACTATTTTACTTGGATAGGATTTGTAGAAATTATTAAATGATGGTTATATTGCTGACATATAGAGTTCTGCTGACTGAAATACACTAAAGGAGTGCTTGTGAAGTGGTCTCAGTTCTAAAAAACAATAGGTTGAATTATATGAACAGAAACAGACATTTTTCCTAAACCATTTCCTCTATGTGAGAAAGTTTGTAGTGTGTGTCTCCACCTCTTTCCTTAGGACTGACTACTTGACTTGTTAGCTTATATCCTCTTCTTTGCTTGTGTAAACCATTTGGGGCACTTAACAACTTCCCACATTCAGGGAACTCAAGAAAACAACTGAACACATTTCCTGTTTGTGCCTGACCAGACACTGAAAAGTAAACTACCATGCAACTAGTTTTGAGATTCCACTGCTGTTACACCTCCTGGTTTCCTCAGCCATCCCCTCTTTCTTTTCCTGGAAACTTTTCTTGGAGAAATTTGAAGATTTTTCTCACTAGCCAAGGACTTTATGGATGCTGTCAGACCAGTAACTCTATGTTGCCTTCAATAAATCTGGAAATCCTGAAATTTGTACTTCGGGCCTAAGCATGTGCACAACTCAGCAGATGTTTGTACTGTGTTGTACCAAGATTGCTGATCACGTGCAGAGCATCTGAAAAATGAGTGCACAGCAAGTCCATCATGTCTGGCAAATAGAAATCTTACAGTGCATGTGTGCAGGTCATTTCTCTTTCAGAAATACAGGATAGAAATAGAAATACAGGATAGGAACACAACAGTCATGACACTCGCAGAAATACATTTGGATTGAATCTGGAAAGGGCTTTTATTTTGTAGCTGAAGGTGTGAAATTGATCGGTCTCAATTTGAGCTAAAATTGTGACACTTCTGTGAGGTTTAAGGTCCCACTAGTAAATTAGCATTTCTCAGTGTCTGCTCTCTGCAGTTCCATCAAAAGGTAAATTTAAATGATTTCAGTTTCTTTAGGAACCAAGTGGAGTAGGTCACCTGTATTTATATTGAAAGAGCTGTTAAGAATCCAACAGTGGCTATCACCCAGCATGTTGCTGTGTGTTCCCAGTTAAAAACTACTTTTGTGAATGTTTGTACCTTGAGAGTTCAGGAAAATAATTTTCTATCACTGTATTATAAGTCACTCTCTTTTTTTCTTTCTAATTAGTACATAACATGCATTTCTACCATCTAAAATATTAGCAAATGCTTTCAAGAACGAAGAGTATTATTGCCATCTGGTGGGAGTCTTGTATGTACCATGTACTAATTACAGACAGGATTGTGGAGATGTTGAAATAGCTCAAGTTGACCAACAACATTCTGCAATAATGTGGTCTAACTACATCTGGCAATATGAAAACAATTAGATGATTGCATTTACTATGACAAAACAGCATTATTAAAGAGCTGCAACTTGTCCTTACACTTCTTTTAATGTCAGGTAGAGGCACTGTTAAAGTTAGTAAATTCCAGTGCGTTTGATGTTAATCAACAGAATTGGAGTACTGATATCTATAAATAAAATCAGAACAAGCATAAATATATATATGAAATATGTAGTAGAAAAATTGTATATAAAACATTTTGGGAAGAGTCTAATGAACAAAGATCACAGGTTTAAATTTGCATTTTAAATTGACTGAACTTTTTCTCTTTATTATTTTATGTAACTGTGAAATTTTATTTCACAATGTGAAATGTACTGTTAATCCTGAAAATCTCCATTTAATAATTCCTTAGCACTTCTCTTTCAGATTTCTGTCAATGTGCTTGCATGAAAAGCTTTGAAATAAACAGTCAGAAGAAACTCACATCCAATACCATCCCATTTATATTTAACTACATTTTTATGTAAGTCCTTTTTCAGGACACACTCAGCAGGATTTTGGAGGAAAATGTCATGTTTTTGCTGCTCTGAAGATTTAATGCGCAATTTACTATTTCATCACAGTTTTGGTTTTATCCTGTCAAATACAATATATTTAAGTTCTAGTGATGTTTCACATTGGCAATAACTGATAGATGATATGAAGACTTTTTTTTGTGTGCGTAGATTTATGTCTTGTATCTATTTCAATTTTTTCTGCATTTAATTGTATTCAAGTCTGCCTGCCCACCCATGCTGGACTCTGCTGGTATCCTCTTCTTTTAACAGGTGAAAATAAAACTATTAGTTTGATGAATCAGAAGCACTAGTTCTTTTTATCATGCTGTAGTCATTGATTTGGTGAGAAGAAAGTTTGGGGCAAAGGCCCAAACCTTTTGTTCTTGTGGGCAGTGTGTGTAGGATGGGGAAAATGAGAAAGGAGCTGCCTGGAGTGGGAGTGATGTGGGGAGGAGAGTTTGCAGTCCTGCTCTGGGCTGCAGGAGTGGGGTGATGCAGAGATGGGCTCGTGAGTGAGGGGAGACCAGGAGCCAGAGCCAGAGAGGCACTGGAAAGGGCAGGGGCATGTTGGGCCATCTCCCTGCTGTTGAGCTGTGGATGAAGCTCCCATCCCCTGCTGTGTGTAGATGATGTCAGATGTGAAGCAGTGTGACCATCCCTCCAACCTGTCGAGATTCTTCTGCAGGGCTGCACAGCACTCCGGGGTATTGGCCACTCCTCCCAGCTTTGTGTCATTAGCAAACTTGCTGAGGAGGCATCTGCCCCTTCATCCAAGTAGTTGATAAATAAGCTAAACAATACTAGACCTAATATGGACCCTTGGGGGACATCACTGTGACAGGTCTCCCACTAGACTCTGTCCCACTGATCACAACCCCCTGAGACCTGCTATTCAGCTATTTATCTGTCTATAAGCAATTTATAGAGCATATCTACTAGAGTCACTTGCATGTGTAAATATACTACCTCAGAGGTCTACTTGAAATCTTATTGTTTTGATTGATGTCAGAACAAATGTTTTAGGATGGAGCTGAACAGCTGTGGAGAGAGCACTGAGGTCATCTCTCAGCCTCCTTTGCTCCAAATGAGACATAACCAGTGTCCTCAGCTGCTCCTCACAGCATGTGTCTTCCAGCCCTTTCACCGACTTTGGCCACATTCACTTCCCCTGGCTGTGTTCAGAGACATTCCCTTACTTCTTCAATTGTGGACCTGAACAGCTCCTTTCTGAGCAATGCAGTTTTCTGACTTATGTTGGTGTTAATGAAGCTCATTCAGTGCATATGTTTTCTACTGATCCTTGCTTGCAGCAGACTATCGTCCTGTTGCACTGTTCTTTCTCCTGACCCCCTCTGCCATAGCTCGGGCTGTGCTGGGAAGCAGTTTTACTTTCTGACTCCCTGTTTTGCTGTATTTCAAAGTGAGTGGAACTAGTGTTCTTGAATATCAATAGCCTAGGGAGTGGGACTGAGTGCAACCTTATCAAGTTTGCAGATGACATCAAGCTGAGAGGAGTCATAGAAACAACAGGGGGAGGGGATGCCATCCAGAGGGATATGGACAAGCTTGAGAAGTGGATCCATGTGAATCACACGACTTTCAACAATCCAAGTGCAAGGTGCTACACTGTGGACAGGGCAATTCCAGACATGAGTCCAGACTGGGAGAATTCAGAGAAGGACTTGGGAATTCTGGTGGACCAAAACCTGGACATGCCCCAGCAGTTTACGCTTGCACCCCAGATGGCCGAGCACACCCTGGGCTGCATCAAGAGACACAGCCAACAGGTCGAGGGAGGGGATTCTCCCCACCTCTATTCTGCCTTCTGGAGACCCCACCTAGAATGCTGTGTCCAGCTCTGAGGCCCCCAACACAAGAAAGATGTGAATCTGTCAGAGCAAGTCCAAAGAAGACCACAGAGAGTGCTGGACCACCTCTCCTATGCAGACCGGCTGTGAATTGGCATTGTTCAGCCTGAAGAAGGCTCTAGGAAGACCTTGCAGCAGCCTTCCAGCTCATGAGAAACAGAGAGAGAAACCTTTTATATGAGCTGGTAGTGATAGGACAAAAGGAAATGGTTTAAAATTAAAAGAGGGGAGATTTAGGTTAGATTTTAGGAACAAGTTCTTTACCCAGAGGTTGGTGAGGAACAGGTTGCCCAGAGAAGCTGTGGATGCCCCATCTCTGGAAGTGTTCAAGGCCAGGTTGGATGGGACCCTGGCAATCTGATGTAGTGGATGGCATGCCTGCCCATGGCAGAGGAGTTGGAACTAGATGATCTTTAAGGTCCTTTCCAAGCCAGGGCATTCCATGATTATAAGAGTCTATGAATGTGCAAAGAGAATTCACCTTATCTGGACATGGAATGCTATGAAATGTTCACTGTGACAAGTCCTGCTTCCTGACTAAAACCTTGAAAGCCAAAATATGACAGAATTTGATCTGACATGACAAAGAGCATGCATTTTTTGTCAGAAATTAAATTTTCAATGTGGCAGTTTTGCACACTTTTAAAACATTAATTAAATTCTGCACAATCTCTATTACAAAATTCTTTGAGATCAAGCATGCCTGAAACTGAGATGTAGCAAAGCAGTTTTCCAGAGGAACTTCTATGTAATGTTTTGTGGCTGAAGAAGAACACGTCTATGTTTGCTGCTGTGTAGCTGATGGAATCCTGGAAAGGGCAAAAAGTAGTTTATAGGAAAAAAATTGTAGTGTCTTTTGCAAATTATTGACACTTTGTATTTCAAGTCATGTGAACTTGTCTGAAAAGGAATGGTCATATCTATTTGTCCAAAGTGAGCTCAAGATTTACTTCCTCCTGAAATGTGAGGTGCTTATAGCTTTAATTCTTAATAGTAAGGGATTTAATTAGCTATTTTCAGAGCTAGATTCTCTGCAACTACCAAAGTGCAACTTAACACTGTCAACCACATCAGGAACAGTTCTTGCTAACTTACTTTCTATAATGATCTCCTTCACTTTCTTCTGCAATTTTGGAGAAAACGAACAAGCAAAATCTTTGCTTTAGAACTTTTTTTTTTCATTCATTCAAATTCTTCTGCAGAAGAGGGGAGGAAAATGCTCATTCCAATATACTTGGTTGAAGAAAATGTATGTAATATATTGAGGTTAGTTCATAACTATACTAGGGTCAGGGTTTGAAGAATCTGTACATTTTACAGCAGTTCTTGTAGAAAATCTTGCATCACTGCCTTCTGATTTGTATCTCTTGTACAAAGTCCAGTGCAAGGCTTCAGAAAAATCAGTCTCTTGCACTTGCGAATGCTGAAAGTTACCTGAACCATGCACAGAGTTTTTGATTTAAAAAAAAAAAATCTGATCAAAATCACACAGAAATGAAGATCTTTGACTTCTTAATTTGGTATGGCTGAGGGAATGTTTTTCATTTCTTGTGTTCCTGCTCACATTTTGCATGCTCGCAGCAGTGTGTCACACAGTCAAACAGGTGGCACACAGGTCCCCACACCCAGGTATGAACACACACACAGGGCTATGAGCACTGCCTTGGATCGCGCTGAATTGTCTCGTCGCTTCACACTAGAGGTCACTGTGAGCAAAAGATGAAGTTCGATTTACAAAGGCAGGAACACTGATGGATCAATTTACAGAAGGAATCTGTGGCACACATTCCAATTTGAAAGGCTGATGTAAACCCATCCGTTAAGTATGTTGCTTGAGAGGGACCACGTAGGACTTAATGCAACTTCATTTACAGACAAACTATTTACAAAATGTGGAGTAAGAAATTATTCCTGTCAAGAAATCCTCAGTGCTTAGGTATGTTCAGTTTAATTTTACACCAAATTTAATCTCTGGCAACACCAAACTGATTCAAGATTCCAGACTTTGCTGATACTTGTTGCTGGGTTTTTGTGTATAAACATAAAGGTACCACTCCTTCCCTCTGCCCCATTAAGTGCAAAACTGAACATCTGGTGCCATGTAAGTCACTTACAGGTTCCTGTAGCATAGGTATTCATGAAAAGGAAGATGCTGACCCTTTTCTCATAGCTGAGGGAGCTAATTGGAGAATAAGAGCGATGCTTTCATATAAAGCTGTGATGATGAACAACATTTTTGCAGTACCATCCGAAGCGTATTTGGCACAATTACACTGGAATAAAGAGGGGTTAAAAGAGCAGGACAGGGAATGATGTTCACATTACCCTATATACTTTAGAAGATGAAAACAGGTACTTAGGCCAAAGCTACTGCAACCCTGAGGTGACAGAGGCATATTTAATAAGCAGATCTGGGAAGAAGAGTCTTCATCAACATCTTCAGAAAATTCAATTTCTATTTTTACTTGGGTTTTGTGCCCACATTCTTGTTTTTCTTTTCATTTCCTCCCATGCTCACCTTTTATTAATTCTTTCTGCCATACATCCATCCCCAGATGGCAATAACATATTAGATGCTCACATTGTGCTGTTAATGCTCCAGATTCTCTATCCCTTGTCTCAGCATGTTTAATGTATTGTGATCTTTCTGACAGAAAATAACTGTCACTTTGGATTACAGACTGCCTTAAAAAATGAGAAAAAAAAATCTGTTTTCAGGTTGATCCTTAGTCAAATGAAACAACAGTACCCAGCTGTTCATGAGGGATGCTGCAGCTTTTATAGTATGTACTAATAGTATGATGATGTAATGCTTCCACCAATTAAATTATACTATTAAAATGGGTGCAACAGAGTAAACAACAAAACCTATTATTTTGAAATAACAGCTTTTGTCTTAATTAGTAAGGTGTGTCAAAAAAAAATAAATCTTTGAGACAGATTTAGTACAGGTTACTTAGCATCACTCAGATATTTTCATTTCCATAATGTACTTCCTTTCATAACTACTGAGGATGCAGATGGCATTTCTGTATGAATTTTTCAGGTCTTACTCTTACAAGACCACTACTGACAAGATTTTAGCTGGGATTAACAGTATCCCAAAAGCATCTAGAGTAACTACACCAAATCTGGATTTGAGTGTACTAAAGAAATGGACTCTTATTGTGTTGTGACAAACATATGAAGTGGAAGGCTATGCACTGGAATCAATCATACTTCATGCAGGTCTGTTTTCTTGGATGATCACTGCTTTCTCTCCTCATTTAGGAACAATTCCATTAAATAGTTTTTTTGTCTGGACTGATAAGAAACTGCTTGCCTGTCAGCAATGCTGTAAGTGTGATGTCACTTCCATAACATGATAGGTAAATCAGTTTGAATTGATTGAATAACAAAATGTTCCTTTAAATAAATATTGCTTAGCACGATCCTTTGCTGTTACAAATTAAAAGACAGATTTGTCTTAAACATTTCAATGCTAAACACATGCCTAGATGCTGAAATACAAACTTCACAACAGAATGTGAAAAATGTCAGTTTATATTACATACAGTTCAACAGAAGAAACATATGAGTTGCTCAGATCATTAGATATCCCAAGTATATTTCTAGAACTAATTGATGATTATATAGAAAAGTAGTTAATTTCAGCCTATATCTCAGTACTGTATCTCAGATGTTCAGTCATTTCTACTGCATTTTAACATCTCTTGAGTAAATGATGTTTACAGACATCAGCTAAAATCAAACAAAATCACTCTCTAAACCTTCAAAGCATTTGTAAAAGGTTTACTGATTCTGCAATACAAAAGAAACTGGCTAACTGCAACCTTTTTATGTTATTCTTGTTGTAATAGGGAATTTTTTTATCTAGGCTGAGAGGAACCTCATGCAGTTAAGCAAGTGTCCAGTTCTAGTCACCCAGTACAAGAGACATGGAGATACTGAGTCAGTCCAACAAAGGGCCATCAAGATGATGAAGGGGCTGGAGCATCTCTCCAATGAGGAGAGGCTGAAAGAGCTGGGACTGTTCAGCCAGGAGAGGAGAAGGCACAGGGGTATCTATCAATGTGTGTAAATACCTGAAGGGAGAATGCAAAGGGGATGGAACCAGGATCTTTCCAGTGGAGTCCAGGGACAGGACCAGAGGCAATAGGCACAAGCTAGAACACATGAGGTTCCCTCTCAAGATCAGGAAATACTGTTTCTTACTGGGACAGTGACTGAGCACTGGTACAGGTTGTCCAGGGAGGTGATGGGAGTCTCCAGTCTTAGAGATACTCTCTAAAAAAGCCACGTGGATGCAGCCCTGGGCAACCAGCCATAGATGGTCCTGCATAAGTAGGGGGGCAAGGGCAGCTGACCTCATGAGGTCCCTTCCAACCTCAACCATTCTACTGATTCAACGAGTCATACCTGAAATTTAAAAAGGTGCTGTGCCAAGTTATTACAGTATTTCCATGTTTCTTCTCTGTAGCTGTAACAATTTGCAACTGTGATAATACCAAATGGGAATTCATAATTCCTGATAAAGTAAAGCCAAAGAGAAACCACTGTAGTTGATAATGGAAACTGCCATCATGTCTGAGTTTGATTTATGCCCAGTAACGCTATCAGTATTTATATAACATGTACATGAGTGTGTAAGGTGTATGTGACAATTCATTTACTGCAAAGGTTTAACTGACCTCAAATAAGGACCTGATCAAATTCATCAGTGGCACTAATGTCCTTCTTCAATGTAGGATCACACAGAGTGTATTTTACATCAAGCCTCACTGTTAAGCAGGTTAGTAGTCAGTGTGGCAGTTTCACCCTTAAACTGAGCTCCTCTGTAAAGTCTTATGCCCTGTATGACTGTGCCTTGGGTTAGAAAGGTGCAGGCACAAACCGCAGAGGACTCTTTATTTTACATGTCCTTTTTAGTTATTTTTCCAGCTACCACCCTCATTTCCACCTGTTCCCAAAGCATGTCACATCCGTTACGCACACCCACTAAATATCAAATCAATTGCATAAAACAGTATCTTGAAGGAAATGTGAATAGAAGGGGGAGCAGATTGCAGCAGCAGTTTGTCATATCAGAGTTAAGTCATACTGTCAGTCTAAAGAAACAACCGAACAGATAACACAAGGCAAGCAGTGCGTGTTCCTAATGAAACCATATTAAACTGCAAATGATCTTCTTAAAAGTAAATGTGGGGGGGTTTTGTAAATTTTTGTTTAATTTGAAGTAGGCAGGAGCTTCACTTCATGTTTGTTTAAATTTATTTTAGATAAAACTAAGACTTTTCTTATGACCTCCCAGGCAAGAAAAGAATGGGGTCAATGGGGCCACATTTTTGTTTGGAGATTAAAAAAACACCCAGCATGAAGTGACACCAAGAAGTAGGATCTGTCATTTTAAAAAAATGAAACATATCATAGCTCCCCATGATCTGCTGCAAACTTGGAACTTTGGAAAATCAATAGACATGTACATGAATAACTGAAGTTGAATCTCCTATTTTGAATTTATAGGTTGATTACGTTTTGTTGTGGTTTTGGTTTGTTTGGTTGGTTGGTTTTGTTTTTGGGTTTTTTTTATTAGAAGCTGTTCAAAGTACCGTGTAGAGACCTTGACTTAAGTAGATAGAAAATAAAAATCAATGTATTATTTCTAAAAGGTAGTAAGTTTACTATGAATATAACAGTAACACTTAGAGGTAAGCTTAGAGCTCGCTTCCAGCCACGGAGCTTTCCACGTAAGTGGCAGAAGCGCTGGCGTCTGCAGCAGCAGTAACTCAGGGTTAGTTACTCGGTCACCTCGCCTTCCCCCCTTCCCTTCGCTCCTGTTGCCCTCTCCGGCAGAGCACAGCCTTTGGGGGAAGGTCCCGTCCATGCTCCCCGCTCGGACCCGCCGGGCAGGGCTGTCCCCGCACGGACACGGCTGGTCCCGCATCCGCACCCTCCTCGCCGGGCTCTCGGCACCGCCCTCGCTCCCCAGCGCTGCCATTGCGGCGCTGCCCGAAGTCGCCTCGGCCGCCTCCGGGACACCGCCTGGCTCCGCACGGGCGTGTGGATGGGCGCTGGATGGGGGGCGGTAGCTGCACTGTACGGCCGCCCTGCGAGCGCCCGCCCACGGCGCGCTGTCTGTCCCGCCCCTCCACCGGCCCTTCTGCCCT
>VXAU01003552.1:455903-660932 GCA_013399695.1 Formicarius rufipectus
CGGCGTGGGTGCCTGTGCCCTGCACTGTGCCGGGACCGCCCGGTGCCTGTGCGGGAAGGGACCGCACCCGGGATCGCACCCGGCCCCGCACCCCGGATCGCTCCCGGGACCGGACCCGGGATCGCATCCGGGTTCGCACCCGGCCCCGCACCCGGGACCGGACCCGGGATCGCACCCGGCCCTGTCATTACCGAGCATCCCCCGCGCTGTGGCCGCGGCCCTGGCTGCGCCTGCTGCCCCTCCTGACAAAGCGCTAAGGTCAAGTTTAAAACTGGAGGCAAAGTAACTTTTGTGATTGTATAATGGTTAAAAATACTCATGCTGGTGTAGTGGAAAGATATTTTAATCTCTGTGTTTTCCGAGGGTTGTTTGAAGGTTGAGCTGAACTGTCTTGGCTTATTTATAACTTGTAGAAACATAATACATAAATGCATTTGCTTATGTAAGTAAAATATTTTCTAGTTTAGGGAAGTTTAATTTTGGCAGCCAAGTTGTCAAATTACAAGGAATATCTTTTGCAGTGATAATATTGTTGGTATTTTTAGCATCCCATCGTGATTTTAGTGTTCTTAAAGTGGAAAAAATTGTTGGCTGAGTTAAGTAGTAACTTAAGTAGTATCCTTTGTTTTGGCTATGCTACTTTCATCTTTACAAGGACATCTTCAGGTCAGTATTCTGAATTCCTTCTGTATATGGAGTTAAAAACCGTATTTTGTGACCAGACATCTTCTACAATGCTCCTTGGGAGTTGCTCGACTTTCCCGAAGTTGGTCTTGAGCAGCAGGAGTTACTCTGTGTTACAGTGTGGCAGTATATGCATACCTTGCTACTTTTGTCTTGTAAAAGCTAAACTTTCAGTGTGCACTTCTATTAAAGTTCACTTACTTAAGGAATTTTTTATTAATGAACAGAGATCCCCTCATTCTTTAGGAGAGGGCTTACAGTTACAAGACCTTCTCATGTAAGGAGCTATAAGGCCTTTCCCTCGCTGCCTTAGTGTGGCATCTAAATACAATTTTTTTTAAAAAATGGATATAGTATTAAATGAAGTAAGCCTATATTAGTTTGTGTGTATTTCAGTTGGAAATGTCTATAAAGAGCAGCCTTGTCTCTTCCTTCTCATTTTCCATGCAGAGTTATACATCTCCTTTGCTTTCAAATCTTTATTGTCTTTCTTTGTCACCTGATGTCAGTTAGCTGGCCTTTGATGTAAAGTGGGTTTTTCTATTAATATGGACATGTCCATAAAAAATTAGGAGGTACTCTCTACTTCTTGCATGTGTAAGTGGAACATTAGACTCGAGTCTAAATTATTTATATGCAGCATTTAAAGGATTGATTAATTTTAGCATTGATTTACATTTGAAAATCAATTCTTGTTTAGTTAGGAAAAAGGCAGTCCCTATTGTGGCGTAATGCTGCATATATGGTCAGTCTTACTGAACAATAGCTGCCCATGCTTGGAGTTACTGAAGAATGTATAAATAAATCTTGAAGTTGCTATTTGCCTTCTTGTCCTTTTTAGGATTTTTGTTCAACTAATTATACAACTACATTCAGGTTTTAAGTTTTTACATTGTAACCCTGCTATCTGATAATCAATCATTATTGTCTTCTCTGGCAGGTAAAATGAATTCAGCTCCGGATTCCCCCTCAAGCCCCTCTCACGCCCCGCTGCATCTTGGCAGGTCCCAGCTCAATGCTGCTCCTGTGGACCACAGTGAGAACACATCTTCAGAAGGTCCTGCACCTTCTTCAGTTCCTGGCTATTCCCGTAACAGGGAGAAAACTGAAAAAAATGGTAAGTATGAAAGCAATTTTTATGCGAAATTGGTTTATCTTAAACATTGAGCGATTATTGTGTGTATGTGTTCTAAACTCTGTTTAAAGAGACGCTATAAAGTACAAACATAAATTTCTCCAATTTCTTTTAACCTGTTGCTGTGGAAGAGACTTTTCTTCTGCAGCTTACTTTGTGCACGTTTGCAGATTTTCCTATCCAATTTTTCATGTGTCTGCAGAGCAATAGGAAAAAAGTTTCTTTGAAAAATTGGCAGGAAGAATTAAATTTATCATAATACTACAGTTTCAGTTTAATTTCTTTATTTTGCTAGACCACATACTGACTGTAGCTTTAATATGAATTCTAATGTGGGTGCATAGATACTTCTGTAATGTAGACTGAAGGAATTATGAACATATGATATATAAAGCCAGAATTGAAGGTAATGTTAGCAGTCAGATAAGAACTTGGATTTACAATCGTGATACACCGTGAAAGGCAGAATGATGATTTATTTTCTTCCCCTCACTATGAAATCATTTAGTTTCAAAGATAGTGAAAACTGATGAGATGAAAGAAATGTCTTGTAAAGAATGTAAACTGAAAAATATCTGGCTTTTGAATTCAGCAGCTGAATACAGGTTTTAAATTTAGTTTGTAATCTAACACTTGTGCGAGACAGTCTTGTGTTCAAGGTCTAGCAAAATCACTGCTCTTTAACTGTCTTTAAAAATGGACTTTCGATTGTAAAACTGCTTATATGCATGTCCTTACACTTACAAATATGAGTCACTCTATTGAAGATAATAAGTCTATGCAGGAGTTTAAAATTATTAAATGTGTGAATATCTGCATGGCACACATCAGATGTGGCTGAGCTCTGTACATAGCTTCAGCCAATATTTTGGCTGTGTTAGCACATCTATTTATGTGCATCTAATTCAAAATTGACTGTTGGAACTTTCTGGGTTCCTTATTACTAAAAGGCACATTCCAGATGGTGGAAAATTTATTTTAGATACCTGAATCCCTAATATTCTTCAGTGTTCATTACCAGTTTTGTCATCTAGCCCACATGTAAAATAATTAAGATACTAGGGAGACTTGACACTTCTAATATTAATTACATTTAATTAATTTGGAATCACTGCTAACAGGTGTGTGTTCTTTCTTTCTTCATTCTCCAGTTTCTTAATATGCTTCAACAGGGAAAGAATAGCAATTATAATAAGACTGTGATGTGACTTTATCTTGGGCTTAGTTATAATGTGATTTGAAAGAGCATTGCATAGGTTTCTGCCACTGGTGCCCCCCTTCATGGAAGATTCTGAAAATCAATACAATCTTTTTAGTGTTGTTTTGCCCGTCACTTTTGTCAGGTATTCTTCTCTGGCTAATTTGGAGATTTCCTTACTCTACACGAATACTGGACTTCTAAAATCATAATGATTTTTATCTTAGTACTCTTCACAGGCCTGTGTATTTACTAATAATCCCTACCTATGCGGTTTTGTATTGGAGACACTCTTATTTGTGCCCCCATAAAAGAGGACTTTTGATCATTGATGTATTTCTCCATTTCAGTTGTGAATCGTTCCTGATTATGTTAAATATCTTCACATTAAATTATTATTGGTGCCTTTTGTCACTGTCACTACCATTTCCACCCCTTCTTAATAAATGCAAGTATTTAATGCAGCAGAATAAGCTACCATTGCCATTGTGTCGTGTTGGAGTTTCTAACAACCAAGATTTTAGTGGATTTAGATGGACATGTCTTCAATAACATGTAATACAGTATTTTCTTCTCTAGTTATTTTACTGTTATGCCATTTGTTGTAATGCTAAGTGCTTCTAGAACTGAAAACTTTTTTAAAAGAAGGGAGTAAGAGAATTTTCCTTCCATCCACAACAGCACTGATCACCAGGACTTAAAAACAGGGATTGTAGTAGGACTTCAGAAATAAGTGCAAATAGTAATACAAATTCAGAGATGCATGTGCATATAATAACAAAGATGAAAGAAAGTGATGTCTCAAACAGAAAATTGGGACTTCATCAATTTTAAGAATATTTGAAGCGACAGAGAAGGTATTACTTGGGATCTCTAGCGCCTTTATCAATAAACAGTGGTTGCTATAGTAGGTCTAGGAGGAGCAAAGGATTTGGTCTATGTTGTGGCTTGATTGTATGAAATGAAATACGCACTAGAACAGATGTTCCAGGAAGGGCTGTGCTGATTTCTTTCTTGGAAGATCAAGAAGGCAGTTATTTTGAGTAGTCACTCTGATCATGTCTAACTCTGAGTGGTATAAAAGAGGACCAAAAAGACCAGCACGATGATGAACAGAAAGCCGTTTCAATGAGTATTATTAAATATGTAGAACACTTGTCTTTCATGATTACTTGAATGTCTTGCACAAGATTATACAAACTTAAATTTGTAATAGAAGTAATTTAATTTTTAATAAATCAGCTATGATTTCTGTTAGAGAATGGCAGATGTACAGTTTATATCTCAATTATCTTGAAGGGCAGTTTTATCTGAGGCCCATCTGCCACTTGTCTGTTTGCCCTTCCCTCTAAAGAAGGTTGCTGATATCCTGGACTGCAGTAGTCAAAAGCATTGCCCCACAGGTGGAGAGAGTTCTTTCCCCTCCACTCAGCACTGATGAAGCCACACCTGGAGTGCTGGGTTCAGTTCTGGGCTTTCCAGTATGAGAGACATGGAGTGAGTTCAGCAAAGAGTGACTAAGATGATGAAGGGGCTGGAGCATCTCTTGTGAGAGAAAGCTGAGAGAGCTGGGGCTGTTGAGCCTGGAGAAGAGAGTGCTCAGGGGAGATCTATCAATGTACATAAATACCTGAAGGGAGGATGCAAAGAAAACAGCCAAGCTCTTTCCAGAGTGCCCAGGGACAGGACTGGAGGCAATGGGCACAAACTGAAACACTGGAGGTTCCCTCTGAACATCAGGAAACACTTTTTTGTTACTTCCCTTGAGGTGACCAAGCGCTACCACAGGTTGGCCAGGAGGGTCATGAAGTGTCCATCCTTAGAGATACTCAAAGCCATGTGGACACAGTCCTGGACAACCAGCTGTGGGTGGTCCTGCAGAAGCAGAGGAGTTGGAAAAGCTAACCTCCAGAGGTCCCTTCCAACCTCAGCCATTCTACTTACTCTTGTAATATTCTTGCCAGAGTCTATGTCTTTCTGCTCTGTCCTTTTTCTTCTAGTCTTTATTTATATACACTGTGTTTTAAGGCTACAATATCAAAGTGAATGTTAAGTAATTTGTTTCCCGGAAATACCCATCATCTATTCCTGTAGCATTATCCATATCTTGCAGCATAATCCAGCAAATTGATGAATGCCCTGGCTCTGATTCAGTAAAGCACTTAAGCACACACATATCCTCAGCTGCTCACATACTTTCTTGGGGTCAGACTCCTATACTACAGGGTTTTTTCTTAGCAATTTTTCTGTCTATATTCTGCTAATCTATCGTTAGATAGTGTTTATGTTATTCCTTGGATAATTAAATCTGGATTTAATGAAAAAAATTTTCAATGGTTAGGATTATTTATAGACAATTGGTTTTGTTGAGCTAAAACAGAAAAGGATCATATTCCTATTTCTATCCAAAACTGTTCCATTCTGCCTATATATGTTAGTGTTTTTTGTGTATATGTTAGGAATGGAATGAATATGTGAGCTCTCACATTTGAAAACAAATGACAAAAAGTTGTTACTCTTTCAAGGATAGTCATGGACAGGAAGTATATTAGTGAGCAAAGCATATACACTACTAATTAGGGGTCCTGAAATTTTAAAACCATTGAGTCATCAGTGTAAGCACATTACACATTAGTGTAAGCAAATTAAAGGAGAGTTCATGGATAGCAAGGAAGACCAGTGTCTGCTTGCTTGTGAAGTCTGTTGAAACAGATTAAGATTCAAATCTCCAAAGACACTTCTATGCCTCTCAAGTGCCACATACCCCTTTCTGGCACCTGTATTTCATCCACTCTGTGTGTCCTCTTCCCTCAGATACAGCCCTGAAACAGTGCAATTACACAGAGCTCAGATGAGTGCTCTGGAGATCCCAACAGCAAGTTTTCCAAGTAGGCTTAGAAACACCATTCATGCTAGAAGAAACCATTTCCTCTAGTTGTACAGAGAGCTGGGATAGGGAAAAAACACCTTTGACATGGTGACTTAGCATGTGAGCATCTGTAGTGCTGCTGTTATTAATGTCATTTTTTTTTAAGAGTTTTTTTAAAGAGATGCCTGAATCCATGTTCCAGGTAAGTGGTCTGTATTGCTGAGCTCGAGAAAAGATTTATCTGGCCCAGTGGATGTTTTACTTTAGATTCAGATGAAAGGCAAGGAGAGTTGAGAGAAACTTCTCACAATATGGTGGTGATAAGATACTTGCCTGGGATGTCAGAATTCAAGTAACTGCTTCAAGTCAGCCACAGTGGTAACTTGAACTGTACGGCCTCTGACCCCAGATGAACACTTATTGTGCTGCACATCATCTGGAGGAACTACCATTTCTTGTAATGCTTGAGTGCTTTCAAGTATGTAAAGTGTTCTTCTTACAAATTGACTGTCTGTCAGTCAGCAGGTAAAAGAAATTGTGCTAGGATACTAGAGAAACTGGAGGCACTGTGAGGGTGATAGGGCTTTTTCTATGTGGATGAAACAGATTTTATTTGTTTTTACATCATTCATGCACATTTGCTAGCCAATAAACTTGGAGAGAAGGAATTGCAAAGCTGAGTTTGCAGTGCTTGAAGAAGCATCTTGTTGGTTAAAGAAGTATTTTCTTGTTTCTTTATGCAGAGTTCTGCATTTGCTTAGATTATGAGGGATTTTTGTATCTCTTGGAAGAGAATTACTTTATTGAGTGACCTAGAATTTACAAATAGCAAAAAAAAAGTCTTTTAAACAGTTTACAGGGCATTGTAACAATTTACAGCAATGTGTCTCCAGTGGATTAATGATAGCTAACAAACAGGAAACCTCTCTAATTTACAAATGTTTTCGAGTGTTAGCCTCTTCCACTTAAGGGACAAAGAACCTTTGCTTCAGAGTGCTATTTTACCACTTCTTTGTCTTTACTTTCTGGCAGTTTGCTATTACAGACTAACTCTTGAGGCAAAGTGAAATGTTTGTGCAAAGCTTGAAGAAATTTCAGAAAAACCTCTGAGTGTTTGAAGAGGATTATGTCTTGAAGTATTAATTATGTAACAATTTGACTGTCAGTTTATTAATGCCCCTTCAAACTTTACCTGTAATTACTCAGACTCCTTGAAAGCTCATTTGCCAGGTATTGCTGTGGGGGAGAAAGGATTCTATCCAAATAAAAGTTAATTACTGTATTTTTTGCTAAAATTTTGAGACCTTGTCATGGTTGATGCAGAACAATGGAAATAGGCTTTTTCAGGTCTGCTGCTGTTGTTGTCAGTAACGTGCTGGTGTTTGTACCATAGGTAGGTGTAGGACTGGGCACCCATTTAGTTCAGGAGAGATTTTCCATCTGTCTCTTTCACCACTTACAGAAATGGCTTTTTTTCCTGCTGATAACAAAGGCACTGTTACTGCTAACAATTTTTTGCATTCACACAATGTGCCAGATTCAGCAAAGTGCTCTGGCTCAATCTCCATCCATTATTTTTTGGATGGATTGATTTCCTAATCTGTTTGATAATAAAACGTTTTTTTTCTAGCATAGTCCCAGAGTGTTGGAAAGATAGAAATGAGCAGTTGAAGGGTAGGAAGGGAAGAGCTATACTTAAATTTTTAAATTATGTTATGAAATGGGAGTGGCACTATGAATTGTTTGGTGCTAAGGATTCAAGATTTCTATTGTACACATTTAAGAATTTAATCTATGGTTGGAATACAGTCTTTCAATTACATTTCCTACAAAAGGAATCCAGTATTTGGGTTCCACTATGCAAACAAAACGTGTTAAAATGGAATTGTTAAAAAGTTAAAAGCACATTCCTCATCTGAGCCAATTCTCTAATATAATGCGTCTGCACTCAGCAGCAGCCAGCACCATTGACTTCTTGAGATATTTTGCAGTGGCCTGGGAGGAAAACATTTGGAAGTACCTAATACCTGTACATTTATCTGCAAACAAAACTGCAACAAGTCCCTGTTACACTGCAGTAATCAAGGAGAGACAAAGTCTGTTGTGCTGCTGGAGGGCCCCTTGCAGCAGCAGACCCACTTCATTGCAAAAGTTAGGAGACTGGAAACAGCAAACTGGGAGATAAAACTAATCCTTTGCAGTATTAGCTCGTTATTAGCAGTGCTTACTTCAGACACTGTGGATTTGCTGAAGAGTTGGAGTGAACCTTTTCTATGGGCCGCTCTCTTTTGGCAGTAAGCTAATGAACTGCTTGAGTGTTTCTATGCTGAAGTGCTCGAGCTGCAGAATAGCTGAAATTCCATGTGCATTGTGCAGGTTGTTATGATAACTTGAGGTCTGCACCTACAAAAATATGTAGGCTTGTTGAGGTTTATGGTCTCATGGTCTCAGCTCTTTCTCATGTTGCTTTTCTGCAGGTTGCAGGTTTGGTTTTTTGTTTTGTTGGGGGTTTTTTGGTGTTTTTTTTTTTTTTTTTTTTTTTTTTTTTTTTTTTTTTTTTTTTTTTTTTTTTGTTTTTTTTGTTTTTTTTTTTTTGTTTGTTTTTTTTTTTTTGGTGGAGAGGGTTAATAATTATGATTATCAACTGAGAAATTACAAAAAAGCTAATTTATTTTTAACTCTTCAGTTTTGGAACATGTTGGATTTATCCCAGTTTATCCATAAAGGTTTTATTCAGATATGCATGCACAGAAAAGGCAGCAGGACTGTCTCATTAGTTGTGTGTAAAATTATTAAAATAATTTAAAAAGATCATTGTACAATAATAGCTATGCTAGAAAAAATTAACTTTTAAGAACAGTTTTTCCTCCACTTTTAAAATTTATAGTCTCTAATATCATCACTCTTAGTCTTCCACCTACATGCCTTTTTTTATTGCTCTCTTCACAATTTACCTTCATTTTGTGGGGGTGAAGTTCTTAGCATTTTAATTTAATGCTCTTTGATGACTTGCAGTTGTGGTGTGACTAAGAGTATTACCATATCTACAAATGCATTGCTCCTCCCACAGAAAGTAGAATTGAGTCTTAGACTTCAGCATCTCTGTAAACAAATGTTATTCCCTTCTCTCTCATCCCTCTTACCACTTTTAAAAATAGAATGCCTATAAAAATAGGCATACATAAAAAGTATGCTAATATAAATACTTCTAATTGTTCTCGAGTCAAGTAGGGCCATCTTAAGGTCTAACTATGAAGGCTGAAGGGCATACAAGAAAAACGTGCAGTGTCCTCTTAATTGTACCAAGGCCTTGTTTTGCAGTTAAGACCAGAACACAGGAGGCTGCTGAATGGATGAAAGAATTCAGCACTCATGGATGAGCAGCTAAGCATCTAAATTTAATAAAAACTTTTTTCAAATCAGTGGTGTTTGTTGTACAAAGTATTTCTTCTTCTCTAGTCAGTTCTTCTGTGTCATTATATTCTGCATGTACAAATCATGTTTATGACATGTGACACTTGATGCCTGCTTTTAAGTGGAATGTCAATCTTTGCAGAAATTTTCCTCCTACATAGTTACTGCACACAATACCACTGAACTTTTGGAGCTTCTGGAAAGTGAGTAGGAGGATTTCTCTGGAGCCTCAGAGTGGCTCTGCTGAACACTGAAAGCTACAGTACAATCCAGTGACACACAAAAGCTATTGCACCCTTCATTTATTGTTAAAAAATGTACAGAGCAACTCTTTCTGAAAGTACATTAATAATGAACTACTACCACATTCTACCTGTGGATGAACAGTTTAAATCTGTTTTTCCTGAATGAAGGGAATCAGACATCTTTCACTTTGGAGATAAGCTTACTTAGCATCTTCTAACAAATGGAAGGATTTTCATTTTGTCATTAATATATATATGCCTTTAGTCCTCAGGGTGTCTGAGATTCCAGAAAGCTTGTTTCAAGGTTAAAACAAAATCTGTAATAAAATGCTCTGTGCTATTCCGTGAAAGTGTTGAATTTTTTTATTAACTTCGCAGATTTGTGCTTAGAGGAAGAACTCTTCCTGCATAAAATCCTGTGTAACACTGGATCAGAATTACAACAATACACTTTGAAAGTTGACTGGAGGTGTTACATAGAATGAGACTCCCAAAGAAATACATTTTAGGGAGATTTTGCACAAAATGTATTCTGCTCTGTTTGGTTGATATCCACAGGCAGGCACCCCATACGCTTTCATTTTCCTACTTTTTCTTGTTTATTTATTGCTTGAAAAACATGGTTCCATTATTTACTTTTTATGTGCATGCATTTGTGTTGCCTACTTCATGCCTAATATTCCAAAATTTTCTTCATAATAGCAAACGAGCTATTACTGAAAATTCACCATAAAATGATTTTCTATAGCTAGTGTATTTAATTAGTGAAATTCTTAAAATAATTCTTTGAACAAATTAACTTCTTCCTGTTTGCAACAGGCTGTTATTTCTGAAGTTTCAGTTGTGCCTTGTTTTTCTTTTTTTTTTGTATGTTTGTTTGTTTTTTGTTTTGTTGGGGTTTTTTGTGTTTTTTGTGGGGGTTTTTTTAGGTTTTTTTTTGGTGGTGGTGGTTTTTTTTTTGTTTTGTTGGTTTTTTTGTGTGCGTGGGTTTTTGGGTTTTTTTTTTTTTTAGTAGCACAAAAAGATGTGGTGATTACAGTACAATCCTTTCATAGTTTTGGACAGTGGAGAAACTATAACAGTTACTGAGTGTACTCTAACAATAATGGAGGTAATGAGAAACATAAATAACAGAGGAATGGAGAACAGGACAGATGAAAGCTGGTGGTACAGGACACACCCTTACAACAGTGGTTTGAGAATCCCATTCAGTCATCCAGTCCCAAAAGGTGCCAGTGCTTCATAGCAGTCTGTAAATACAGAGTTTTTGCAGGTGGGTTCTCTTTAGCAGCTGAATGCTTAGTTTTTTAGAAGCAAAATTATGCTTTTTCTCTTATAGTTAACTTTACCTAATTTTTACTGAAGGCATTGAAATCCAGGGAACAGAACACATTTCAAGGCCCTTACATTTGAACTGAGGATGAAAAATTAATATTAAAAAATGGCTGGCTTTTCAGCAAGCTGATTTTTTGTAGATACTTATGGCAATATTTAAGATGATGCAAGTCCTTTCTGTGCACCACCCTACATTCCTTTGGCACAGGATTTATAACATGTTTTTGTTCTGTTTCTGGCTGTTTCTTTTTCAGGCTACTCCAGTGCTGTGTTAGATAGCTGCATTTTAATTTTTTTCCCTGATGAAACCTGTGGCACAGAGTGCATTTATTATTCTAGACATAATGATTGTAGAACAGTTAGACTCTTTCTTCAGTACTACTTAGGTGCTTTTATTAATATTAAGAATGGGATAAGCTTTGCATGTTGCACTTCAGAGGCATGTTTTTATAGAATTCTCTAGACCTAAAAAAAGATTAAATAAAAATCCAGCTTCAAGTTCATCATAACGAAAGTCATGGAAGAGGCTTTTCAAATACAAGTAATTCTATACCTGACTTTTCTGTGCCATGTCTGTCTCCACCTACACATTCATTTGTTCATCCTACCTTGTGGAGCATGGTGGGAGGAGTGGAGTTCAGCAGCGAACATAGGGTATTCATACTGGTATCCTCTCAGTAAAAGCAAGTCATTTTCCATGTAATTCAGATAATACTCCCTTTCAGATTCAATTACAATAAAGCCTTCTTGCTAAGGCAGTAAAATGATGTGTGGCTGAAACTTCAGGTAAGTACAGTGCTGTGCAATATGACAAAGTTCAGTTCAGACATCAGTACCCTTCATGGTGTATGGGGAATTTCTTCATGGTGTATGGGGAATTTCTTCATGTGGGGCAGAAGATCTAATCCAGAGAAGATACTCTTCACTCCCTGCTCCCATCCCAGTAGTTTAGCTGGTGGAAATACCTGTGGAAGAAAGCTTGTTCTGTGTTACCCTAACAAGCATCGCTCTTGTCAGTTAATATGATGAAGCTGAGGGAGATGACAGACATCTGTAAATTCCTGTAAGTAGAAAACCCACACAGCTTATGTAGTGAGCTTTTAGGATAAAGCTAATGGAAACACACAATACGGTTTTTCTTCCTCTGGATGCCATCCAGTTTTTTTATCTCCCTGAACTATCATGGGAGCTTTAGAGTTTGTGAAGGCTCACAGGAGTTGCTGTCTACTCAGTGTTAATAGTGGAGAATGGTGGCAGACTTCTTCAGGTTCAAGATTCTTGTTACCTTTTTCATGAGAATCCTTTACACTATTAGTTACAGTTAGAGCCAGGGAGCTAAATGCAGTGCTAGTGCTGTCCTTATTTCATTTTGTTCATATTTTACTGAGATGTTAAATGTGTTTAATTGCAGCTGTTTCCTTCTCAAAATGTTTTTTAGCACCTTGCAGCCTAGAAACTTCCTTTCTCTGTGGTGAGGTCTTTATATTGTGCTGTGTTTTTTTTCTTTTACCTTTAATTTTTCCATGTGCTTTTTAAACTCATATAAGTATTTGGCAATTTTCCATTTTTGCCCTTCAGTTTTTGGATTTGGAAAGACATTAGATAGTCTCTCTGTTTACCATCTCCATTTTGCAGATTCTTCATATGTCTAGTTTTCCTGCTCCTCAGTTTCCTCCCCAGGTTATAAAGCCCTGATAATAGTCTCTTACCACACTGAGCTATGTTTTTCGTAAAACACAGTGGAACAACTCAAAGGGGTTATTCTGAGTGATAATAGTACAGAGCTTCGCCTTGTGTGTGCAGTGATAACGTGACTTCCTGGCTTGCTACATTTCTCCTGGCCTCTTTTTAGTAGCTCATTAAATCCTTCTCCTGCCCCAGCTCATGTTACAGGCGTGGCTGCAGTGCCACGTTTGTGTCATTCGGTGGCAGAGAGGATAAGGCGAGGTCTTCCCCTGGTGCTCTGACCCACATGAGCTCCCAGGGTTGATCAACAACCTGACATTATTGCTTTTCTGTTTGTGGTTTTTTTGGGTTTTTTTTTCTCCTTAATGTTAATCTGAGATTAACAGATTAACATTTGAGATTAATTTGAGAGGCGGCGGGCGTTGGCCGAGTGGCGTAGGCCCCCGCCTGTGGAGCCGGCTCCTCCTCTGAGGACGCTGGTTCGAATCCTGGAGGAACTCGCTGTCGCCGTCCGAGCTGCTCGGCCGTGGCAAGATGAGCCTCAGGAGTAAAGGGAGTGGGGCCAGTTCTGCGCACCCTGTGCCTCACCTAAAAAATCCATTGCGCAGGCTTATCCCAAGATCTTCGTTCGTGAAGTCCAGCCAACAACAAATCCTTCTGCAGGTTTTGTTTGTAGTTTTTTGTTTGGTTGGGGTTTTTTTCCCCTGAATATCAGAGAATCATCAACAAATGTTGGCACCTCTGTGTTTGCCCCATTCACATACAAACACAATGAATTATATGGACCTTACTCTGTATACCTGTGTGTCTAAAGTGATCATTTTTCCACTGGAAGAATGAAATCTGTGTATTTTTCTATTCTTTGTATTTTATTTCTTAGTCTCTCACTTATCCATGTAACAGGCTACATTCTAATTTGTCTGGATGACTTTCATGAGAGGCCTCACTACCTTTGGAGATGGAAATAGGAGCTGGATCCACCTGTCCAACCTTTTGACTTTATCAGGGATTTCTTATGTCAAGGCTTTTTACCTAATTTTTTTTTTCCTATCAGGGAGGAAATGCTTTGCTGTCTTTTGGTGTCTAAGTTTAGAGAGCTTAGAAAAATTTATAACTAAAACAGAGGGACAAATCTCCTTCAATTTCAAAACAAATTTTAATTAAGATATGATAAATGGAAGGATAACAGTTCCTAGCTATAATTTATAGATATCTCTCTATATATGTATTTTAGATAAACAAAAACAACCAGAACTAAAAGAGTAAAATAGGGAAAAAAAGCCTGAGCAAAAACCCTTCCCTCCCCCAGTCTCTGTCCCTGGCAGGCACGGCGTTCTTTACAGACCGCAGGTGATGAGATGAGTAGCCGGTACTGGGTTGCCCCCCGGGGGGTTGGTGGATGGGAAGAAAAATAACTTTGGCGTGTCCCTCCGAAGAGCAGTTGAAATCCTCTGCTGGTGAAAGTGATGGTTGCAGCCTGCTGGTCCCCTTCTGGATCTGAAGAGAGCTCCCAGGGCCAAAAATTCTCTGCTTATATTCACTTAGGCTCCGCCCAGTCCCTCTCCCAGGGCGGAGACTTAAACAATGGGTGATTTACTCTGTGAGATAAACAATGACCTATTTTTGATACCCCTGATGGGCCATTAGCAGACATGACCCCTCAGGTGTGTGTGGAGGCAGAAGAATTTCCTTATCTCACAGAAGTTCCAAAACACCCAGCCTGCAGCCTGAGGGGTGTGCTGTCCCTTAGACAATAGCTGCTAATGTGCCATTGTGAGCAGTTCATGGAAAAATGGCATAGAGGCTTTAGAATACACACCCACACAGTGACAAACTGATCTTGGCTACTAAAACCAGGACATTTGGTTTCTCTGATAACTCCTAAATTTATTTATTAAATGCATTTAAAATCACATAGTCTTGAATGTATAACCTTCTGGGATGTAGTTGATGTCACTATTGCTGCTTTCTGGTATTTTTGTTGCTCAGATTTTTTTCAGTGTGCCTTAGTCACATTTATTCAAACAAAAGATCAAGGAAACTGCATTTAGAAACCTGTACTTAAAAACAAAAATTTGCCAGATCATTTGTGAGACAGGCTACTAACCATTGCTTGGCTCACTTTGCTGGACCACCTTGGTAGTGGTTTTCACCTGGCAACTATCATCTTCTCATGGAATAATGGAAATACTTGTGTATTTTTCCAGCTGTGTATTCAGTGGGCTTGGAGGTGTATTCCCACTGGGTAGGAATGAATGTATCAGTTGTGTTGTGCATATTCTTAATTGTTCCTGACTATTTTCAGTCACTTCAGGAGCACTTGCTGTACTAATAAAATGGGAAGGCCAATCTGGAAAGCTTGTTTCATATCTTGTCATCTTGGATCCTTTATTTTCCCCAACATGGTTTTTTTTTTTCCTCCTCTTGCACACCCCTGTCACTCCTTTTTGTGAGCCCAAATGAATGCTTGTAGTCATGATCATATAAAGTGTGTATGCCATACAGGTTTCCTTCATACTCTTAGTGTGGGTGTTGCTTAATGCATTCATCTTTTGTTCAGTGGAGTTTCCATGAGCTTTAATATTTGCTTGTAAAAGCTGTAATTTCTTTTAAACTTTATGTTTCATGTGAATGTTTCATTATTTGTTCCTGTCTGAGAAGGTGCTTTACATTTTCATTTTATTCTGTTCTCATTAGTCTTTTACTGCTCAAAGCACTTAGAAGTCCCCGGCTTGTGTTTGTTTAAAAAAATGATTTGTGATGCATGATAACATAACTGTCTTGGGGCTCTGATAACTGTGAACACAAATAAAATCTTAAGGTCGAAAGGCATAAGAAATTGTGATCCTTTAAAATACAGTTGTTTTGCTCTGTTGGTCCTCTGTCATGGTCTTTCTCCTCTTGCTGAATCTGGAATTCAGGTCAGCTGTAGCTGTGACCTGAGAAGAAAGCAGTGTACACCTGGCCAGGGGGTGATGGTAGCAGCCAAGGTGCTAATAACCCCCTTGTGCTGGGTAGATCCACCCTGCTGAGAGCTTTAATGTGTTTGTGTTGGTAGGAAAGTAAATCAACCAACACTTTCATTACTCAGTGTACACTCTGTTGATTCTTTCTGCATGAAATGACTTTAGTAGGCTTTTTTGAAGGAAGACAGTGATTGCTAGAGGTTAGAAGAGCACTCAGAAAATTGAGGGGGTTTTATGGGGGGGGGGGGTGTGTGTGGATGATCCACTCTATGTTTATATACAACTCCAAATCTTTCTACATGAAAGGATTATTATTTATGTGCCTTCAAAGATTTTGGAATTTGAGAATGGAAGTGTTATACATGTACAATGTCACTTAAAATGATGGTTTTTTGGAAGCAATGTTTTTCTAAAATGTGTGTAGAACATTTTTGTTAAATATGTGATGAGACACTTTGCAACAAGTCACCCAACTGCCGTGATGCACACATGGTCTGTTTCAGTCTTAAGGGTATTAGATTGGGAATCCATTGCATCCATCAGTGATCTGTGCTGGAATGCTGAGAAGGAAATTTTATGGCAACACCAGTGTGCTCCGTAAAATATTTTGCTTTGAAAGGATTTCTTACCTAGATTGTGTAAATCCACTCTTCAAAACCTTGTACAAATGTTGAAGAGTTTGTTGGGTTTTAGTGCCTGATACAGTCTAAAGATGAGGTTTATCCATGTTATTTAATCAATGATGGAGACTTCCTTTTGTGATTTAAAAATTCTAAGCACTGATACCTTGCAATCTTGGACTAATACACTACTATGGATTAACTGCCTTTTTGTCAATTTAATGGTTAAATCTCAGAGGCAGGGAACAATAAATGCATTCTAGCATAGTATTCTGTAAAAAACTAAAATATTTCCTTTTGCAACAATTATTTCTAATCAAAACCTCACCAAGATGAGGTTTGCCAGCCCTATGCCAAAGTGAATGCTGTATTTCCACTTAACACTGTAGCGGCGAAGCTGCAATCTCTGTGTAGCCAATGTGCCAAGTAATGTGTAAAGTTTCAGAAAGTAAATAGTTGTCTTTAGATTTCATCAGCCTGTTTATAATTTACCTACATACACATGTGTGTTTGCACTTCCATAGTCTGAGTATTTTTCTGGAGTTATAAAACATACTTTTTCCTAGTAAGCAGAGATTACTCTAGTAATGTGTTTCTGGTGCCTTTGAGGTTTGTCAGTTAATAACAGTAGTTTTTACCTTAGCCCTCTGCTGAATGCTGTATGTGACTGTGAAATACATACAGGCCTTTATCAGTTTCATTGTGCTGAGTCTTTTTTAATAAGTGCTTTAACAAAATGGGGTTTCAGTGACAGCTTTAACCTGTTAAATGAAAAGCCTGAATATCGAGTGGATATTGCTGTAGACCCTCAGAGGTTTAAATGCTTTCTATAGAGTGATGACATAAATGCAGCAAACTGAAATACATCTGCCCCGTGCTTTGCAGATCACAAATATAGTTTTTTTCATTTTTTTTCTGAGTGGGACTGATAAAGTATATAATTTCGTATTTTAAGCTTAAGATTTAATAACACAGAATTTTAAAAAAAAAATGCTGTTTTTCCAATATCCACTAACTAATTTGTATTGGATGTCCTGTCTATGGGAAGGTAGCATTAACTATATTGGGAACTGAACTATAGAGCAGTCTGATGTGAAATAAGATTTACACAAGGTCTTCGTGGCATCCTTCCACACCCCTGTTCTGTCTTAATTTGTTTCTCACGTGAATGCTACGTGCCATCTAAAACTTGTGTGCTTTCACGTGCCTGCTTTCATTTGAATGAAAGTGCTTGTGAATGTTGAATAACTGATAGACTTCATTGGCTTATGTAAATGCACCTGACACAAAACAGCAGTGAAGTCTGTTTTAATTGTCATAAAAGATACATGAAGAATTGCATGATGAGTGTTCTTGTCTTCTGGAAAATTTTATATTCAAGACAGAGTAAAATTTGACATTAAAAAGGCATGAGTTTTTAGCAAAACTGGAAAATAAAAGCTACTGACAGCATTTCCATTACAGTACTCTTATGTGGGAGGAATACACAAGATAGTTTCTGACTAAAAACATTCTTAAGAACAAAAGTGGTAAGTTACCGATCACCGTTTTTTGTGGTGTTTTTATGGTGGGTGTATATACTCTTATATAGTGTTTGTTCTAGTGAAGAGCTGAATTGACAGAAAGTTTGTGTTGTCCATCCTTGTTCAGAACACACTTTGACTGTGTTTTGAACCTTTAACCTTCAGAGACTGACCTATATACTTTTATGAGAAGGTAGATTGACACTGCAGCCATGAAACTCGTCATTCATGCTTTACCTGTTTGCTTTGCTTAAAAGGAAGAGAAGTAAAAATATTGCTAGCTATGAGAAATTGTACTGAGATATTGTAAATTTGATCTCCACAACATTCCTCAACCTGTTTTTCTTCCCTTGCCCTCCAGCTACAGAACCAACCCACAGACATATTTTTGATTAACTAGCTGATATTTATATTCATAGATCATGTGTGAAAATACATAGAATTGATAACTGTGTGGGAGGGATTGGGCAGTGGGTTAAAAATAACAGAAAATGTTTATTTCCTCTGGCAGTCAGCTCTGTTATAACAAACATTTCAATAAGTTTACTGCAATAACACCACTTTTTTTTTTCTCATTGAAGATGGTAGTTCACCATAAGACCGCACATTTTTAATTTATTTTTTTTTCCATTTTCACATTACTTACATATTAATCTGCAATGTAATTGCAATAAAATAATTATATCCTGCTGTGGTAAAACATTCCTATTTTGTTTCTTCAGCTTTCTATTGTAGTAAGTGTTCTTATCTGATGTGTTCATCTGAACAAGAAGAGCTGGAAGGGCTCAGAGTTGTGCCATGTTCTTTAATGTGCCAGGGGGAGCAGGAGAGAAAGGAAGACACTTTGCCATATAAAGCTGCCACATAACTGCCTTTCTGATTAGTTCTTTTATGAGCTTAGCAAACTGCTTTCTGTAGTTTGAATTTTTTCTTGTGTGTATAAATTCCACTTAATTAACTAACACTGGCTTCTGAATGGTGCCTCCTGTGTTATCCAGAGTGTCAGTGAAATATTTGTGCTATTCTTGACATGCAGAAAACCCTGAACAGAAAAGAATGCATTCCCAAAGCAGTAGTGCTGAAGGGGTTAATGAGTATGAAAGCATAGGAAGAAACAGAAAAGTACCACCTTGCTCATAGTGTTTCATTTGGGTGGGGTAGGTGGATGAGTATTATATTTCTTTCAAACAGAATGCTTTTGCCTTTAACTTCTTGTTTATTGTTAGCAGAGAACCCCTGAATGATGTCTGCTGGTGTGAGTCGTGCCATCTGGAAAACTGGCTTCTGACTTGTTTAGAGTTCAGTCCTGTTGGTTATATATCAGGACAAGGAGATCAAGAAGTTAATTTTGCTTTGGGATACTGTTTGCCTATTTTACAATAATATTTTTGCAACTCTTTGAAGAGACCAAGTACTAAATGAAAATTGTTTTTCATTATGTGGCTTGTTTAGCCAGACAGCATGTTATAATCTGGCATTAGTACCTTTCCAAGTGGAGCTTGGCAGACAAAACTGTGGCATGGTGAAGAAGAAGTCTTACTTTGTGGTTTGCTCTTGTTAAAATACATCCATTTTAATGAAAGTGTTGACTTGTAGCCTGTTCTTGTTTGAAAATAGTCCCAGTACCGGGGACTTTAAAGGATATAAGTAGCCCTGGTCTTCAGGAGACTATTTGGAATGGGGTTTATTTCTTCCTTCCTCTCAACTATTGAAAAAGAGCTGAATGGCATGTCAGCTGGCAGGACTGCTTGCCAACTTCCATTGCTGCTGCCCAAATTAGGTCATCTCATAAAAAGTCATCTCATAAAAAAGTAGTAGTTGTGGCCTTTGTCAGCTTTTTCACTAAATTAATTTTTCGTTCAAGACCACGCAGCATGACATTCTTTACAAACACTGGATGTGAGATAGAGCTTCCAGGACTTTTTCTTTGACTGACGAAGCAATATGATGCTTTTGAAGAAAAAAATCCTTAAGTCTGTATGGGTACAGCAGATGGGAATGGAGAAAAAAAAAATCAGGTGGAATGTGAAGCAAGACCAAAAAAATGGTGAGGTTTAGAGGGTGTTAGTTTCTGTATGCTGCAGAGCTGAGCTTTCAGATACACTGGACATGTTTTAAAGGCCTACTAATTTTACGAAACTCTAGAAAAGGTTTCAGTACTTAATGAAGAGACTGACAGATGAAAAACTGAAGTGCTGTAAGAAAAGAATAGTAAAGTACAAAAGCTGATCCATACTACATATTCTATATGTGCTCATGTTTATTGTAATGAATATTCTAATGAGAAAGGAGTTTTGTGGAAGTAAATGAGAAACTGTAAACTGTGTGTCATCCCGTGGCAGGTACCAAATAACAAGTAATGGTAAATATGCTGAAGTATAATACTTAGATGGAGTGTAAATACTGTAAATAAGCTAATTCTCACTGTTCTTGCAAAACACTTGTGTTGGATTTTTTAGGTATGATCCTTTAACTCTTCAACCACATACAGCAATGATTTTTAAAATGCTTTAAGCTAATGGTAGTAAAAAATTTTCTTTATCAAATTAATTTATAGAAGGCATGAAGGAAGAACCTGAAGTGCTCTTTGAAGAACTGCTTGAGAGGGCAAAAGCTGGAGAACCAAAAGCACAAACAGAGGTAACTTTATATGTTCTTTGTCCAGTCTTGTTTGCTCTTAATTCCAAAAATAGCATTGCCTCTGTGGAACTATTATCTCTTCTTCAGTTGAACTGTGTCTGTTTTGATCTTAAACTATTCAAAAAGGGTGGTACCAGATGGTTTCTCTGCCTTGAGAAATGCTGCTTGCTTGGAGTGTGACTAACTTCAGGTCCAGCTCTTGAGCAAGACTTTAGAACACCTGAAAATGGGGAGGGTGGTCAGAGAGCATGGAGAGGGTGATTGGTTTATTTTTTTTTGGGAGCAGCACATGTCAAAGTTCCTTGTGGAAGTGTGCAGATAGGTGCTGTTGATTCAAACAGAGTGGGGCCCTTAGGCTGCACTCTGTGGAACTTCCATCCAGGTGCATCAGCAGGGACAGAGGTTGCTTGATGTTTTGCTCATGTACCATTTCTTTTGAGTTAACAGATTTTAGAGAAGAAGCCCCTCCTTGTTCATTGAAATTAGCTGTGTTTAGTTGTTCAGTGGCAGATAAAATTGAATTAATAGTAGCAATTCTGTCCCTGTATTTGTTAGCATTTCAGGCGTTCCTTAGGTTTTAGAAAAATTGTACCAGTTTTCCACTGCACTCCATTGTCAGGTGTATTGGGCTAGTATAAATAGTTTAAAATTGTTTAGAAGGGTTTTAATTTGTTTAACTTGGTTTGTGCTTTCCTTGAGCATTCTTTTCCAGCTTCAGCTTTGATGCTGGAAGGGGCTGGTTAAAGTCTCCTACATGCTCATTGGTCGTTTGGATTTTTCCCCATGGATCACAACTCTTTTTTGCAAATAAAAATCAAAGATGGAGATTGGGAAAAAATTCTTTTAAACCTGGTAAAAAAAAATACAGCAATGCCAGGCTTGCTTCCCATTCCATCTCAGCTTGTTTGAGGGGCAGGCTGACCTTGGAGTTGCAACCTGAGACAGTAACAAATTCCTCCCTTTGAAACAGCCGGTGGCTTTGTGGAGGAGGCAACATTATCCTTGGGGGGAACCTCTGCTGGGAAATCCATGTTTTGGTTCTGTTCCTCCACACAAAACCTCCCCAAACTCCATAAATACTCTTTCAGGATGTAATTTCCAGTTGAGTAAGAATATGCAGAAGTACTTAGATATTCTAAGCCTATGATGCATATGTATGTATATAAATAATAATTTTTTCTCCTCAATTCATTCCACTTTGCCTCTCTTCCTTTAGCTCCATAACTATGTACATTTTCTATTTGCACACAATAATATGATTCTTATCCTAAAGAGATACAGCATGCAGTTTTCCTCCCATATGCATTCAGGATGAATTGACTGCCTGACATGGAACCCAAAATACAGTCATTTCTATGTAGTCACATTCCATGTGACTTTTGGAGAGGGAATTAACTTTTAGTTTTTAAAAATATTTATTTCTTCTCTATTGTTGAATATGTTGCTTTAGAACCAGAAAAATCTATTTTTATTTCTTGCCATTGTAGGAGTATGAATGAGAGGTTGAGATGCCACTGTTGTGCTGTTTGCTAATAATCACAAAGTCAAACAAGAAATCAGTTCACTGCTTTGTAGTTATTACTATGAGTTTATTCAAAAATAATTCTGCCATGACTATGGAAATAAATGCACTCTGGCTGTCAACATGTATTACTGTAACATTATGTAATTTTTTTCTTATTGGGAAATAACTTATGGCACTTATGTAAATGAACACTTTGGTCATGAAACAGGTGCTGTGCTATTGTTCTGCATGTGCAGTAGCCTTATGTGATATGACCAGTCTCAAGGTCTGCTAGTTGATGTTGCAATATGAGTTTCTATGTCTGAGAGTCCTTAGAAACTTCAGAGCTGCATCATTAAATGCTGCTACCTTTGAAACTTTGCTTAAAATCTTAATGGCTTAATCTTAATTAGCATGCTCAAGAAACAGCTGTTCTTGTCAGATGGGTTTTATTTACCATGTAACTTGTTCAAACAATTCCTTTCTGAAATAAATAGCTGAAGGTTTATCAGTAGTTGGTGATAAATTACCAGGTAATTGCTGAAATTTTTTATTTATTTTGTTTTAAACTTTGCACACTCTTTTCTTGGTGAACTCTGGCATGACTTTGTATTCAGTGTTTAGTTCTTACTTTTGGATTACTTGGTCCAGTTTTCTTACTTCTATATGGCTCTGGGTAGCTTCACTGTATGTACTCTGGGTTTAATCACTGGTGTCTATCCAGTAACTGTCTGCAGAAGTTGTTGGAGCACTCACTTAAGTGTATGAAACAATTTGAAAGGCCGGAGAAATAAACTTGAAGAAAAAAGACTTTTTTATCAATACATTTAGTCTACATAAGAAAAATGTGAATTATTAATCTTTTAATAGTATTTCTTTAGTCACCTTTAATAGCTTCAGAGAAACTGTCAAACAGGGTTTTTTCAGGAGGGAATACTGTAGACTTATGGAGGTACTCCAGACTCTTAAGATATTGCATTAATTGCTCTTAAAGTGTAGCTGAAGTAACATTAGGGAGAGAGAGAATGCAGTGAGCCAAGCAAAAACATTTCCCAGATTCTGCAGGTATGCCAAGAAAATGTCCAGCAGTTGTGGTAATTTTCTGCCACTTAATGTTTTGTTGTCTTGTCTTTTGATAGGCAGAAGTGTTTCCTACTATTACATGAATATATTTATTAGTATATTATCATATATTTCAGTTTTTAGATGGAAGAAACAAGGTGGTGTTTTTTCATACCTGTAGAACAGTAATATAGGCAGCTGCTTGGTAATTTCTGTAATCCTGAATTGGAGGACTTTCACAACATATTTCACTGAATTTGCTTGATGCTTAATCAATCTTTGTTTTATTTCATTCACGAATTAATCTTGAGTTTGCTTTGACCTTCGGTGGCTAAATTGCAATGAGCCAGGGATTGCACTCCCTGAAGCCTTTTTTCATGTCAGTAACTCCACCTGAATTTCTGAATGTGCCATATTACACTTTTTCTGTTTCTCAGATGAGGCCAGAGTGTTGTCTGGTTACTATTATAGAAGGAAAAGAATTCAAGAAAACTTTTGACACCAGGAGGTTCACCTGATCCTGCTAGATACCTGAAGACCAATAGCAACTAATTCATTGACCTGGCCAAATGTGTTGTAATTCCTTCTTGCTTCCAGTTCTTTCAGATCTTTCCATGCAGAAGATCAACTTACAGCTATGTTCTTTAGGGCTAGGAGCAAATGTTTGACCTTTTATTCAGAGAGAACTTACTTTAGCTGAGTCCCAAGGAGTGGGAGGGGGAAGAGAGACAGCAGAGTATATTTCAGTAAATGGAGGAATTTTGTTTCCTATTTATTCTAGGTGGGGAAACACTTTTTGAGATTAGCAGAAGAGGAGGATGAAGAACTTAACAACTGTAGTGCAGTTGACTGGTTCATCCTTGCTGCTAAGCAAGGTCGAAGAGAAGCTGTCAAACTGTTGCGTAGGTGCCTGGCAGAGAGAAGAGGTATGGGCTCTCTGGGGCTTTCTGCTTGCACTTCCCACTCTGTCTGAAAGAATATTACATTCATTTTAACTTTGAAAAGAGCGGTTAAAACGTGATGGAAATTACCATGGCAAAATTATGTGAGTAGTTGCTAACAGCCTGTTCCAATTGGTAATTTCAAAAGCATTAATTACCAGTACTGCTTATTAAAGCATTTTTGTTAATTTTTTGCTTGAATTCCTCACAAAATCCATGCTTGTTCTTCCCCTCCTTCCCTTTCATTGAAGCTTCTTTTCTCTGACTGTGAAGGTCGTATATAACCACACACCACCTACATATCCACTGTTGTTTCATTCTTTTCCCCTTCTCCAACTGACTCCTAATTGGTCTTTTTCACCGTCTTCTCCCACTAAGATTCTCCCCTTTCTTCATTTTGCTTCCCATGCTTGGAATGGTCTCTCGTCTGCCAATTCTCTGAACTCTTACAAGGGTAAATAAAGGACAAAAAACCCCCACTGACTTTCACTCAATTCTTGCTGCCTTTTACACGTCACCCATGCACATCTGCACTACCTTTGTCTCATCTACTGTACTTCAAAAGTGAAGCAAGACGTAATTTTAGTGCATGTCTTGCACCTCTTTGAAATACAGTTTAAACTTAAGCAGTGTGCTTGAATTTTGATAAGTAGTGGACGCAGAAGGGCATGTGAGTAATTTACTTAGGTGGTCAAAATGTGACTGAAACTTGAGGAGTTCCAGACTTAACTGAGAAAAACAAATTGTGAGCAAATCAGTCATTTCTGCATGGTGTGGGATAATAGTGTGTAATGTATTTTTTAATTTTCTTGAGGCATCACTTTTGAAAATGAGGAAGAAGTGAAAAAGTTATCGTCTGAGACTGACTTGGAGAGAGCTGTGCGAAAAGCTGCCTTAGTCATGTATTGGAAATTAAACCCAAAAAAGAAGAAGCAATTAGCAGTTTCTGAACTACTGGAAAATGTTGGGCGAGTTGACGATGGAGGTTTGTTTATGAACTGATTTATGGTATTCATAAAATACAGACTTCCAGGCAGAATGCAGCTAGAACCTAAAGGGCTTTATAAAAAATCAGGCATGGGATAGTAGTAAATGTTTGATACACTGAAGAAAATGTAACCATCTTAATGACTCTAAGCCTCTTTTAATAACAATGCTTTCTGAACCACTGAAGTTAGTTCATAAAGGCCTGCCAAACCTTGCTGTAGGTTGTGATTCAGTTAATTACTCACTCAAATGATCAAATATTTAAAATATCTTAATTTAACACTCACCGTCTGTGAAAAATACGTATTTTATGGCATTGCTGTATTTGATTTTTCTTTCTACCTAACAGACATCATGATGATACCTAGTAGATGTTTCAATTTACAAATCCAGTCTTCAAGACACGTGGCTCACTCTGCCATCACAGCACTCTATGTTAGCTATGTCAGTCCTGTTTCCTTGTCTAATGCAGTAACAGGAATGTTAGAAAACTATATAGCCACTTCTTACCTGCTCATATGTAAGTCTATTCCTGACCTTGAGGAGATAGCATTCCCCAGATATTGCAGTTACTGTTTGATCACTTTGACTGCTTTGACTTTCCCTGAACTTCTGTTATTGAACCAGATGAAGAGAAGCAGCCTGGCCCAGTCCCAAAGTCCGTGCAGAAGCAGAGAAGGATGTTGGAGCGATTGGTGAACAGTGAATGTGAGTCCATGTGCTGCTCTCAATCTTTGACAAGTTGTTTGGTTTCTGTTTTGTTTTGATAAACAATTTCGTGCTACCAGGATAAGAATGTGTAGAAGGTTTGGGTTGCAGTAAACTGATAGTGTCCATTTCTTATACGTGCAAGGCAAATAAGTGATCTGCATATGAACTCACAGAAGATACCACCATTATAGTCAGTTACGGAGAGGAATTTGCATGTCATTTTTTACTTTAATATTCTTGTCCTTTCAGCACTTAAGGGTCTATTCAGCAAAAAATATTTTGCACTTTCAATATTTTTTTTTTTAGTTCTAAAATGCAGTAACATTTGTGATAACAATGAGGGAATTAATTAAGCAACCGTTTAATGCAGACAGATCTCTCATTCTATTTGCCTTGCTTCTGTTTGCCCTTTCCTTATAATTAATATTTGTCTTTTCATATTTGTTTGATAAATTATATAGGAAAGATGCACCAAGAGATTACTTTCATAATTGGGAGAAGCTTTGCTCATGTGTTGGGAAGAATTAAACTACTCAACCCACACAGGGTCAGATTTGTAGACCCAAATCTGTGACTTGTAAGGTATAGTCTGTGGGGGGTTGGAATTGAAATGAAGTTCTCCTTAACCTTGTAAAACTAAGAAATGCTGATACATTGTCGGGCTTTGGGGAGGAAAGTCAAATTGTTATATTAAAGAAATGAATTATCAACAACACAGCATGTGCAGTTTTTCAAGAACAGTAGCTAACACAAGGTTCAGTTAGTCACTGTTGGGAAAACCTCAGTTTCTTGAAATGGAGTAGGTCATATGAAATAATCCATGTGTAATCTAGATCAGTTCTCAAAGAGCACTTTTAAATGTCACAAAGCATGTTATTATTATCTGTAATTGAGAATATATGTAATTAAGGTGTCATACATGGATTAGTGGGCCAAATCTGGGGGTTCTCAGGTTGAAATTCCTTGAAAGATTAGATTTACAGTTCTTAGGTCAGTTCGGCCTTCACCTTCAAGGATTGTGTTCATTACGCAGGTGATTTCTGAAAATAACATTCCTAAGAAGAATGGAATATTTCAGTCTTAGGTTAACTTGCACAGAAGTAAAAGAGGAGGGACACATGCCTGTATATGAATAAGGGAGTAGGTGATGGCAGAAATAATATTCTGGACAGCAAACTTCTGGTCCTATCAAACCTTCTGTAAGAGTATGTCAGATGTTCTTGTGACTGGTTTGGAACTTCTGGAAAGCTGGAAATAGTCCTTCAAGGATAAGACTATTTAGTTTCCTTGTCCTGACATGCTGTCATAATGCAGATGTACATGAGTTCAGTAGAGCTGTGTTGCATTGGTGTTCTTTCCATCCATAGCTGAACTGGCCCATGCTCCTTGGGTGCCAGTCGTTTGAGATTCTTCAGTAAGTCAGCGAGTATCAGCAAAGGAACTGCCAAATACAGGGGGTTGTTTAAGGCTTAAATAGCAGATAAAATAACAGGACAGTAAATGAACCTACATATAAGTGTAGGCAGAAATTGATGTGAATATTTTTCTTTTCCTGTGGTGGATGGGGGAGGCAGGAGAATTTGTCATAACCAAATTGAAGAAAAATCTATGAATAATAAAGTAGAATCTACAACATATGCTTTTTATATCAATTCAAGAGACACTTGGGTGACAAAATACTAATAACATTTAAAAAGGAAAATTTTTCATCAAACACCTAAAGTAGGAGTTAAGCTGTTACCTCTTCTCTGGAGAGCCTCTATCTTTTCATGGAGGAACAAGCCAGCTGTTACTCTCCAGCATTTACTTCTCTGATTCACTGACTTTCTCCATTTATCTTGCCAGCAGGAGTGTCTTCCCTCAGTTTTAAAACATGGCAATACTTTGAAGATAATTTTTAAACCAGATACATATTTGCAGATATCTGATCTGGGTTATCTTTAATGGAGGTATAAACAGAAAATTAGAGCTGACGTTGTCAGCAGGCAGTTGTTGCGTGCCTGAGAACGTACATGTCAATGCATTTGGTAGGCCATCTATACTACTAAGTTAATAACTCCTTCCTTCTCAGGATGTCCCATGATCCTTTAAACGTGCCAGTAAGGTATTTTTGTAAGATTCTAACCTTAGTCTGCTTGCTGATTCTACATCAATAGGACTATTTTAGCACTGTATAGTATATCCCAATAAATTGAGATGACACATTTTGTATTAGGCTTGAAACCCCACCAAAACAGCTAAAGAGTCTGACAGACTTCTTGATGCAAGCAATGTTGCCTTATAGTCTGTGAATGCTAAGAATAGTTGGCAAAAATAAATTATTTCTGGTTTCTTGGGAGGCATGCCAGATGGCATTTTCTGGGATATAAGGGTTCATCCAAGGAGGAGGGAGAAATAGAAATCTAAGCAAAAGGCAGCATCCATGTTCTGAGATTAAAGCAAAAAGTAGATTGTAAACTGCAGGTTTTCTGTTGAACTCTTTCAACACTCCTCTGCCTGTAATATGTATCTTGAGACCAGTACTTTGTTTTGTTCTGTATCTGCAATGTTTTCAATATTAAATACTGAGATATTTCTATGTAGCTTCAATGAATGTAGCATTTTTTAAATTAAAAAATTAATAGGCGCAAACCTGTTAATCCTCTCATTTTATATTTAATGAAACAATTCAGTTTTCTGCCTTTTTGAAATCTCAAACTACTGTTAAGCAGGCCAGCTTTCATATCTTTTTATCAACTGACCAGCTAAACTTACTGTGTAGGAGGTGTGTTACAGATTTTTGTCAATCAGTTCTTTCAGGTATATAGCAGTGTCATTTGCCTCTAGTATATGGAAGAAAGTAGTTGTTAATTATCCTTCTTTACAAACTGCATCAAGCTTGTCTGCCAGAGGGTACCATCTAATCCATGCTAATGTGAGGAACTGGCTGTGCAAATAATCTGAACTAGTGTATAATCACCTTCAGTCTTGCAGCTTCCCTGGAGTTTTCACAAGTAAATGCCTCTGTTCTACTCACAGGAGTGGGTAAGGATCTTCCAGGGCAGAGTGATAAATTCTATGTCTGTGCAAACTGAGCAAAGTCTATCTTGTTGCTGGCTATGTGTTTTAGATTACAGTTGGTACAGTTTTGGGGAGGCCATTTGTAGAGCCACATAGCATATTAAATTAATACTCTGTCAGTAATCCAGATTTAGTCTTGTAGATATCAATAATTGTGTAGTTCCCATAATTACATATCTGTAACTTCTGAACTCAGAAAAATGACTGTTAAATGACAAATAAGAAGTCAGTTTTTCAGTTGGTAATGTACAAATAATTAATTGCTGAACAAATTCTTGCCTGGCTGGTACGATGCTGGGACAAAGTGAGGCCTGGAGGTTTGAGTGGACACCAGGTCAAAAACTGCCACTGTTTTCTTGTACAAGTCTTTCTTTTTGGTGTGGCTGTTGAAGATTTTTCTAAGCAAATATATTAGTTTATGATTTCAAGCTGTGTGACCTATTCAAGTTGTCTCTTTTTTTCTGTGGAATATTTGCAGGCAAGCCACATTCACTCTATTCTCCTACTTAGCTTTATAATAAACTTACCTGCTGGTGTGACAGGATGTAGAATAGTAATATATTACTGGCAGAAGCAGCTGCTTGTTTTCAGCAGAGACCTCAGAACAAGTTGCAAGGTAAACCTGTGTTATCAGTAGTTCAGTTTTTGAAAACCAAAGTCTGATAGGAAAGAAAATTAATATTCTAATTCCTAATCAATGCAGCATTGTGGTGATACTATTTACTCCAAGTTTTCATTTTATCTTTTTAGCAAAAACTTTTATTGCTTTGGATGACTTTGTTGAAATTACCAAGAAGTATGCAAAGGGAATCATCCCATCTAACCTGATTATGCAGGAAGAGGAAGATGATGAATTGGCAGGGAAGACTCCTGAAGAGTTACCGCTGAGACTGAAGGTAAAAAGGCCATAATGAACACATTATGTTGATGGACTCTTAAATTACACATCCCAGACAAGACAGAGGTGACTTGCAGTTCTCTCTATATACTGATGTTTAGTGCGTATCAATCAGTACAAGAATTATTGCTGTAATTTCTTTTTGGACTTGACTTCATATATATATATTTAGAGTTTTGTATATGTGAGTCATATATTTAAAAGAAAGGGATAATGGTTTTCCTTGTAAGAGGACAATCTACCCACATTACATCTCAGTGAGGATTTAAATGGTCCTGTCATCTCTGCCATATTTTTATTATAGATGTTATTATATGCTTCATATCTTTCTTATTTAAACAGGAGCAAGCAGGTGGGAAAAATTACCCATAGCCTCGAGGTGTGAAAAGGTTCTATTATGAAGCAATTCAAGAGTGGTGAAACTTGCTGTTAGTTTCTACACTGATACTCCTCTAGGTAGTTAGAGAAGAAAGGAAAAATAAGGTGCATGGCTTTAGTACGCGTATAAATTTTAAACAAGGTAGGGTGTTTCTGGCTGCTGACCTGAGAGCTTTTGTTGTAGTTTTGTTGTCCATTATCATATGGTAGTGATGGGGGAAAAAGAGGGAGTGAGTAGCCTTTAAATAGCTCATGTTCTGAAAGAAGTGCATTTATGAAGAACAGGGATACCTTCACAAATCGTACACCCACATCACTGTGTGTGTTGTCCCAGTTCATCACCATGCACAGACAACTTCCTGGAGCATTCTTGGCCTTTCCCTTAAACTGCTTAATATAAAAGTGTAAGATCTGGTAAAACACAAAAACTGTCCTTTTATGGAGGAAGGAGGATTGATTGCATCATCTAATGTGCATATGCAATATCTGAATGTATGAAAAATCCTGAACCTTTTAAATGATCTGTGTAGTGTGTGGTTGGTCATAGAGAGAGGATTCAATGTAGCAGTTCCTCTGTTGTATGGCGACTGTGTTGGAAAATGCCACAGGAAATAGGTAGAATTTCACGATCCTCTACAGTTACAAGTTACAGTTGTAAGTTACAAGTACAGTTATAAGAATCTCTAAATGTGTAGTAATTAAACATGATGCTGGTCCTTCCAAATGAGATTTTGACAGCTGCATCCCCAGATGCTTGTTTAAAGACAAACCACAGCTGTAAAGACTTCCTGTAGGTGCATGTGAATCATAGGCACCACTTTCTGTATGCACAGAATGTGTAGCATAATCCTTGCAGAACATGACAGAGTTATGTGTTTTAAAGCTACAATACCTCCAGCTCAAGTAATGACTTAAGATAGTGCAGGACTGCAGCCACGTAGTTTATCTTCAGTATGAAGTAAGTGGAGCAGAATATTTGACTAGGAAGGCATTTAGGTATCATAGTCATAGGTGTCAAAGGGAATGAAAGACATCCTTTTCGAAATCAGAATCACCTCTGAGCTTCATCTGCCTAGATTAATCAAAATTAATCTAGGCACTGATAATCTCAAAACAGAGTAATCTTATTTTATTGGCAACATTGGTCTGAAATATAAATCTTTTTGTCAGCTGAGATTAGACAATTTGCTGCTACTACTTCGGCTAAGAATATCTGTGATATAAAGATACAAAGCTGCTTATTAATAAAATACTTCTTTCTCTCTTTCCAGGTTGTAAAATACCCACTTCATGCCATTATGGAAATTAAAGAATACCTTATAGATATTGCCTCAAAGGCAGGAATGCATTGGCTGTCTACCATTGTTCCAACACACCATATCAATGCTCTCATCTTCTTCTTCATCATCAGTAATCTGACAATTGATTTTTTTGCCTTCATTATTCCATTAGTCATATTCTATTTGTCCTTCATTTCTATGGTGATTTGCACACTGAAAGTTTTTCAGGACAGTAAGGCTTGGGAAAACTTCCGTGTTTTGACTGACTTACTGCTTCGTTTTGAACCAAACCTAGATGTCGAGCAAGCTGAGGTGAACTTTGGATGGAATCACTTAGAGCCATACATTTATTTTTTACTTTCAGTATTCTTTGTTATTTTTTCCTTTCCTATAGCAAGCAAAGACTGCATACCATGCTCAGAGTTAGCTACTCTCTCAGTTTTCTTCACAGTGACAAGTTACCTGAGTTTAAGCACGTGTGCAGAACCATACACACGGAGGGCATTAATGACTGAGGTAGCTGCAGGCTGCTTATCCCTACTGCAGGTATTACCTGGGAATTTTGGCTACTTGAAATTCTTAGGTAAAACCTTCTTGATTGTTCCTGTAGGCCATTTCTTTGTGATAAATGTAAGCATCCCATGCTTGCTGTTTTTGTACTTGTTCTATCTTTTCTTTAGAATGGCACAACTACGGAATTTTAAAGGCACCTACTGCTACCTGGTCCCATATCTGGTGTGCTTTATGTGGTGCGAACTGTCCGTGGTCATTCTTCGGGAGTCCTCTGGCATTGGGCTTGTTCGTGCATCAATCGGTTATTTCCTGTTTCTCTTCGCGCTCCCAGTGCTGGGCGTAGGCATTGCACTGATGTGTCTTATCCACTTCATTAAGTGGTTTTTGTCTCTGGAGCTCATGAAAATTGTAGTGACCCTGGTTCTGTGTGCTGTTCCTTTGCTCTTTCGATGGTGGACCAAGGTTAACTTCTCAGTAGTTGAAGTGGTTAAATCGCTCACTCGAAGCTCAATCGTGAAACTCATTCTGGTGTGGATTACAGCTGTGGTGTTGTTCTGTTGGTTCTATGTGTATCGATCAGAGGGGATGAAGGTTTACAACTCCACCTTGACGTGGAATCAGTATGCGTTCCTCTGCGGCCCCCGCGCGTGGAAGGAGACGAACATGGCACGTACTCAGATTTTATGCAGTCACCTGGAAGGGCACAGAGTGACGTGGACCGGGCGGTTCAAATACGTGCGCGTGACAGAAATCGACAACAGTGCAGAGTCTGCCATAAATATGCTTCCGTTTTTCATTGGTGATTGGGTGAGATGCTTGTATGGTGAGACTTACCCTCCCTGTGATCCCAAAAATGTTACGCTGGAGGAGGAGGAATTGTGTCGCCTGAAATATTTGACAAAGCATAACTGCCACATGAAAATGTTTGATCGGTACAAATTTGAAATAACTGTGGGCATGCCTTTCAGTAACAAAAATGGAACCAAGCCTATAGAGGAGGATGATATAACCAAAGATATTGTGCTGAAGGCAAGCAATGAGTTCAAAAAAGTCTTGTTGAACTTGAGGCAAGGGAGTATAATTGAATTCAGCACAATTCTGGAGGGTCGTCTTGGCAGTAAATGGCCTGTCTTTGAACTGAAAGCAATCACTTGCTTGAATTGCATGTCTAAACTCTTACCTGCAGGGAGGCACGTGAAAATAGAGCATGACTGGAGGAGCACAGTGCATAAAGCCATTAAATTTGCTTTTGATTTTTTCTTCTTCCCATTCCTGTCAGCTGCATAATGAGCTCTCATATTGGTTCAGTGGTATCTTCAGTGTACGCTGCACTTACACTACCAAAGGTTTGGTTTCTTAAATGTTTAAAAAAACCCTACAAAAATCCACCTTGCTGTAGCAATGCTCAAAATGTATGCTACTGTAGAGCATTGCTTGAGTTTTGCAAGTGTACACACTATATCCTGACTTTAAACCCTGTATGATTGAAGTAATATATACCAGTTTAATTTTATAAATGAATGCAGGGGATTGCTGCTGACTAATTGCATGGGGACTGTTTTGTCCAAGATGGATATATATTTTTCTGTGGTACAACACTAGATGCATTCACTTACTCAACGTTAAAAGCACTTTACTCTTTAAGTAGTCATAATGTGCCCATTTGTATTTTCACATGTATGATTGTAATAGGTAGCTGACAACAGATTATGTTGCATTTATTGCTTGTATTTATTTGATGTTTTCTAGAAAAAAGTGATCTTGGAGTCAGTATCCGGTGATGACATCTGCATACAGAAATCACTGTTTCACTATTTGTCCAGAAGATAGTGACTATTGGTTTTTTTGAAAGGGCACAACACTTCACACCCCAGCAAGGTTTTAAAGTCCTCAAGCTCCTATTTTGCCTTAAATGTTGTGTACAAAATTTGATATTTGTTCTGATTGGTTATGATAGTTACACTAAGGTATAAGCCATGCTGGTGTGTGAAAGGCAAACACCAGAGATTAATCCTGGTGTTGAGATGGTACCAGTAATAGGCAAGCCAAAGCAACTGAAATTGTACCTAAAAGTCTATGGTGGAAAGTGAAACAGAATGTTTGTTTAATTATTTGTATTGTGCAAATAAACATAAAATACAAACTTGAATTAAATGGGTACAACATTTATTCATGATGCTTCCACTTTGTAAGCAGTTGTGTTGTGCTGATAGCAGCTTTCACTGAAAACCACAATTTGGAACTACTAGAATGTTCTGGTGTGGGATACTTGAAGCTGTATTGCACATTTTTAAAGCCCTCAATAAAATCTGGTATTCCAGGTGAGGTTTTTGTAGCTGTGAAGTCTACACGTGCTGCTTCCCCCTGCTCTCTTTGGGACTTAGGGCCTTTTCTGAGCACTGTGTGGCTTAGGTCACAGGTGCATCCCACCATTTCCCTGACTGCTACAGTGATCCTGCTTTAGATTCCTTTCTGCCTCTGCCTGTCAGTCATCACTGAGACTGGGGAGTGAAAACCCAATAGAGAAGGGGAAACTTTTGGGGACAGGGAGGCATTTGGCTGCAGTTCAGCAATGAGTACCCTCTTGAACATCACCCAGGGTCGCAGCTGGGAGGAAGCCAAAGGCACCAACAGACCTGCTGCACAGTACCACCACCCAAAATCCCCTGAGTCATGCTTCAGCCCACCAGAAAAATCTGCGAAGTAGAATCATGACCTCAGGGTGCTTCATGCTAGTTTTGAAAATTGTCAACTTTCTCTCTTTTCATCTGGGAAGCAAGTAAATAGAAGTTTTGACATAGTTTCACTTACCTAGTCCCATTTTGTCTGGAAATAAGCCAAACTTAGCTCTTTCTTCTCTGGTCTCATTTGAAATACTCAAACATCTTTCCTGGCTCTGAAATTTAAGCACAAAAGACTGGTTTTTTTAATCTTCTTTTTCCTTACATACAATTGTGAAACTTCTTATGTTTCTCAGGAGAGAAAAAAAGGCAGCAATCTCAGTATTCAGAACTAATGAGAACATTTCTGATTTTAGCTTTTACTCCTTGTATGGGTGTCACTTTACTGACCTACTGTGGTGCATTTTGAAGGATTTATTACATACCCTGAAAAGGACAAAGTGACTGAAGTGAAATGTGGGACGTCTTGCAAGAAAGAGGGTACTTTATTGATTTTTTTTTTTTTTTTTGGGAAGGAGTTGCTTTTTGAGATGACACAAAAGGGTACCTCAGTTCCCATCTGTAACATAATAACAACTCTGACATTTGTATGCCTTTTCTGAGGAAACTGATAAACGATATTGGCATATATCTATTGCTAAATTTGCAGACTTTGAATTATTAGCTAAAAATCTTCTCTTTGGAAAGGGGAAGCTCTCACAAGGATATTCATATCGGTCAGTCAAAGCTATACAATTCCCCTTTATGCACTTATGTGATTAAAAAAACCCAAGACAAACACGAAGCCAAACCCCAATTTAGATAGATCCAGGGAAAAGTAACTCGTGCTCTGTAGTGACAGGACACTTAAATTTGTCAGGTGCTTCTTTCTGACAGAGGTGGGAAGTTTTGAACACTGGCACATCAGTGGTTATTTTATGTGCATTTTCAGCTCTTCAGTGTAGCCAAAAAAGGGACAGAGGAGGTCGTTTGATTGCAAGACATTTACAAGTGTTTCTTCTTGATGCTTTTATATTTTTATGGAAAAAGATGCTACATTAACAGTAATGTGATGGATAGGTACTCCATTTTCTTGTCAGTCAGTTCAGTGTTCTAAATCCTTTACCAAATAAATCTTTTTTTCCTAAAGCATACTTTAGCTGACAAGCACGAAATTGCAATTGCAATTCCAGGCAAGTGTTTTTGCAAAGGGTGCCTCTATCCACTTCACATCTTGCAAGAAAACAGAGCACAAAATAACTTTATTCCACTCCTGCTACAGCTCTATATTCCAAACCAGTCCGTCTTCCAGGCTGAAGAGACAGAGTGTGGCAGCTGCTGTTAATTATTCAATTGATCCTACATCTAGTATTTTCTTATTCAGTTTTGAAGACATGCCGATTTATAAACAGTTCCAAAGACAGGTGCCCTTTCTCTAGGCTAATGCAATCTTTTGAATTAGTATTAATTAACTGAAGAGGAGGAGGGTATTACATAGCTATTGACACATCCAAATTAGGTTCAGCTGTTCTTCTGTAAGCTCAGCTTTAGCATTTAGAACATACAGAATTTAGAATAAGTATTCATGATTTGAATTTCATCCTCAAAGTTGCATAAAAAAGTACTGCTTGTTCTCCAAGCTAGTACATTCTTCCATAAGCACAGAAAAACAACAAAACACATATAGAAATTCTGAATAACAGGAGCCCACTCTGTAATGACTAACAGCATATTGTAGTAGGCAAGGATGTGATGAGTTTTGCCCTGTTTTTCCAGAGAAAGAAATTGATATATCTCTAATAATTACATTTGGTTTTCTTTCTTAAAGGTAATTGATCTTCTGTGAAGGGTCATAAAATAGGCATTATTAATTGAAAATTTGTTTGCAAATTTTTGTAATACAGACTAATAAGAATGTTGCCCAGAGAAGATGTGGCTGCCCCACCCTTGGAAATGTTCAAGGCCAGGCTGGACAGGTCTTTGGGTGACTTTGTCTAAAGGGAAGTGTCTCTGCCTGTGACAGAGGGGCTGGAAATGGATGATCTTCTATGTTACCATTGGGGTAGCACAGTACTTTCTTACCTTCCAACACTGAGCCCACTGTCTGCCTTTTGGCTTCTCTGGGAAAGGCAAGAGATGTTTCCTGATTGTGAATACCTTCTTAATGCTTTTCAAATCCACTGCAGCCTTTCAGCAAAAGGGACACATCCAGTACCAGCTGAAGGAGGTGGAAAGGCTGTGCTCCGGGCTCAGCTTCACAGCTGCAATTGTTTGAACAGCAAATTGATATGGAGGAAAAGCAGCTACTATGTCATTGAGTTGGAAAAATACTAATCCATGCAGCAAAAATTAGGTGCCACTTGCCAGCTTGTAAAGAGATACTTACCTGCTCTAGCAACAAGTAAGTGTTGCATGAACATAAAATGCCTGGAAACCAAACAACCAAATGACATTACTGTTTATGTGCATTAAGATGGTTCACTTTCATATTGATGGTTCACTTTTTCATATTATTACTCAAAAGATTTAATTAGCCTTTTGGGGAGGGCGAGGGGGGGCCACACAGAAAGCATCCTGCATCTCCTCTTATAAATCATAGCCTAATCTAGAAAAACTGAGAGCTGCCTTCCTTTTTAGGAGGGATTAAACTTGTCCTTTAATCACCTCTAATAATCTTGAACTTAAGTTTTGAAGCAGAACAGGAACGTTCTTCACTGCTTGTAGCCTTTGTTTACGGAAGTTCTTACATGAGTATAGAAGGAAATAAACAGGATCTATATGTTTCCACTGACACCTACAGGAAGCAGCTTCTATAAGATTGCAGCTTGATAACATTAATTTCAGCATTTTCATACAACAATAATTTCATTTCACATTTGCAAAAGAAATGATGAGTTTTGCTGTATATTCTGATTTAGGTGCTAAGTTAGTTGGGGTATTTCCTCTGTTAGCATTCCCTCCATGACCTCTGCCGTCTGGTAGACTCCTTTAGTCCTAACTACCCTCTCCCTGTTTCCCAGGTGACCTGTGGGTTGGGATGTGAATTCCTCCTTCACTGTCTGCCTTTATTGCTTGAGCAGTGTGAATGTTGTAAATTTGTGACACAGAAACAAAGTTGTTTAGTCCATGCAACACAGGTTTGGAAGCTAGAAGTGCGTGGCTGAAAAACAAACACATGCTTTTCAATCAGAGAAATATGAAAGCAGAGAAGATGGTGTGGTGGGTTGCCCTTGGGAAGTTCCTATTTGACAGTGTTACACTAATATCATGTAGGAATTTTTGCAGCTCATGAGGTCAGACTGCAAAGTCCTCTTGACTTGGACAGGCAGAGAAGTCAAATTATTACACCCTACAAAGAATAGCTGAAAGTAGAATTGGACATAACTTGTGTGGGTATATGGTAGCCACCGAAAAATCTGATATCCTGTGTCTTAATGTAGGTATGAAGTAGAGTTTTTAACCTTTGTGATGATACAATTCACCTATTTGTAAAACTTCTGTTTTGTCATTGGATTGCACATCTGTTGCTGTTCCAAATATAAATATTGACCAGTGCCACCTCAGGCAGGGCAGGACTCAGCACCACAGCCAGGGGGAAAGGCGCTTGTGTGTGTTCTGGCAAATTGCTGCAAGCGGAGTTGTAGATCACATCGTGAGCTCTTGCTGGGCCAGCTCTGGAGTCTGGGGGGTTCACTCTATCTTCCACCACAAAACACTTCCTTTGGGTCCCCTGTAGCCCCAGCCAAAGCACAGGGCAGCTACTCTCCAGCTCATGCTACAGCTGCTGTGTTCCCAGTTGAGTTCCTGTAGTGTTTCCAGTGAATCTGATTTTGTTCCCACTCTTATGCCAGGTGATACTTCTCTTAATGCTGTTCTTGAATCTTGCAATTACATGTCGGTGTACATTTTAGAAGTAACAAATTAAGGTTTAAGAAAAAGTACTCTTTATGGGCTAAAAGCTAAACTTTACTTAAAATCCCTTCATTTCATAACCAAGTTTGTAGCTTCATTTTGGTTGGCATTTTGTTTGTTATGAGACTGGATTAGTCAGTGTTAGTGACATCTGCCGTGGCTTTATGGAGACGTCAGTGAATGATGTACAAGGTAATTAACAATTTGTTAATTAAGACATTTCCAGTGCTAATTATTGACAGAAATTTAGTTCTCATCTGCAGTTGATGTTGGATGCCAAAAGCATTGCAGTACATCACCCAGCTGTTGATGAGTTATACTTCTATATATTCTTTAAAAAGTCAGAAAATCCAGTCCTAGGGTATCCAGCAGATTGTGTCCTCACACGGGGGCACTGCCTGGCCATTAGGCAGGGCTCATTAACCTCCAGAGAGAGCTCATCTGTGTCTGCAGCCTCTCTGTGCTTGTTTGCTTTATCTCTTCCCTACTTTTTGCAAGAAAATGGTTCATTCCCCAGTTGGGCAGAGGGTGGGTGTCCGCTCTGGCAGGGACCGCCCCTGTGCGCTGTGCTTTCTGTGCCATCGGGTGGCACTCCAGGCTCACACTGGGCTTCCTCCCTCTGCTGCTGTCTCCAGAGGGCACCGCCGAGGAACAAAAGAACCAGGGTCTGGTTTTACTCTCTTTCGGAGAGAAAATGCAATTAGAAAAAAATCTTTTATGAAAAATAAGTAACCATTTGTAAAGCCAATTCCCCGCCAGTTACAAGTTACACAATGCCAAGCAAAGGCATCACTGTGGAGTGTGCCTGCAATCCAAGACTAGGAACAGGGAGGGGAAAAAAAAATCTGTTTTTCCATGTGATAAACTAATGTGCAATGATAGATGAACAGCATATGAAACAGTGCACGGGAAACTTGTGCAAAGTGCAACCCAACTGCTTTGCAGCTCAGCTTGTTTTGAGAGGGTTCCTGTTTGTAACATCTTATAAAATAAACTTGTCAGTGTCAATCTGCATTGTCTGATTCTGTAGTAATGTGAGCAGTGACAGCACACAGTCCTAATGGTCCTGCTGGTGGAAACCCTGTTTTTCCCAAGTTTTCATGTCTTAGATGCAAAAAAACAAAAACAAAACAAAACAAAAACAAACAAACAAAAACATAAAAAACAAAAAATGAAAAAAAACAAAAACAAAAACAAAAAACAAAACAAACAAAAAAAAACATAACCAAAACCAAATAATAAGGGCTTATCATAGCTTAAAGCTTTTTATTAACTCTCTGTTATCTTCACAATGAAAAACCAGAAAAAATAACAGAGAATCTGTGGCAGAGTTTAATTAAAACTTAGGTAGAAGCCAATTAAGGGAAATTCTAACTGCAACTCTTTCTTGGGATAACCACACACTATAATTAACACAAGGATTTGGGGTATGCAGAAAGGCCATGCAAGACCATGCAGGTAAAGGCCAATAAGAGAAACTCTGAAATACTGATTTTTCATCTTTTTTACAAATGAAATAGAAAGATGATAGCAGGTTTTTAGACATGTTTTGTTCTATTTTTGAAGATGGCAGGGTTTTTCTGCAATAATAGCAAGTTTGGCATCAGAAAGACCCCTGCAATCGTTGCTGTTAACCACGGGAGACAGCAGTGCTACATAGCAGGAGCTGTGTCATGCTAAATTAGAAACTGCTTGAACCAAGCCCACAGATCCCATAATATCCCAGGAATCGAGGTGTGTTGGTCTTAGCACAGCCTGTATTTATCTGAAATAATTTCTTCACTTTAAAAAGCAAGGCATTTCAACAAAGCATCTCTTCAGTAGTTTCTCTCCTGTTCCTCCCTCCCTATGCATCGCCGGTGACAGCAGAGATGTTTCCACGACAACAAGCCATGCTGCTGCCCCAGGTGACAAACTGTAGCTTCAAAAAATAATCATTGAAAATATCTTCAAACAATTAATTAGGTAATGGAAATGTTATTTTAATAGGGCTCAGATGTTTTGTAAGTAGTCTACAGACCAAATTCTGATCAAGAATTTGTCTACAATCAAAGCCAAACCTGCCATCTGAAGGTCAGGATGGATATCACCATCTGAATGCTCTAAGAACTCTCCCTTTTAAAAAAAATACTTCAAGATCAAAACATAGTCAACACAAAGAATGCAATGCAAAACAAGTTGTTTTGGTTTGGGGTTTTTTTGTGCTGAATTTTGTTCAAAGCACATACTGGCAGGAATTTACCAACCTCATCACTGAAGGCAGCACACGGCTGGCGCGCTCCTCATGTGTGTGCCCTGTGCTGGAGCGACAGACTGATGATGAGCACAACAAATGGTTTTGCAATAAATGGATTTTTCCATTTTCCCTTTACAGAAGATACTTTCCTAGAGTTAAAAATAGATATTTCATAAATCTCTCCTAATGCTGCTTCCAGTAACAGTTCAATTGATCTTTAATCGTTGTTTAAAAAGTGAATCTCCATGGAGTGTTTCGATCCTATAGCCTGAAGTTTCTCTAGCCCAGGGCAGCAATTCTGTCTTGCAGCTTAGATGTGCATAGTCTTTAAGTGAAGATAGATACACTGAATATATTCATGTGCCTTATATCACAGTCCTCATATAGCACTGGCACTCTTTGGGACTGGTAGTTGTCCTGGCAGAATTTCTCTTTTGCTTTATTCATTATATTAAGCTTCTCTGAATAGTGCATCTATGAAACAAGAGCAACAAAGACAAGGGCTTCCAGATTTTCTTTCCCATTAAGTTTGTGGTTTGTACAAACACCTGCCCATGCAGTGCCAGCTGTGCTCCCACTTCCCTCAGAGGCTGATTATTGATGTGGTTATGGGTTGTCCTACCTTTCTGTACAAAATTTTCAGTCTCTAGATGAGAGACTCTGCACTGCTCCTACTGCATGTTCCTCTCAGGTATCTCCCCCTTTGGAGAGATTAACAACAGCCCTTGTAGTTCCATTTGCAGTACAATGGGGCTTGTCCCACTGTTGCCAGTTGTTATCACACAGCTTGGATCAGGTCCCTGAGAACTATGTGGAATGGAATACAATATGCACTAAATACTGGCAATACACAAAGTTTTTGAGGCAGAAAATGATGATTTGCCTAAACTAACTTTTGTAGAAGCCTTATTGGTTTTGTTATAACTATTTCAGGTCAAGGATGAAGTTCCGGTTTGCTGCAGTCATGGCAAGAAAACTTCACAACAGCTGTTGTGTGGGGTGTTCACAGAAAGCAGAGGGAGGCCTGGCTCTGGTCTGCACCTGGCACAAACCTTTGGAAGAAGAGAACAGAGGGAAAGGTATGCCTTAAGACTGATAATTAGGGTGCTATCCTGGAAGGGAAAAGATGGGAATTCTAAGCTGTACAAATCAAGGAACAGATAAGGCATCACAGCCCTGTGCCTATTTCACTCCGAGTTTTCATTGTGGAGCTTCTTTATTTCCCTTGGAAACTATTGAAGATCTTGCTTTGGTCACATGGGGATGAGGCCAATATTGAAAACCTCAGGGTTTTTCTGCAAAAACATTCCTCTTCTCCACTTCACTTCCTTCAGGAGAGTAAATGATATGGGTGTGGGCCATGACAGCAGGCTCTCCTGTATGCTGAGAAGGGAGTGCCTTTGGCAGGTGGATGTGTGTAAGGCAGTCATGTCCCTCTCAGTGAATCACTGGAAGGTTTTGTCTTTTACATGACAGTTGCCACTTTGTAGTGGATTTTATAATTGAAGGTTTAAACAGTTAAACTGCTTTCTTAATGCATTGGTGGTTGCTAAGATACAATCTCTCCAATTCCGAAATCTTCCACTTGAAATAGAGTGTATTGGCAAATAGGGCTTTCCTCTCTAACAGCTTGGGAGAGAGGGAGGTGACAGGGCACTCACCCTTGTGCTGGTGACAAAACTGCGCCCATGGCTGGCCCTGGAGTGGTGGGAGTCACTGGGGCTTTCACTGGGTTATGGACATTGGGTGTGGCCCCAGGAGGAGGCTGAAGGGAGAACATGGGGAGTGTCTGGCTGTGGTGGAAAGAAAGGCAACACAGGGACAACACACAGCACAATGGGCTAGGGGGTGTGTGGGATAACACTGGGGACTGTGTGGAGAAAGCAAGGGAAATCTCTCTGTCCCCTGCTTGGGATCGCTTCAGGCTTCAATTGTCCTTCCTAAGTAAGAATCATCTTCTTTGCTCTTTTGTAATGAAGAGTGGGTCTCGGGAGAATATAGTTTTGGGACAGGTTTGACAGGACCTTGGGGTTAAGCTGTGCAAGGAGAGATTTCTTGCAGCTCTGTGGAATGATAAGAAGATACAGATTTAAAAACAGCCCTGGATTCCTCAAGACTCATTAGCAATATTACAATAGCATCTCAAAATATCCAAATATTTCAAAAGGAAGCCTTACAAAATCTGTGGAGGAAGGTGGTATAAAATAGTGCAGTTTATCTCTCATTCCATTCTAAAGTAAGTCTTTACCTGCAAAGGTTGAAGAGAATATTTTGAGCATGTTAACAGAGAGCAATTGACGCAGCAACATCTATCTGGGTTTGCAAATCAATAGCTGTGAGAAACAGAGAGTGCAGCTGTTCATTGCAGAGAGGTGTTAGCAGAGATGTCAGAGGACGATAATTGAACCAGCAATGTTCTCCTCCCCACCTCTTCCACAAGACAGTCCAAGATGTGCATAAATTTATTGTGAGCATTGTCTCCTGTGTTGCAAACAGATTGCAATACCAGTATCTCTCCTATCTGAAGGAAACCTCTACTTCTTTCTGCATCTTCCCACAAAAGTGAGAAGGAGCCTGGTCTAGAGCACCTGGCAGAACTGCTGGGGGTGTTCAAGCCTCATCAGTGTGAAAAGAAAGCAAGAACGTGCCAGGACTGTGGTGTTGGCACAAGTTATTCACAATTGAGTCTCACTCTGGTGTATTGCTTGGGTAGCATTTATATTACAGGTAAAGAATGGAGGAATATCAACATCTTCTCCCAATCTGACATGCTAATTCCAACTTCAATTACTTATTTTTCTTAATTTACAGTGTGTTTTTTTTTCCCCCAGAGCTGTTCCTCCTATTCAAGATACGATGATGAAGCCACAGAAAGTGGTGATGAGGTTTCTGAGTTCTCTTAGCTAAGTGCTCTTGTCCCTGGAGCAGACTCATATTTCCATATTCACATAACCTATTGCCAGCTGAAGAATTTGGTCCTCTATTTAAAGTTAATCTGCTTGGGAATATGTTGAAATATCTTGGATCAGGCTATTGCATGAGACATACAGGTATGATTAGTACTAGTTTTAAACCAAGGAGTGGACATCCAGAAAACCACCTGTCATACTTTGATGGTCACTGCTGAAAAGTTTATTCATTTTAGCAGGATGTCATAAAAAAGAACATATTGCTTCCCTGTGATAATTAAAATAGTCGCTTAATTGAACTGTTAGTTTAAGGGTTTTGTCCTGTTTTCTGTCTCCATTTGACAAATGGCAAGACAAGTAAACAGCTGTTCCTTGCCTGGCTGATCCATGTTCATGGCAGATTTATAGCTGAGGGAACTGAGGTGAAAGTTCACTCAATCAAGTGCTCCATATGAAATGCTTTGTATCATGGGCCAGATTTAGGATCCACAGTTGCCGAGAGTTGTGCTCTCTTTCACATGAGTAAAAGTCTGATCCTCATTCAAAGACAGTGAGAAGGAAAAGAGAGTTTTACTTCTAAGAAATGCTTTTTTCATGGTGACCTCTGAGAGCAAACCTTTCCAGAATACAGGGTGAACTGGCTCCTACAGAATATCCAGACCATTTCCTGTCTTCATAAAACCTAAGTAAAATACCCTGCTCCTACAAAACTAGGCCCACTCCAGTAATCCTGGTTCTGCCACATGAGCAAGGCAAGTGAATTCATGCTCTAATTTTAGATTTAATACAATTTGCTGAGAAGACTGAAAATGGAAAAGAATTCCTGTTGGGAGTAGGAGCAAATGGATGATAATGATGTTACTAAAAATTGGATATAAAGGCAAACAATCCTTATACTCATCCTCTCATCAGGGGCAATTAAAGGCTCCAACCAAAGGCTCCACAGGACTTATCTCTGCCTGAAAGCAGGGTGACTGGCTGGCTGCACGCCGGAGCAGGTGGCTCATGCCAGTGTCTCCCCCCAGACCACACAGGGTTAAACTGCTGTATGCAGCTACTAAATATGTGTGTGAAAATTTCAAAAGCATGAGAGTTAGCCATCTGGCTCCTGCTCCTACTGGGTATTTGGGGATGAAAAGGGAAATTGCAAAGGTAAATAGTGTATTGCTTGATGTGTTGATTTTCATCTGAGATTTCTCTCTTCAGTGCCTAGTCATATTTGCCTATCTAAATGAGTGGGATTGACTGTGTCTTCCCAAAAAGGGGTGAAAAATTTAGCATGTAAGCTCTGGGAGAGCTGGGTAAAGCCACACACTGCCTCATGTAACAGCTGAGGCAAATTTATTCTGGTCTGCATCCAGAAAAAGGCCTCAGCCACTCAGTGTCTAACTCGTGTACTGATGGTGGGTGGCTTAGCACAGCCAAGGCCACCATGCAGAACAGGCAGGCACAGTCATCTGCCTTGGACTGAGATTCCAGGGAGGTGCCCCAGACGTGGGGTGAACATCATGACCTCCAGGGAGGGTCAGGCAACAGCTTGGACTGGGAAGTGAATGCGTTCCTAGCTTTAAGTGTGTGTGCCAAGCCAGCATATTTTTGTCTTTTTATTTAACTTTCCCTCACGGAAAGAGTGGTGAGGGGAAAGCAGGATGCTGCTCTGCTGGTAGCATTCTGGTTTGTCACCAGGGCCAGCATTGCTGTCATCTGGGAGGCCAGGCCTTGACACAACCCAGATGTGCCCCCATGATCCACTGTGCTGGAAGGTCTCCAACCTGGCCAGTGATGACACGAATGCCACTTCTGTACCCTGTGATCTTGTGTGTCAATCCACATCACACATGTCTCTTATTCCACCTCCTGGAGACTGAGACTCAAGTCTCCTAAAGTCTAGCTTGGGCTGTGAGCAGAAGAAAAAGCTGGCCCAAGGACTGAACCCAGAGTGCACCTCCCGCTCTGCTACAGCTGCACACACTCTCCATCCCGCTGCACCCTGACCCCACTCATGGCACCATTTACTTCTCTGCCTGCCACAACACCTGAGGCTCTCGCAGTAGCTTGTCCTCTGAGTCCAGACCCCTAACTCTTCCTCCTTCAAAAAAGGAGCTAAACAACTCTTTCTTGCCTAGCTTAAAAATAAGCTGTGCCTTGAAGTCATCTATTTATTCCTTTTTCGGTTGTAGTTTTATTGAAAAAGCTGGTATTAACATATTTATATTTTTATTCGACAACAATTAGCTAAGTTGTGCAACACAAAAAATGCAGCCATGAACAACAGCTTTCAAAACAATCAGATTTACCAACTTTACCATCACTTACTCTACGCCACTGAAAGCTCAAACTAAAAAGAGAAAGGAAGTTGGAAACGTTCACAATGACGATGTTAACTTTCCATACATTCAAGAAACCAGGAAACCGATCTGTAGCAGTGATGTCAAAGACAGGAACGGAATACTGGTCTTTGAAGGTTTCTATTTATTTACTCTATAATCACTCAATGGTATTTTGGTTGGGTATTTAATTAGTTTCATAAAGCTCCAAAGATATATTTATTTATTTAATTTTAACATGTTCTTTTTGGTACCCAAAGCTGTAACAGAGTAAGGTACTTCAAATTAAAAACAAAAAAAATGGTTGCAATAAGATCTGCTTTATAATAAGTTATCTATAGACTCTTATTTGAGACTGTTAAAAGCTAAATATATGTTTTACAGTATCTCTAGCTGTAAATGCCAATATGAGCTGATAGCATTTTTTTTTTCTTTTTTGAGCTGCAAAGGTTAATGGAGGGGGCCAAAAGTCAAAGAAATTGTATGACACCCTTGAAGCAGTAGTTTGGCATTAACAAGTTTTCTATACAATTTACCACATTCTTAAACCTTTTTACAAGGAAAAAAAAAAAAGGAAAAGGCAATTTCCTTAGATTTCATTAGAATAAATATGTACATATACTGTCCGTGCCTGCTACAGCATACAGTATTTTATAAACAAACATTCTTTGTTCCCTTTAGAATTACCCTACACATTTCATACTGTATGTGTTTAGTCTGGCTGGAAACTGGTGCACATGCATTTGTGCTTCTACACACAAAATATACAGCATTGATCTAGAAAACTTCAAACAGACAGATTTCAGGTGTTGTGTTGAGATGTCTTAAAAAGCTGTAGACTTTATTTCTTGTAAGCAGATATTCACCCACCCTTTCCCCCAAACCGAAATATAAAAGCATGCAGATCCCTTCATCAGTACATTCTGCACTTACCAAGAAATCAGTGCATAATGGCTTAAAGACTTTTTTTTATGAGGAGTTTTAATATGGGCAGATTAACAGGTCATGTGAGTTGTGCTCTTTTAATTCATGGTTTGAGTAGAAATCCTTTGGGATACTGATTTTTCTTCAAGAGCTATTATGGGTGCAGCTGAACTTTCTTTTCCTAGATTAGGAGGGCTTCCTGCCCACTGCACCATTCCTGTATCATTCCTGCATGTGCTGCATTGTGTGTACTTTCCTTTTCCACTCATATAAACCAATCATTTTAGAACAGAGATAGATCTAACAGTACTTAGGTGGAAGAAGCTGTTTTTGTTTGGTTTGGATTTTCAATTTTTCACGTTTCTCCTGGAATAATTTTCTGTCCCAACAGTGGACTCATTTAAAAGCATTAAAATTCATGGAGCAGTCCTGAATCTCACAGTACCATTTTTTTCACAGTTACAGATAGCAGGCACTGCCTGCATTGCTCAAGGCCAGGATTAACACAACCATCCTGCAATCAGCAACGGGGGACTTCACCAAGTAACAGTGGTGTAACTTTGTTCCCACTCAAGTTGGTTGTTGCCTTCAAGGCTAGCTCTTCTAGCCAAGGTTTTCAGAACTCCAACCCCCAAACAGTAGGGCAGATTTGTGTGTCAACTGCCAGTCTGTGTCTAACCAGACAGTCCCTCTGAAGAGGTAATGCCAAGTTTTTTAATAGTCCTCCACACAATGAAGATACTACTTACTGCTTTAAACAGAGAAAAGATATCTATGGACAATAAACTTCCTAAAATAGACTGGCTGAGTAACTATACCGGTCTGTCACTTACTGACCTGGGAAGGTGAAGCACAAAGTAATATGACAAATAAATAAATAAGAGGGAATTGTAAAGAAGCGAATGGGATGGGTGAGATGGGGCAGCTTTTCACCAGCAGGAATTCTGCTTCCAGCTATAACTGCCACAAGGCCCCTCCGATGTGCCACATGCTCTAAAGGGATGTGGCTATTCATTCTCTCAAACAGGCTCAGATTAGTTGAAAGACAGGGAAACAGTACTGGAAAAAGAAAACAATCAAGAATTTGAGGCAAAAAGCTCTAACAATGTGGTAAATGCTGTGGACTGCAAAAGCAGGCAGGGCGCCAGAACAGCACAGTCCTGCGAACCACTTAGACCCTTGAAAGGACGGATGGGAGTTGAGGAGCCTCAGCCCTCCTCAGGAACACTCCCAAAGTGAATAAATACTCCTGTTTGTTTAAAGGAACCAATACAGACCACAGTACTGGATTTGCAGTCGTGCCTTTTACTCATACAGTTGCAGTGATGGAAAATAGTTGGCTTGCCACCAATAATGATACAGGCTGAGGGATGAAAGGATGCAACCTACAAATCCCACCACAGAAGCCACAATTTTTGTGAAGATCACATCCTTCTACAACTCTCAAGAGGCTGGTTTGTAAATATAGAGGAATATTGATAAATCTAGTGCATTTCTGAGTTCACTTTATCCTGAAATATGTACAGATTGTTTGTCGCTGCTATAGCAATGATGTTCTCAGTTGGGTGCCATGCTGTGTGCAAGATCTTCTTAGTAAAGTCCAAACTATCAACACTGATGTCGTCTTTCCTCCGTTTGCCTCCAACGCAGACCCTCCGGGGCTTAAGGATAGCTCGTGGTTTGCTGCTCTCCCGGGAAGCCTCCAAGGTGACATCCCGCTTGGTATTGCGGTCAAACATCCGAAAAAAGTTGTTATATGCGCCTGTCATTATCACACTGCAGGGAGAAAGAAAGAGAGCGAAGACAAAGACAGTTAAACAGCAGCTTGTGGGACACCTGCTAGCACAGCTGGATCAGGTCAGGTGAGTTTAACCTTAGCATAAGTTGTCTTCTGGTTTTGGACGGGAAAGAAAAAAAAAAAGGAGGGTTCCCCAGGATGCCTCAAAGTGGTTTTCTTCTACCAATGTCTTCCCTTTTCAGTTTATTACAGCTGCCCCAAAACACGCATCCTGAAGCATGCTCAGATGTAAAGACTCTGACATCATGAGATTTACTTCACAATAAAAGCAATGTGCTTTTATTATGTTATTTTTAATTACCCTCCAACTTTTTATGAGCACTTCAGGCTTTTTTGTGCCTTCAGAGCTTTAATGACAGATGAGCTTTACCATGGTTCCAGAAGCAGTCTAAATAATTTTTCCAAGTATTTCAAACCTTTTCATGAAACAGTAAGATTTAGTATATAATTACATATTTTAATGAATATTTTGAAGAATGGTGTTTTGTAAGGTTGTGAAAAATCATACTGATTCTTCTCTTTTCCTTTCTGAAGCCACAGACCTTGGAGGTCCAGACACCATTAAAATTTGTATCTAAAATACTTCATAGAAATAAACAAGTTGATAAACAGGATCGTGTCATCTCTTGTACCAAGTTTGAATGAAACATCAAGTCAGGATATATTTCTGAGTCTGGGAGAAAGAGACAGAAAACATACCTCGATCTGTATAAAAATTACCCCATTAATCAGCCTGTAGTTTGAAATAATGGATTGCCAGTTGCTTCATTCCCCTAGTCCCTCAGGGAGGATATTTTTGTCACTAACTTTAATGAATTCAGGATTTCATGCATGGCCCTCAGGTTATTGGATTAGCATAATCATGGGTTTCAGAGTCTTGTTTAAAAGCTCATCCCCTGTGAACTTTTTCCACTCACGAAGCCATGGCCATTCTCTACTCTTCTGTCTCAGCCCAAATAGGGTGTTTTCCTTCTGAATTTCCATTCTATAAGAGGGAATCCACCCTAAATTATCAGGTCTCAACAAGAAAAGCTGTGCAGTTTTAAGACTGGCAATCAGGAACTATTTACTTTTCTAGTTGAACCCAACAGAACATACTTCACGTGCTTTGCATTAATAAATCTCAAATGATGGCTGCTTTAGCACTTTGCTGTTGGAGGCAATCTGCAGGGCGCAGCAGACTGGCCAGGGAACCGTGGCATATGGGAGAATTGAAAGGCATAAACCATGCTCTCCACTATACAGACACTCACTGGTTGATTAGATTAGATGCTCCTGAATCCAGGAGCTGTCTTACCCTGTGTGCACAGCCTCGAGCCAGTGCTGCCTTGATCTCATTTGGGGCCATTAGGAGTGGCTGTAAAACAAATGAATAATACACAGGGAAGCGCACAAATGTGAGCTGTGCATCTCCCTGCTCCTGCACTGCAGCTGGTGACTGGCAGCAGCTCAGAGCTGTTTTTGGGCAATGAGAGAGGGTCAGCTGGGTTTGGATGCTGTGACTCACCAGCTGAGCTGCCAGCTCCAGCCTACTTCTATGTCTGCTGATGGCACACTGGAGTTTGAGGGCAGCTGATACCACACTGAGCTTTGCGCAGCTCCTGAAGCGCCAAAGGAAACGGCTGCAAATCAGATGGCGTGGCACAGAGACCCAGCACACACTGCCCCCAGCTACAGTCTTGGTCCTGTGGAGAGGGGCTGTTTCCCTGAGGTCTGCATGCAGCATGGCACTGGCCACTCGGCTGCTGAGACTGGGGATGCAGAGGCACTTGTCCATGGACAGCAGCACCCAGTCCTGGCAGGGAGCTCCTCTCCAGAAGCAGCACCCAACCCCCAGGTTGTCTGCAGAGAGGTTTCCCTTGCCTTCCCCCTCTGCCAAGGCCTGGCACAATCCTGCTTAGCAAGGCACAAGTTAACAACCTCACAAGCTAAAAAACAAGAGTCAGTGTGACAGATTGATGAAATGTATCCCAGAAGCTGCAGAAAGCCTATTGATCAAGATTAGTGCCTATTTCAGAAATTGAATCAACAGCAGTAAATCAAATGTTTCACTCCTTCCAAATCACCATGTCTTGTCATTACAGCTCCTGCTGTAATGGTTATTCACAACATGAAAAAGTCGAGGTTATTTCAGATCTCAGCACTAACATACACAATTTGTGATGCAAACAGCCCAGCTGTATATTTTCCCCCCAGGCAAAATTTTGAAACAGGTTCATAGGACTGGGGCACCCTCGTGCCACAGGCTGCAGAACTGTGGCTCCCAGTGGAATGAGGAGCATCCCTCCTGATGAATGCAGGAACTGTCAGGGAAGCAGTTTTCATGCTGGCAGGGTACCAGTGCACCAAATGTGGAGAAAGATGTTTGTTAAGGATCTTATTTTAGGCGGTTTTACTTGCAGTAAAACTGCCTTCACAGTCCATTTGCTTTTTAATTTCTTGAACTCTTGCATATTTTTAAAAGTCTGTTTTCTGCAGTTGGATTTACTGCAGTTATTTTTTAACATATGTAGATGACTACTTTCCATGCTGGCCCTGTTTTTCTGCAGTTTAATGGCTCAGTAAAAAACAGCATTATGTAAATGAGAAAGTGCCCATTCTTATTCAAGGTCAAAACCACAGATGGATTATAACCTTACCTGCTGCTTAAAATAACAATAAAAGAAAGTGAGAACTAGATGTAAGCCTGCAATTTATTCCTGTTCAGGAAAATACAACGTACAATAATGGAGTCTATGCGGTATGGAGAATTTTTTTTATAAATATTAGAATATAAATTGCAGCTCAGTATAGGAGGAGTCTGTATTTCCAGACTCCTACACAGCAGTGTTATGACAAGGGCTTGCACAAGACCCTTGCAAGAGAGGCTGGTTCAAGAAATCGAAGCAAGCCTTTCACTCAAATCACCCCACGCTACTTCTCAGGTGTGTAAGGGAGCAGCCCTGAAATGCTCTGCCTAACTACCTTTAATTTTATTTAGAAAGCAGGTTTACAAGTTGTGCTACACATGGTCAGAGGTACTTAGGATGCAGAACACGCTGAGGAGCAGGTACTGATAGGTCAGGCTGGAGCAGAACTGCAGCCTCACTGCACCCAGCTGAAACCACCACAGCCACAGGCAGCATGATTACAAGAAAAAAGAAATTGAAAGCGAAAAAAAGGGCAAAAAAAGGCAGGGAAAACCCACAATGGCTGCAATATGTCTACCACTACCTAGGTATCCCCCAGGGGCAGCCCAGCCAGTGATCTGGAAGGAGAGACAACACCCCATCCTTGCAGGGCCCGAGTGCATTCAAACCCCACACTGACACTCCTCTGCTGCCCCATGAAGGCAACACATCTTCCTCTCCACACAGTGCTGGCTCTGCAGAGTACCTGGAATATTCTGTGGTCCCTCTGTGCTGCTCCAAGGAAGGTCTGAGAGTGTCTGGCAATTCTTCAGGTATGTGTGTTTGGAGTGACACACTGATTCCTCCAGCCTGCACTGACACTGGGCATTCTTGCTAATTAATGTAATCTGAGGTATCTCACTGCCAACTTAAGTATCCCTCATGCAGGGTCACTGTGGCCCAAAATCTTCCCCATTACCTACTTATTTTTTCACAGACGGTAAAAGGAAAGGGAAAACTCCAGTACAGACCAATACCGTTTTTATTAATGGACTTTTCTTCTCACCCCCTTCCCAGTCACTCTTTTTCTCTTTGTTTCCAATTCTGAATATGGCCTCTTACCACACTTTCCAGATAAGTTTTGATTTCCTCTTCTCTTTCTTATTCCCTCTCCATCTATCCTTCTCTTTATCTGCTTCTCTGTTCCTTTTTCTCCGCTCTCATGTCTCTGTTTTACTGCTGGTGGTCTCACTGCTCACCCTTTCATGGTGATCTCCTGCTACCTTCAGTCTCACAGACAACTTGCTTGGCCCTCAAGGTTTTTGGACTTGCATCCTTGCCTTCACTGGGCTGAAGGCTGGAGAAATAGCTGGTGGGTGGGTTTCCTCTCTCATCACACACAAATGACTCACTCTTGTGCTCCTGAATCCAGCAGGAATTTCATAGTGCAGGTTGTGACACCAGAAATGTCACGATGCTGGGAGATCACAGGGCTAGGCTGATCATCTACCAGCTTACCATGGCATGCAGGGAAAAAAGAGCACTGCTGGCTGTCCGTTCTGCAGGAATTTTTATTCTTGACAAGAGCTGTAAGAAAGGGGTTGGCTTGCACCCAATGTGTGCAATCTGCTTTTCACCTGGGCAGTAACAACACAGACCCTGAGGAGCTGTCAGTATACCCCCAGGGACTAAAGTCCATTTGGGCAGGTGAGGTAGTTTCAAAATTAGCAGAACATTAACTGTACAGCTCCCATTCGGATCAGGCTTCTTCACCCTGTGCCATGCTGATCTGGTAGCCAGCAAGAATTCAGGAAAGGTTGTTTCTTCTAAAAGCTAATTGTTAATCTGTAAAATTGTCTGGAGCAAAGGATCTGAGAAGAAAACTTGTTACCACTTGCACTGTAACAATAATACTTAACACTAAAGGAGCAAATGTTTACTTATGGGTAATGATTTTATTTTGTATGACACCAGTATTGTACCACTGATGTTTAATTTAGAGCCAGAGTTTTAAGCCACTCTTTCAACTATTGATGGCTGTAAAATATCTGACTCTCAATATTTTGTTTTCAGTAATGGCTCCTTGTTAAATGAAATGCTTCAGTATGTGGTTTTCCCCTCTAAAGTTCAGCTTCTCTTGAAAGATAAGTAAATTCTATCATTCGTACTGAACTGCAATGAGATCTTCCACAGTATTTTTTAGGCAATGAGATATCATCAAGCATGTCAGTCACTAAGAACTGTCACATCTCTGTCTTTCTCAGATCTGTTATTCCTATACTTCAAGCCAACCTCTTAAATGTCATCCATGGTGCAGCCATCCTTGCACACAACAATCTTTATCAAAATTTCTCTATTCAGCAGCCTTCCTGGATGTCAGGGTTTGCCCTGAAGCTCTGGGATCAATAGGTGGAATTAAGGCTTGCTTAAAAACCAAACCATAATTTGTTTCATACTGTTTTATGTTGGTCTTCCTGTTTAAGTTTGGGGTTTTGAGACACTGGATTTGGGGTTGTGGCGCTCCAGTATAACTGGCTAACATAAGACTGGGAGTAAGAACAAGGGATCCCCAAGTACTTGCAAGCTAATATTTGACATGCTGAGCCTTGAGAAGAAAATTATGTCTTCCAGCTTGTCAGCATGGAGTGTGCTGCCAGACAGGAATAGACTGTTAACATCTCATCCAATGGGGTCTGCCAATTCTGCCTGATTAGAGTGAAGGCTGCTGGATATTCTGGGGAATTAATGACAGTTCAGTAGGAAAGGACTGACTGAACAGTTGTATGTGACTTCACTCATCTGCTTACAGCATATCACTTATCATGATGGTATTCAGAAGTCTGCCTGGAAGGGTCCCATATCACCATTCATTTGAAATCTTTGAAAACAAATAATAGTAACTAAGACATTCACTTACTACCACATAGAATTGCCTTTTTTTACTTTTTTTAATTTTTTTTTTTGCCTTTACCTCACAAATAGCTATAAAAGTGATAAATTTTAAGGTAAAACTGGAAACTGTTGAAAATGGCATCTTGTGGGTCATTATTAAAAGACTTGACTTTGGACATGAATGGAAGACCTAAATTAAATCGCTGTATAAATATAGCTCATGTATTCTACATAATCATGTAATGATGTATATACAATAAAGATAGCATGATCTCAGTGTAATATACTCAACTACAGATAATTCGTGCTCATCAGGGTGAATTAGTGTATGACCCCTGCTTGGCTCCCTCCCCTGACCACTGTTGTTGCCCAAGTACATAGTGATTAATGTGCCCTTCAGCAAATGAGATCGGCTCTGTCTGATTGTATTAGTTCCTGCTCATTGGAGTAACTGAGCATCAATCATGTTCTAATCAGAGCTCATGTATGTTGATTTTTCTTGTGAATGGCCTCACCATCAGGTTCTATCATAGCCTAGATTAACTCCTTAGTAAAGAAAAAAAATCATACAAAGTATTTTCACCTAAATAAGAAACATGCTTTCATTTTTCACTGAACAATCCTGTCACTTTAAGTTGTCACTGTAGCTTGAAAGATAAAAATAACATGTTTAGAATTGCAGTTATTGCTGCTATGTATATGGATTAATAATATAAATACTGCAGCATCTCTTAAGAGTACTACTGTTCCTAGGAATTGTTTGCCTTTAGCAGTAGTTCTTTTTAAAAAAACACATTCCAAAAGGATCAAATTAAGTGATCTTACTGTTCAAATGAACTGTTCTTTCAGAGGTATTGGTACCTAAATATTATTTAAATTACGATCCACCAAGAAAAAATTATTCTTGTAGTGTGCACTAATACAATACTTGTCACATACAGAAGCAAGGACCTCAGAAGAGTGAATGTTCATCAGAAGATGAACAGCAGTTCTGATACAGTGGACTCTCAAAAAGGAGCAACTAAATTAAAGAGAACCCTTATCTTTTCTCAAATGTTGCCAGCTCCTTTACTCAACAGTTACTTACCATCATGGGCAGTGCATCGTGTTCGGTGATGCGTTTGGTAATTGTGCATGACTAATAATGCCCCGGTGTCTGGGCAGTACAATAAATGTTCCCACTTAATAATTACTCCCTGCATTGATCTTTCTGATCTGTCAAGTAGGAATGAAAATATTACTCTCACTTTAAATCTTGGTATTGAATAATAATGCTATTATTACCATGCAACTAACCAGAGAGTGGTCTTCCTGCAGTAATGAGAATGGCAGCACTTCATTTGACCAGAGGAGAAAGATTCTGGGCCAATGGCTGTCCATCCTGTACAATGCACTTGGAACTCCCATCAAGAATAACCAAAATGGTTTGGAAAAGCCTGGAAAGTCCTGGATCTTTGTCAAAGTTTCACAATATCTATATGATTTGATTGCACTGTTGTTCTGTGCCAGATTTAGGCAGGGATCAGCACTGCCTGTGTTTCCAAGAAACGCTTTAAATTTTGTATTTCTACTAGGATTGAATTCAGGCAGTAACCAGCCTACTGAGAAAACCCTCTGCTAAAACAGCCATTCATGCATGGGTTTGGGAGTTTCAGAGAAAAGCCTCAAAACATGGATCTTCCCCTAAAACTTTTGTGAGTCATTCCCACTTTCTGACCATATCAAAGCCATTTCCATAACAGCTGGTGCCCAAATTGCACTGAGAGCAATTTGGAAAGCATTTTGCTCAGTGTGGTTCACCTACGTAATTTTGAATGGCCAGCAATTTGTATCACAGAGGATACTCAATGTCAGAAAACACATTGCTCTGGCATGCAGTCAACAGAGACAACGGAATAATATATTTTCATTTGCAGAATAAGTGATACAAGGTAAATGTTTCATTTTTAACAGAATCTTTCCACTGGGCAGGAACAGAAACTGAGCAAAGGAGAGTAGTATAGAGAGAAGATGCCCCTTGTCCACTGTATGGCATAACATTTTATCTGCATTTGTTTAACATGGGACTGGAAGAGACCTTGTTCTGCACTTCCAAATTCAGACACTTGTAATTTCAATGAATGTCACAAGTAACTGCTTTCACAAATTCGCTGAGCACCAACATCAAAACAGTTGGGTTTCTCATATCTCCACCAGTCAGGATGGGAAGACAGCTCCATTCTGTCATTGTTTGGACAGGTATGAGCTACCTCTAATTTTCAGGTTATGATTGACACTCAATACCGATTTGGTGTTCTGTCATTATCATTCACATCTATCTTAGCTAGATCCTCTTCCTCTCTATGTATACCTCCTTGATACACATACTAGAAGCAAGTATAATCTTGGCTTCTCTTCTGCTGATAAAAACCAAAGCCCTGTCCCCTCCTCTCTTTAGAGCAGCTGTCCATTTGCTCAGTTAGTTCATCCACCTTGGAGACAAGGGACAAGAAATGTGTAAATGCAGTCCAAAGGTCTTTGAATAACAGCCCAACACAATGTCACCACTACTCATTTCTCTGCTGGATAGCCCAGTCTTGCCCATGGAAGGATCAAATTTGCTTTCTTCACAGCTGCCCCACGGTCCTTGCCCAGTCCAGGGGGAGCAGGCCTGCTTCAATACAATGAGACAGACTGCTTTTCTCTTTACCAAATGAGAGGCTAAGTAAGCTGAAGGAGCAGTTCCAGGCTCAGTGCCAAACTTTTGCCTCTTGGCTCCTAGCTCTGCTGAACCAGGAGTCACTCTGTGCCAGTCAGCATTGGCTCTCATGTGCATTTTGTAGACTGCTAATTCCTTCCACAGTCACCTAGCATATCAATGTCCCTGGGAGTTGTTTCTAACTGATAAGATGAGGGTTTGAGTCCTTTTTTAACTCAAATCCTCACCTTTCACTTATACTCTTGGATTTCATCCATTTTTATTAACCCAGTCCTCTTGGCTCAGCAATTCCCATACAATAATCCTGCTCCACAAAGGACTGCTACCATGTGCTAACATTATGGCATTGGCCCATTCCATCCTCGCTCACACTGGCTGACCTGTGCCAGTATTTCTCATTAAAATATTCAACAAGATGTTATGTCCAAGATAAAAACAAGGATCTCTCCTTCAGTGCACAAGGGGCTGCTCTGATGGAGGGAGGTATCAGAAGTGTCACTTGGCAGCAGGTTGCAGAGAATCAGTGGGTGCCTATGACTGTCTTTCCTCACTCCCTGTTTCCAGCAAAGGAACTGAATTCTGAGGCAGCTCATGTGCAAATACAAGATCACACAAGTTTCGTTAGTGTGTTGGTGGGGTTGTGAGAGTTGGTATAATTCTTTTTAACTTTTGCAGCCTACTTAGGATTCGGTGAAAATGGACATAGTTTGAAGGTTTTTATCCCCCTAAGGCATGAGCCAAGATTAATAACGCATACATCATATCTAAGGATGTCAGAGACACAACTGCACAAATATCCAAACATCTTTTATCAACCCAAACACTGGTGGTGTGATTCTGTACATTGATGTGGAAAATAACCATTTGTAACTACTTGTGGTTTGGCCCCCATCATATGGGAGCTCGTTTGCTAAATAAAGACAGTGATGGACTGAAAGATGGATTACCTGTCTGATCCATTCCATGCACATTCAAACTTGTCAAAGATGCAGTCATTTTCATAGAGGGAACATAATTTGCTCCTAAGGTAATCATGGACCTGTTTCAAAGAAAATAACTGTTATTCTTGAAATCAAAGAAAATATAAAACTCCACAACCAGCCCTCCACTTTTTGCTTTATCTCACATGTTCGCTTTCAAAATACGCTGCAGATTGGTAGCTCTGCAGAATACACTGTGTTCAAACTCTCAAGAAGCTATCTGTACTTTTCCACAACCCAATTAACCAGGTGCTGCAGAATTACTGTTGCAGGAAGGCACGAAGTCTGCTTCCCTCAGCAGGCTGCAGACCACCCCTCTTCAACATATTTGTTTCCTGCATGGGTGATTTTCTCAGCACTAGCCTAATTCCTAGAGACATTTCACCAGCTGATACCCTAGATGTGCTAATTAATGTGCACAAAATCTAATTTAAATAGTAACAAAAATGTCATATTCCAACATAAGCAGACTCTCACTTGTGGCAGAAAGAACTTGGCTCTGTTAAAAGAACTTGAAGTGTATGGTATTACATACATTCGTGTAAGGTATTTCACAAGCCAAATACAGTATCAGTTTGTAGATGTACAGGATGCAAATTAGAACACTAATTTATCCCAAGGATATCTCCTCTTTGGCTGAGACCTAAAAATAACATTACAAATTCTCACTTACTTGAAAAGTGGGACTAACCAGGAGAAGACCTTTCTCCTCTGGGCCACACACCTCTGCTGAACAAGGGTTATCATAAAGAGTCAGATCTCATGCAAACTGTTTCAATCCTTTGCTGAATTTGATTAGTTTTCCTTCTGGATAATTGGTTTCATTCCACAAGGAAATGATAAACTGGAGAATCCCTGCCTAGATAAATTTACTAATGCACTTTCCCCTCCTGATGTTTTCTTCTAGCTATTGTGGAAACTGCAAAACAAAGATACATAGATGGCCTCTGTTGGAGTACAGGGGCATAATTTAGCTCTGGAATACTGAAGTTACTGGTTCTTGTAAGTCCAGTGAAACTGTTCCTGCTCATGGTTGCTCAACACCCTCCTGTGATCTGAGGGCACAAGTATTTCTTCTAGTAAAATATTTTCTATCAAGGCCAGATAAGAGACAGTGACCTTTCACTTACATTTCCTTTAAACTAACCCATTTTCAATAGCCAAATTGTACAGTATCCAAAGAATATTTGTAATGTAAGGTTATTAAGGATGATAAATTATAGTTATGGATCAATTTTCATTAATAGATCAATGAACACTGAACTGTACATTGAAAGAAAACATCTTAGACAGCAAATAATTGGCAAATGGCAGATGCAGATAAGAACATTTCACAATTAAATTCATTTGCCTTCATGGTAAGCAATAGGTCAGAATGCTTTTAGTATTGATGGAGTTTCCTTCCCCTGTTAATTAAATCCTTTCATTTTCTCTTTACTTAAAGCCTTCCTATGTTAGCACTGTAATTTATTAGAGAACTGGAGCTCTTTATCATCTTTGCGAGCTCCCAACACTTGGAAGAAATAGAAAGGTTGGGTAAGGCAGAAGGGAGGAGATCACATTTGCCTCATTGACTGTCATTTCTAGGTCTTTCTCTTGTTACCATTTCCAGCAGCCATCTGTCATGACCACTGTCACGTACACACCCTTTGCAAAGTGTGGCCAACTCCACAGCTTGGAGCTGTGCCTTTCTATCAGCTCTGTCAAAAAGCATTTTGCAATTCCTCTGTCAGATGTCCTACCTCTCCTAGGTCTCAGCTCCTTTTTCTTGACTGACTGTCAAGTCACGACTGTCAGACCTGCACCACCACCTTGGACAATCACCTTGCTGTTGATGTGGCTCTTTTGGTTACCACACTTGAACGCATTTAGACCCTCAGAGGACGGTGAAAAACTAACTGGAAGAAAAACTTAATTTTCACCCTGTTTACATGCTCATCTTCCACAGCCAGCTGAGGGTAAAATCAGATTTGCCTTGCCTGTTACATATTGCTCTTATCATGTAGGAATAGTATTTGAATCCAAACCAAATTCACTCCTAACTAATTACCAAAGGCATTTTCCTTTTCTTCACTGCAATGTTTTAGGTCAGATCCTCGAGGAATTACCTAGCAATTCTGTGCTCCAGACTAACACAGCAACATACCTATGCAGGGAGCTGTTTTGCAGGGACTGAATAGACACTATCAGGAGGAATTGCCTCGGTAAGGGCCACATCAGTCCAAATCCCTGTGCTACAGACCCTGACAAAAGTGGATCAAGCTATCCCGAGCTATGAACGTGTTCACCTTGCTGCTGCTGCTAAGGTTTCTGCTGAGGTGGTTCATCTGGCAGCACCAGAAGAGTAACCTGTTAGATAGGGCTGCCTTGCAATGTTCAAGCACTGGCCAGTCCACTGCATTGCTCTCTTAGTGCTGTCCAGTGACCACACTCTGCCCTTTTTTCTTTTGTCTGAGGCATAAACAGGAGAAAATCATGTTGAAACACTGTCAGCAGAAAACACGTTCAGCAGGGCTGCAACAGCTGCCCTGTGTAATAGCATTCTTTGAGCCATAGCATTGATATGACAAAGGACCTGCATGAGGCATTCATTTTTGTTTGTTGTTTTATTTTAGCGTTAAATTTGGAACTGGATAATGAAGCAGTACAGTTACAGACTTTGCTCTCTCCTACAACTCTGTGTGAAATCTCCTGTTGTGACCCTCTTCACGAGTCTCACATCTAGGCAATATCTAAGTGGCTACCATGCAGTGGATGAAATGAGAAATCCAATCTTTTAATGAACACCTTTTAATATTTTAATGATACACTGGTCATAATTATGTGGATACATAACTGAAAATGTTAGGTTTATTTGTTGCCTCTTGAGAGATTGCCAAGTTTATATATGAGATGTGAGATACCTGTAAAAAATATTTATGAGGCTCATTTAAATTACTTTTTCTTAGAACAGAATTTTCTGTTCTCTGCAGTTGAAAAACATGAAAGGTTGCTCAGAGCAGTTGGACCACATGAATCCTATGGAGTCCTATGCTATTGGCTGCCCAAATCTCCCCAGGTTCCAGATTTTCTTTTAGTCCACTGCAATGCTCAGCAACCCATCAGTATATTCTTTACAAGGCACTGGATAAATATTTGAAAGGCAATCCATAGGTTAAAGTAAGGCAGTGAGAACACTTATATTTATAGGGGGCTTGTTGTTGCAGGTCTTGACTTTTTTTTTCCTATAAGCTTCTGACCGCAATTATCAGCACTGAACATTTTACATTATACTCATTTTTCCCATCTCAGCATGATGAAACTCAGCTTTTTAATCGGCCCTACTGTTTGGTGTCAGACTAATTTAGAGCTGGTCAGCATGTTTCACAGCTACGTACACAAAGAAATAAAAGCAGATGTCAAAGTGAAGACAAACAGGTTGGCTTGACCAGCTACTCCTCTCCAGACACAAGGCTGCCTACTAAATTAGCACAGGTATAAAGCAATGTATTACCTAAGTTGCCAAAATCTGAGATATGATTCTCTTATATAAAACACAGTCTCGCCCTTACCCTCCCACTCCATTTTCACAGCACATCAACATTTCAAGCACTACAAGTACTGCCATTTTAAGTGCAAAACCAGTTCAGTAGTCTTAAAGGTACACAGGCTCAGACTTTCCAATACTAACTGGAGAGTATCTACTGCAATGTAATGAGTGCATTGGAAAACACTGGGGCCCACTATATCCACTAAATCCTAGCTACCAAATACTGGAAAATTTTGGTTGTTTTGACAAAGACATGCTACCAAACTCTCATCAAATGTTATTTTAAAACCAATCTTCATTATAGTTACTGTGAACTACTGTACCCCACCTGCCATTATAGAGACACAGAAAACAAAGGACTGATCCAGGACTGTCTTTCAGTAAGCAGCACGAGCCAGGTGAATGACATTTTTCCTACTTTGCATACTCATCTGTAGGTAATGTGACAGTTTTTTTTCTTACTGCATTTTCATATAACAAGCAGTTTCTGTATCATAGACATATTTTCTTTCTTCAAGCCAGAGTCAAAAAATGTAAGCTCAGCCCTCCACTGCCAAATGTAACAGATGCCAGAGCACAAACTTAGCACTGGCTGGAGCCACTGGCATTTTGTCTGGATAACACTGCAATGAATTCAAGCAACCACACGTGTCTGTCTGGCATTCATGAACTGCTGTGTCAGTGGTGATGCCAGGGTTTAACACTGATCACTTCTAGAACTAGGCACAAGGGAGAAACACATAGATGAAGTTTTAAAAAGCAGTTCTGAAATGACAAAGGTGTAAACTCTCAGCAGTCCCAACTGGAGCAGAATGCTAAGCAACATGCAAAACCTTTTCCTTGGTAACTTTAAATGTTAATAGTGAAATGTATCATTTGAAAGCAGACGCCAAAGTGTAGAGAAGATTTCCCTTGCCAGAAGAACGATTTCTTTCAAGAGCCCAACCCACAGTGAGTGCTACCTTGATTCCCCAGGTTCCTTACTAATGCTGAAATTGCCCATTTCCACCTACAAGGACACCCCTGTGAGGATTCTGACCACCCTGATGAGCTCTCCAGCTTGCTCCTTCTCAGATGAGCAATGAGAAATTTATGAAAACATGCAGTTTTTGAACAGTGAGATGCTTTTATATTGTCTCATTTTAAGAAACAGGCGATTCATACCTGGTATGTTTCTACGGGTTTTGTTTCCATGTTCAGATCCCAAACCTTGACAGTGAGGTAATCTCTTGTTAGCATGTATCTACCGCTGTGACTGAACTTCACATCTGACACTGAAGATATAATTTCTGAAAAAAACGATCTGTTACTGGGGTCTTCTGGTTCTTCATAAACTGTTCAAAGAAAAAGAAGCAAGAGACAAATTTGAATTATATCAAAAAATGCTGTGTTGTACATTCTGAAGTGTGCATTTCTTGTGAAACATGTAATTCAATCTACCAAGAAACACAATATAGAACTAATTATAAGTCCAGCACTTATCTTATTCTTTTAACTTTATATAAAAATACAAACTGTAAGCTTGAAATATTACAATAATTAATGATATAGCTAATGACACAAAGCATCACTTTAGGAAATTGCCTAAATACACCAGTTAGTTGACAACAGACATCTATAGCAAGGCAGCTCATCTATGGTCATCCTTTCTAGGGTCTGCACGCCCTGTTTCCTGACATTACCAACATTTGGGTGTCTCTGTCACGTGAGAAGTGAACATGTAGTCTCACAACAGTTCTGGCATCCCTGGGCAGGGTGGCTGCTCAAAGCCTGCCCTGGTTGCCAGAACCAGCTGGCCTGGCTGCAGGCTACTCATCGGTCATGTCTGAAGGATCTGAGACTGAACACGAGAATCTTAGAAAGCAATTGCAAATTTCAATTACCTCTTCCTCTGAGGTGAGCAGAAAATGGATGGTCACTTAGCATGTGGATGCATGAACTACGTAACTGATGTAAAATTGCTGTCAGTTCTGGAAAGCACCAACCTCCCTGTACACAGTTTGCTGTTCTGTGCAACCCAACAAGGCAGGAGATCATGAAACACTGCTTTTAGTCCCTCCACGCATGAAGATTCAGCTCTTGTAAGCCAGGAGATTGGTCATCCCTGTTCAGCTGTACATAAGAATGATCCTGGATGACAGTAACCTTGCCTAGCAGGGTCCTGGAGCCACTCTTGTTTTTCTGCAGGTATCTGTGGCCCTGTGATCCAAATGACCTCATATAGTGAACTTTAGGAGAAAGCCAGGCTTTCAGGGCCTCAGTTCTCAACAAAACCAGTAGGTCTTTGTGACCTCTTTGAAAGCTGGAAATTTAGTGAACAACATTTTCAAGTTTCAAAAGCAGGTGAAGAAAAGCCATATGATGAGATAGAGAAACGCACTGAAAGTAGAGCAACTTTTTACTGTAAGTCAAAATAAAGTTTTTTGTATAGTCCACTGGAACATTCCTGTCTCAACTTATCTATGACAATGATTCAGACTGTTGGAAGCAATGAGGTTAGTTTCCATCAGAGGAAATAATGTGCTGCTGAAAGTTAAGGGTGAGTACGTGGGTGAAGTATGTGGGGTAATGCAAAAAATTATGGGTAATTTTCTTTGGGGGTGGGCAGTGGAATGCAGCCAGGCATGCACATGGGAATAAGGTCTATATTTAAACATGCATCACACATCTAAACTCTAATGAACTAGTTCAAAAAGGGGGAAAAAAACTTTTCAGACAGATTGTAAACGAAAAACTTTAAATAGCTCTTTAAAAATTTGCCTAGACATTCTGCAGAGCAGGTATTTTGTAATTATCCTGTCAGATTTTTCAATAGAAGTCTGATGAGCAGAAAGCAATTATCATTTCTCCTACCTCTTCCCTTTAATCTGTCCAAACTATGTACTTGACTGGCAGGAATTTCATCCTCCTAATTATGATGTGAAGCTGCTATTAAAACCTGGAAAGAAAAAACAAACCCCACACTAACTGAACTACACCTTCATTTATAGCTTAGATATATTTTCTTGGCTCTGTGGGGCTCATCCAACTCCCAGTGATTAAAGAGGAGTAATATTTGTACCTGGCTACTCTGTATTTTGTTAATTAATGAGATTAAACCATTTCATCCTTTATCTGCCCTGTTTATTGCTTTTCTACCCTTACCACATTAAGTATTAGAAAGACTTAGATTAATTAACTGTGGGAACTAACAGAGGCATGAAAGCCTCATATCACTATAGAAAGATAGATAGCAGTAAAAATTTTAGTAGCAGCAATTCTTTGAGGATAGTTCCTATAGTCAGCATAACCAACCCAGGAAAATTGTTACAGGAAATTAAGGAGCAGCTCCCAGTGAAAAGAAGAGAAAGGCTTAGCAACTACCAGGATCTGCCTGAGCAACCAGAACAATGCATTAACCTCAGGAAATGGAGGTGAGTGATAGTGTTCTTGGGACTTGGCTATTTCTGGTTTAGCTGTGACATAAGGTTATGCACACACTGCAAAGAAATCATAGTCTTCATTCAGTTTGGGCAATATGAGTTGAATAACTGGAAGCAGAACAGCAGTGACAGCCAAGTGACTTGGACTTCAGTTAAGGAAAGCAATTCAAATTCAACCTTGGCCTCTCCAAGCTGATAGGAATAAAACACTGTTTGCACTGTTTCCCGCTGTTTGCAAAACCAGGTTCTGCCTGCCTGCACTGAAAACATTTTCTGTTCATTATAGTTTAGACTTATCTTTTGGAGGCCTCTCTTATGCCAGGGAGCCAAAACACGAGACTCTGAATCTAGCTTACTTTTCTGTATCTAAATAGATCTTATTAGACCAGACCTTGGAATCTAAACTTTACTGACATTCGATTCCAGATTCTATTATGCTCTTCGAATTATTTCTTCATTAATTTTTTAATAACTAACATTTATCATAAAAAGGGTGTTAACCATTCTTAAATACTGTTCTTGATAATAGTCACAGCTCTAATTATGTGAAAGACACAAAGTTGCCTGTCTAGCTATCTAATGAGCACAGGAACCAGAAATGGTGAGATGTGCTGAGCTTTCACATGACAATTGCTCAGATTTAAATATGACCTTGACAACAGGCCTCTAGAATAGAGAAACATCATGGGTTTACAGGGAGAAGTGAACAGATCTCTGAGTACAGCCAGTGTTTAAAGAGGAACCTCCAAGGGAGACATTGTTCCTGCCTCTTACCCCACTAGCAGATACATGGGTAAACTGAGAAGTCTGCTTAGAGAAATACAAATAGCCAATTCCTTTCTGCACAGCTTCCTGCTTGTAAGTTGAAAACCCCAGTAGCTTTTCACAGAAGTCCAGATTTTGTAGAGAAGGATGGGTTGGTTGAAGTATACTTGCCAGAGCACTGTTTTCCTGAATCCTGAAGAAAATCTGCAGCACAAAAATATGCTGCTTCTTTCTCAAAAGGAACTACCAACTGCTGAAAAGCAAAATCTTATCTCTCATAAAAGATATTCTTGTTTCCTTGTTTGTTCCATGAATTTTTCTGATCTAGGGTAGACACGGAGATTTTCCGTAGAATCAGTGGATAGGAAAGGCATCTCTAATGTGTGCATTTATCATGCAGAAATAGATGCAGATGTCTAAAGTAAAAAAACCCAAAAACCAGAAAAGGACAGGAACAGCAAGACTGGGTGGGAAGGTCCATCTCACTCAGGTTCCCTTCCAGACACTGACCCAAAGATTGCACACACTAACACTCCTGGGGCTCTTGCCAAGCTGCACTCTGTGGGTAAGAGGTGCTGCCACTGCAATTTTCCATTAATATAGATCCAATTCCATATGCTTGAAGTGATGAATTTTGAACAAGATACATCCAATAAATAAAAACTAAAACCAACCTCAAGTAATTTTCAAGTTCCACTCTAAACAAGTAATTGGGCAGAGCTTTAATCGTTGCAGGGTGTAAATTCTGGCATATGTGAACTTCAGAAAATATTAAGAATAATGCTAAAAATGTCTATATGGTGGGTGCAGTCTCACAATCTTATATAGCATACAAAATCCTGTATTCCTCCCAAAATCATCACAAGGAGCATGCATGATTTTTGAATATTCCTTCTGCTTCTCTTTTCCCCTTACCTTCAGTCTTTTGCCTGGATGAAATAAAAACACAAGAAGTCACAGCACTGTTACAATGAAGATGGCTCCAAAATACAAACAAAGTTTTAAAAAAACCAAAAGATTTATCTATTTAAAGGGAAAGTAATACCAGTATCTGAAATAATATGGGGACAAGGGTTAGAAAAACCCTTTTCTTTTTAATTCAAAGTAAGTTTATCCAAAGCTGCTTGTTATTATTAATCTGAATTTATAAGTATATAATGGACTGATGGGATAAAAGACATCCAACTTTGTGCAGATACATAAATCTCTCACTGATTTTAAAAGAGAGAAACACAGAGTCTAAACTTTAGCAAAATTCTTTCACTGTGTCCTGAGCACCTGACAGTAACTGCATTCACTGTGAATTATCATTAAACCCAAGAGGAACAAAGAACCAGCCAGGGAGAAGACCATGATATTGTTGTATACTCCTTAAGGCATAAAGATATGAACCTTGGAAATTTCTATTACTGATTACTAAAGGCAGAACTACAGATAAAACCAACTTTTTGCTATTATGTATATAGAAATTCATCCAGCTCCCATTTGAGGGTCACATCTACGAATGGGCGAAGACAGCGTTGGCACCAGAAGGCAGTGTGGTTACTGAGGAGGAAAAGAACTGTAGAGGCCAGGCCAACAAAGATGCTGGAACCACAGAGGGAGAATAATTTTCATTTTTATTACATAAGCAAGCAGTCTGCAGCTGGGATGAATTAAGCACTTACTACAGATTACACAGGTAGACAAACAAGAGCTGGACCTGGAAATACTGATGGTGGATCAGGTAATCCCTCAGTGGGCTCTAAGTTTCATAAACACAGAAAATAAATGCAGTCCCAGGCCAAACAGTTTATCATTGAACTAAGTCCCTTTCTAATTCCAGATCCGAAAATGGCTGCAATACCTGATTAAAATGTACTGGAAAAGAGTATTTTGAAATGTATGGAATTTCATCCATCTCGACAGACTAGCCACAGTTACTTGCAAGAGGAACAAGAACCAATAGGCTTTCCTGGTAGCTGATAAATTAAAAAAAATAACTTTTTTTTTTTCTGGAATACATGGTTATTCTACTTCAATGTTTCACACAACACATGATCCTAAGCTAACAGTCTTACAAATTCTTTAACTCTAATATCTTCAGGTGGCAAATTAGCACTATTGCCAGGTCAGCTGTGATTTGCTCCATCACATATATTTCATCAAGCTTAGTATAAAAAACCTAAACTACATTTCACTTGATTGTATATAAAACTATCAAATTCTGGTTTTTTTTAAGTACAAGACACTTGTTACTATTCTTCAACAAAGAAAGCATTTTTTTGGTGCCATTTAATTCAAGATATGCTTACATCTGGAGCTAACTGTAGTTCTGGGTTTACCTCTAATATGGTAGAGATCTCAAGAAGAGACAAAAACGGGCAGTAAAAATGACCAGAAGTACAAAATTACTTCAATGCAGGGAATGAGTAAACAGGCTGGGGTCTCTCAGCATAGGAAACACTGAGGGGTTTGTAATTAAGAGTGGCATGGAAAGGATGAATAGGGAAGGACAGTTCACTTTGTACACTGCCTCTTCCAATCAGCAAGTAGGGGTCACCAAGTGAAACCAGGAAAGGGTAAGTGGAGAGCAGACGTTTCTTCATACTCTGCCTAATTAAGCTCCTAAAGCCTTTACTGAAAGATAGAGTGAGTGGTAAAAAACATATACAGGTTCAAAAGTAGTTGTACAAATTCAAGGGTGAAAGAAACCAAACCTCAACAACTACCTCAGTATTGTTAAATGCAGTAAACTCATTCCCACTGAAGTCTGTGCAGCTCATGTTTTCACCTGCACATTGCAGAGGCTAAAGATGATATATACACTTGCTCTGATTCTATACTTTGTGTTGATGTTGCTACTGCCCACTACCAGAGCCAGAACACCAGGCTAGAAGGATCTCTGGTCTGCCAAGGTATAGTCATTATTACACACTGTTTAAAATCTATTCTAGGATTTCATGCAAAAGAGCTCCTGAGTTCATTCTAAGTGAATCATGCCCAACTGTACGTTCCCTTTGAAATTCATGGCCTCTTTATGCCTTTTAGCTTCATTATAATAATTTGATTTATTGTCATTATTTACTCTATCTTTCACTATCTCTGAATGTTTTATTGTTTTCTATTAAGACAATCCACTCATATTATTTATCTCCTTCAGAAATTCGCTTTTGGTATCAGAATTATCTGCTAATGTGACAATCTTGTCTTCTTGGTCTCTGCTGATTAATATGATTATACACATGTGGGAATTTTTGAATCTACTTTCATAAGCCATGTAAAATGCAATTATTTTGTAAGACACCTTTATTTAAAATTTTATATTACTGTGGCCTGCAGCTGCTTATCCTGTTCTAAACTGAAATTTTCTGTTTGTTTTTATATCAGAGGGCAGCAGTTTGAGCCCCCATCACTTACATGTCACTTTCCTTCTTTTAGTGAAAGCAAATTTCTGAAGCTACCTCCACACCACAAGACTGAAAATCCACCTACCATAAGGCATTCCTTTATCCAGTGACCCAATATTAAAACTAGGCATCTCATCAATACCTCTAGAGAGCACAGCTTTTAAAAGTGGAACCTCAAATCAATATTTAAGAATCTGTTTTACCATCTGCAGTGAGTTGCTGCAGCCTGTCACAAAGCACAAGGGATAGTGCATTAGTGCTGAAAGGCAAAGCCAGATCAATAGCTAAAGATCAGTGGGTGGGAGCTTCACTACAGAGTTGCTTAGATTAATGTAACTTTGCCAGTGACTTTGTTAATAAAGAGAAATTGTGCTAAAGACAGAAGGGAAGTGAAAAAAGCCCCACAAACACAAGGAAGAAGATCAAGCCTCTTTAAACCTTGGTCTCACAAAGACTTATGTGCATGTTTGATGCCATATGTTGTGAGCAATGCCATGGAGTTAATGAGACCTAAAACTACTCCTCTACTACAGTCAAATTCATGCATAAGTCTTCCTGATCTTGATATACAAGATTAGTGATGAGTTTTTTCTCCCCCAGTGAAGCAGGATCTTGAAAGTTGATTTCATAAGACATAGAAAAGCTATTAAAAAAATTAAGCAAACAAGACAGGAATTTTAATAGACTGAATAATTAAATCAATCTTACAGCAGTTATTTGCTTTATCTGTGTGTGGTAGGGGGAGAGGGGTTAATAAAACACCTCTTCAATCATAAATCATTTACCACTGCTTCAGGCTTTTCTCTTTCCTCTTACTATTTGATAGCTAGAAGTATATAAATCAGGTATTTTTCTTCCTCTGCTTTAACATATCTTGCACAACTGGAGGAAGTACTATATAGACATATCTGCACCCCTGTAGAAATATTTTTGAATTTACATTAGCCATGTTTTAAACGTCTTTATTACACATCCATACAAACGGAGCAAAAGGGAAGGTTTGCAGCCCATGCTAAAGGCAATCTGTTACCAAATTTCAATGGGATTCCTGCACAAGGAAGGATCTGTTCCAGGATCTGGTTTACAATGCGTGAAATTGCACTAACAGATCTTTAGTGACGGTCATAATTAAAAAATTATCAGGATATGGACACATTTTTTCATTAGGGATATAAAGTCAGCAATGAATATATGCCTTTGTAGTACATGCTTAAAATTAAATCCAAAATTAGGATAGGAAGGCTAAGCCTTCATGCACAGGGCCAAATAATTTTGAAAGCCCAGGTAAATTTCACTCCTGTCACAAAGCCTTGCAGATTCTGCCTGAAGTGGACATGACTGACAGTGGCCTCTCAGTGCACAGAGGGAGAATGGAGACTGTCTCTCTCTCAGATGATAACTCGACATGAGACCAGATGCAGAAATAAAAGGCGTATTTTAGATGTAAAGCTCACATAGAAGAAAAACAAGTTGTCTCTTTTTCAGTCAGACAATAAGTATCATTCATTTGGAAAGGTCAATATTAATTAGCAAATCCAGCAGGGATAGTCTGTCACAGGCTTTTTTGTGCATCTGGTTGTTCTCTGTTGCAAATGAAAGATAATCTATATTCAGTCAGAGGTCTGAAAGCTGTCTTGTCCCTGAAATCCCAACCTGCTTTAAACAACTGGTAAATATAATTAATTTCATTTTAAAAATTCAACTTGTTCAAGTAGATTATTCTTCATTTCTGTCTTGGCTGCTTTCACAGTTCTGAATTCTTTAAAATCAATGGTAATCTCAAAAAAATCCCAGCAGATAAACCAGCTGAGTTACATGCCAGACTGACAGGACAGTGGCATTTATCTTTGGGGAGGAGCTGGCATTTCCTTCATGCCTGGATTTCAAATAAAAATGTGGGAAAGGATTCTCTATGAAAAAAAACATCAGCATTATCTTTGGGTGGCACCTCTGAGTCAGAAACCAAATCCAAAATTCACTCTGCACTTCTCCAAAGTCCACATTATACTTTTAAGATATTGATTGCCCAATCCCTGGAACTGGGATGCACCAGGTGAGCTGCTTTGCTCCTCCCAGGAGAAGACAGCTGTTGGGATTGCCTGTCACCTATAAATGCTGCTTTGGCCAACGGGAGGCAGGCCTAAGTGGCTCCTCTTACAGACACAGATGTCTGGAACTTGTGAAGTCTGACTGAAGGACAGATAGCACGAACTAATGGTGATAGAGGTTGATGCTGAATAACTGCAACGTTTGTATTTTAGAGATCTGCACAGTACAAAGAGCAATAAACTTGAAACTGCAGCTCCTCCTTCCTTGAAGGGTGTTGTAAATTTTGCACATGGGTAATGGCTAATTAAAAATAGGGTTTTAGTCTACAATTATGTATTAAGAAATTAATAATAAAAAACCCTTAAAGCAACATACAGCATTTAAATAGATAAGTACTTTTGAAGTATGCAATGGCTTTAAGATATTAAGGCTGTTACATGGAATATCAACAGGAGTTACACTCTTGAGTGACTTAAATTTCCATGTTGCATAACTATACAGTTTATATTTATCACTTAATAATAGTTTTAATAATTCTGATGAACTACTGAGAAAGCTCTTGATTTTTTTCTGACTTCACATGCTAAGTTTCAGTTTTCTTTAGCTGGCTGCTTTATTATATGAGTTGTTGAAACAGCCATATGTACCCATCTAGCCTACAAGGTCTTTGGAAGAATTATATTAACTGCATACACATTTATAAGGAGCTCAGAACATAATATTAACAAGAAAAATGCAAAACCAAATTAGCAACTATTTCCTAATTGAACAACTACATATTATAATGCCATAACTACATTTTTAGTCAAGGTGCTCTTAATGTAATAGGATCCTTATGCTTATTTTCTTTGTCATCTGAATTGCTTGCATAAGAATCTATGGGGAAGTTCTGAGGGAGGGGTAAAGTCTTTTATTTTTGATGTTCCCAGCTGACTGCTCTAAAAATTATACTTTTGCTGCTACCACAGATTTCTATATATTGCCTTTTTTCTACACTGCATTTCTATGCATGTTGCCTGAAAACATCTTAAAGGCAATCTATGGGTGTTTTGGCAACTACACTATTTCAGTGAAAAGTTTCATATTATTTAAATTAATTCTTGCTCCTTGAGTCTGACTTTCATATCTATTTTATATCTTCACCTATAATGCCACAAACTGCAAGAATGCTTTCTTCCTTACTCCCACCCCTTAATATTCTAAATAAACAAGGACATTCACGCCTTTTGGCACCTCTTCTCCTGAACATTTTCAATGGCACTCACTCTTACTACTTGCAAAGTCTGATAATAACACAGAACAGAATTATGCATGCCCTATGGTTACAGACTGGGCTTTCCCTGACACACATTTGCAATAGCCACACAAGACTTCCCTCTGATTCTTGCTCAGCATTACATGATCTATTACAGAGCTGTTATAAGAAGCAGTTCACAGTAGTCTATTAAAACCACAACACATTTTATGACACCTTATCAGTATCTTGATGATCATTTAAAATTCAGCTACTGACCTGATATTCTTTCAATGCTCTATGAATAGATTTGGTGGTCTGAGATAATTTTTCTAAGGGACAGGGGTCCCCATTACAACTCATCACACAAACTGGCTGTTGCTAATAAATCTCAGCATAGGCATCAAGGATGAGTATATACAGAAATCTCATCCATGTCAAAGCCAGGAGGATTTATAAGGGAAACCTTGCAGTGCTGCTGTCGCTAATGCTGAAAAGAGAGATTTTGCCACTGAGTTTAGCAAACCAGAAATCTTGAAGACACTATAATTTATTAACATTCTGTGATGGTTGCCTTACACCACAGATATTGGTATATAATTTATTTTTGCAGTATGGCACAGTAACTATTCATGGAACTCTCCAAACTTGTACAGATGAAAGGGTCCCTTCCCCAAGGGCTGCAATGGACTTTAGCACAGCTATAGAAATTTGAATAAAACGAAGGTAAAAAAGGAATAAATCCAAAAGCTGACAACATATGCTCATCATCCAAGTATTTTTCTAACTTTTACACTGGATTTTTTCTCCCTAAAAATATGTACATCCATTACAATCTTGGAACAGCAACTGAAATGCAACCCGTAGTGATACTAGACTGAGCTAAGAAAGTAGGGATGCATGGCAGAACATGAGGGTTTACAGTGATTCCAGCTGTTCAGTTGAGAAGTGAAGTCAGTTATGAGGGAAGACTGAAAGGCAATCCAAGATAGGAGAGCAGGGCACTGACCATGCATATGCACCACATGTAAATGTAGCAACTGCAGAGAGGAATCAGATGCACAGTGAAGGTACTAGAGAGACAATCATGCAAATAACTTGAATTTGCAGACTGGCTGGTTTTTATGACATATCATTTTAGGCTGCTGTAGGCTTTATATAATTAGCTTTGCTTGGCCCTAAGAGCTAAACTCGCGCCCTCCAATCAGCATGCGTGGGCCTACTCCTTTTAACACTTTGGAAGTTCTACCATTGCTTATAAATTTTGTACTGTACACACTCAGCTTCTCAATGAGCTTGACTTGAGCTCAGTGCAGCAATGCTACATTAAATGGCTATTTTCTAACTCATAGATCTGGAAAATGGGGTTTAATCAATGACCATTAGACCTTGAGTTCCCTTCTGGCATAAAATGCCTTCTTTCATCCAGGGTTACTGTATTGTTGCTTTAATAAGTTCTGATTGGCATTTGGCACTAAGTTACAGAGGCATGGAGGCCTTACTAACAGGAAGAAAGAAAGTATTACAGAACAAAACAATTACGTGGGACAGGATAACTCACAGCACTGTGTCACTGTGTCATGCTTACATTTCACTTCATGGCATTTAATTCCCTCTACAAGTACAAGAAGATACAGCTAACAAAGGTAGAACACTTCCCTGATTAGGAAACTGTCCTTGAAGGTTATTTGCTATAACTGGAGACCACATCCTAAGAGGTTCTGAGCATGTGCACTTCTTGCAGCCAAAAGACCTAGTCATAAGCTCTTTACTACATTTACTTCAGTTTAAAAAATAGCTTTTGTGCTAAACCTGTGTACCACTTATGTCTAATTTAAATATTCAAATGATTTTCCCTCCCCTTCTTCCCCTACTAATAAAATCTGCCTACTTCAAAAACGTCCAAGTAGGCTCTGAATGACACAAAACTTCTTACGTGCTCTGACAGTAAGAGAATTTTCTCCTGACTTTCCTTCCAATATTTCAACTTTGCAAAACAACCTGATGACCCTGGAATCCCCAGTCCTGAAGGTGATGAAAGCAGAGCCTCCACAGTTCATGCATCAGGTTCTCAGCTCTTCAAAGGAACCAGCCACACAACATGATGCCTTTGTCTGGCATTACCAGTCTCGGTGGATCAGGAACAGGCTGTCTGCACAAGACAAAGTGCCTGGCTTTGACAGATTACTGATGGAAAGACTCATACTCTGTCTTCCCTATAAGACCATCGAGAGCTGATATTAAGACATTATGAACACACGTTTTTCCTTCAACCTTTACTTTGAGAACAAAATTTAACATTTTGCTTCCTTGTTCTTATGTATGTTTCGGATATGAACTGTCACAAATTGGAGGTTCATCTCAAAGTTTCAGACTATGTAAAATCACTTAGGACAGACGACACCTTCTATAAAAACACAGTAACATTTTATTCTCTTTTTTTCCCCTCCCTTCATTATTACTTCTGCCATTTCCCCTGAGTCTGTTCAGATACATTTTTGAAAAAACACATATAGGGAAGGCAGGACTAAATTTTTAGGTAGAACATTGGATATTTCTTAATCCAGAAAATGGATTCAAAATTTTGAAGGCAGTTTGACAGTCAAAATTTACTTTCTACAGTATTCAGAACAGTAGTTGTGTATTCAGAACAGTTCTACTTAAAATACTTCCCCTCTATGATTTATTAAGAATCCTCTCTCTTTTCCTAGAGATTTCTGGGCTCTTCACTGATGCCTGCAATTGGAACCTTAAGGACAACCAGTCACAGACATGACTCTTATCAAGTTCATAGCTAATACTCATACAGATAAAAGAATTTTTGTCCTTTTTCTGTTTTCTTTTCCAATGTGCCTGCAAATGAGAAAACTAATACACTGGGGTATGCACACATCTACAAGCTGCCCATGAATAATAAGACTTTAATGACATCTGGGGCTCAATGAAGCAAGGACTTACGCTTGGAATGTTTGTCACAGAGAGCTGATGCCCTCATGTCGCAGAGTCTCAGGGATCCTTTGCTGCTGCTGTAGACAAAGAGATTGCAGTGGTGGGGATGAAACTCAGAGGCTGTGATCACTTCTGTCAGGTCTTCCATGTTGGCTGGCTTTATATCTACAATGTCTGAATGGAAGTTTCATCAAGGAAAATGCAGTTGTCTGCAGGTGAACCACAACTCTTACTTGCCTCCTTGAAGGAAGCATGCAAATGTACACACATGTAATGCTTTTAGACAAAGATATACTCATTTGTTTGGCAGCAGGGCATTTTTAGATTTCTGTACCTGCCCCATTTATACCAAAGACCAACATCAGACTCAAAGTCTGCATGGCTTTACTGCAGATGCCATTAGGCAGTCAACATTTGTCTGTGCTGTGCAAAGACAACTAAGAAAGTATTCCAGAGATACAGAAGTCTCACCTTCATTGAAACTAACAGAGAGCAGGTAGCTGTATCTCCTGCAATTGCTATTGAAATCACTGCTCTACCCCAGATAATACTGAGTGATAGGGAACAATGCACAGCTCAGACCTGCTCACTCCAGTGAAGACTCACTGGCTTTCATGATTAAGCAACTTAAGCTAAAAACATACATGTAGTTTAAATTACAAGATTTTTTTTAAAAAGCACTTTTTTTTTTTTTTGCAAAGGCACATGTGGCAAACACAGAAGCATTTATGCAGACAGTTTTGGGTGAATACATACTAATACAATTTCCTTTCAAAAACAAATGATGCACAGTATTAGTTTTGTTATTTGAATACTTATGAAAGAAGTATCCGAAATGGCATTCTTGGGGTTTTATGTAAAAGATGTTTGCTACTGAAATCAATATGAATTTCTGTGACTGAGAATTGCACATTTGGACCACTGAAGTGAGCATTATGTGGAATGAAAACACATTAAAAAAAATCTAGTTTCTCAAGAGCAAACCTGTCAGTTGGATCACCAAATATCCACATGAAGTATAGCTCACTTGGTGTCTCTCCAACCCTGGTGTCTCCATGGCAGGTGCATATTACGTGCCTTGGTGAGCTTAAAAAGCAGGACCTGATTAGCATTTATTTGGAGGAGAAGGCCAGCCTGTGGAATACTGCTTATGAAGAAAAGAAGCAAAGAAAGAGTCCCATGTGGGCGCTGTAAGAAAGCAGTAGATACAGAAGCATAAAATGAAAGAAGGGTATATACGTAAAGCAGTACATTTAAGTGAGATTGCACATTTTCATATGGCCCTCAGCAATCTGCTGTAGATAAGCCATCCAAATGTTAACAAATCCTTTGAAACAGGAAGAAGAGTAACATTACCCTATTTTACTGGTGAGGCTGTGTGAGAAGCAATAAAAGATTTGCATAAGATCACATGGGAAATGCATCACAGAACAAACCCAGATCTACTGAATCCCAGTTCAGTGCCCTAAACACAAATCATCTCAGTGCCTGGATTCCCTGAACATAAAATTTGAATCAGCTGACATTCAAAATTTAAGCACCTCAGAGGATAAGATAAATGAGAAAATTGTTTTTACTGATGGCAAGAGAAATCATGTATCGTGGTACTAAGCCTGTTTCTGTTCCCACTGTGCCCACTTCTGAAATGGAAGACCTTTGATTGATTTCTGTAAGAATGAGATACAGTCTATCGCCACCTTTACACTCTACACTTTGATCTTCCCCAAAAACGCAGGTCTAAGACACTACATTGAAATAACACAAAAGACTCAGAGTTAATTATCTTGATGACTTTGCACACATCACATGGTTGTGCCTTCTTTTTTTCACACCATTTGGGTTTAGAAAGGAAAATATCAGCAAAACTATTAATATCTTGTGACATTTATAACAACTGGGAATGAATTAATGTTGCATTTTAACTGCATTCCTATTTACTCCTACTGTCATGTTTGCATCCATCTCCAATAATCCATCATGATTAATATTAGTGCAATTAATTTTAAGATGGAGAAACGCTGATTTACCTCTTTTATAAGGCATCACTAAATATTCTTGAAAATCAACAGAAAAAAAAACCAACCTTTTTTCAGTTATTTGTATTTGGTCAATCTGTCTCAAGAATATCTTTAAGTAAAAGCAATTGCTTTCAGAGGTTGCATTGCTTTCTGGGGTACAGAGAAATTTATAGTAACTCAATAAAAGAAATTCACCTCTCAGCAGAGAGATGAATAATTGCTGAGTGATGAGAAGGATATAAAATATAAATAGAGTATGCGAAAGAGTCATGGCAAGTATCATTTTTCTGGATGTTGAAGACACTGTTGATGAATTTCTCTTCATTGCGTAAAATGAATAAACCCATGTTGAATAATGAAATTAAATATTCCATTCTCCTGCCAGAAAAGCAGAAAGTACTTGAAAGAGACTGCATTTCCAGATGTGATCTAAATCTCCACTGAGAAAGAACCCCATTGCCTTCTGAGGATCATAGCAAAAATGCACCACTGAAAATTCATAATTTCATTAGATTTAGAAAAATTAAAACAATAACACTGTATTGAAGTAAACAATCAAGGGAATAGATAGTTGCAGAAGAGATTTACCCCAAATGCATTTGTAATAATAGATGGAAAACAGCCTTTGTTTTGACAGCTACAGAACCCAATATATCAAAAGAAGAATATGTCACACAAAAGAACATTTTCCTCCTCTCATGATTTTTGCCATCTATTTGAAAACAATCAAGTACAGCTTGACATGTGATGTGTGGAAACTGTATTTAAACTAGCATGACATGGTAAGGGCAAGCATCTCCCATGAGACATTTCTCATTTCCACTTTTCTGTCTTCCCTTTGTGTCTTTTTCTTCCTTTTAACCACAAATTTGCATGGCAGGAAAAACATTTTTAAAAAAATAAAAAAATTGGATGAGACAGTGTGCTTCAGAAACAGGCTCTTTGGTGAACTTGAAAAGCTTGAAGCAGACGAAATCTGGTAGAAACTGATTAAATGAAAATTCGATTGCTAAAGAGAAAAGTATTCTAATGGCACAGATCTGTAGAGTTGCCTCCACTATTGTCTTCCTTTGCAATTTTATCTTGTGGAAGGATGTCTTGAGTGGGGCATGGTCCCTTCCCCCTCAGTTCACTCACCTCTGAAACAACAGTCACATCTTTGTTGTAAATCTGGTTCATTTTCAGAGCACGGACAAAACTTCTAGGACCAAAACTATCTCAGACAGAAAGAATGGAAGGTTCAGTTCACCACTGGCAATGTACTAGGATATAATTCTGTTGACCCACAAAGCTTGGTGTTCCTGTGCCTGAAGAGGGTCGGAATTTCCCCTAAGAAAATGAAAAATATCTTCTCACTGCCTTGACTCCCACACATGCTTGTCAATAACAAGGCATTTTGATCACTGACAGACACTTGCACTATGGGAAGGCTGAACTGGTCCCTTGCCAGTGATGGGCTGGAATGCACTGGAAGTCTTTTAATTCATTAACACTAAAACAAAGAACAGAAAATATCTTCTTGATCACAAAACCCAGAAAATGTCTGTCCCTCCTAAGGATTTGCCGTCTGATATAGCAGGTCACTCTCTCCTCCATTGATTGGCTCAGTGAAACAGAACAAAGCCATGAAGAAACCCACAGATTTCCAAGATCCTCTCTCCAGCAAAATGGAAATGAAAGGTCTAGTACACTTGGTGACCACAATGGTGAGCGATGATGTTCTTACAGACGTGTTAGTAGAGCTACAAGACCAGGAAGTGAATTCTGGGAAAGGCACCGAAGCTGACCTAAGGCAACATAACCTTAACTTTGGCTGAGTGTCAATGTTGCTTTCCCCAAACTATTCAAGAGCTGAAGTGTAATACAGGAGAGTGAGAAGACAGGGCAAGGCCTGACCTTCAGGGAAAGAGCTTAGAGAGGGCAGGGAGGAGACAAAAACAGTGCCAGAGGATGGAGGAAAGAACATAAGGAAAGGCATGATTAACAACCTGCAATGATATGCAGTGAGAGAGATGTGATTTGGGTACACAATTCAGTTATATGGTATGCTCAGTTCTAATACAGTATTTTGTGCTGCTGTTGTGCAGCTGATAGCAAAATGAGGATAACAGGAGGAAGAAAATTTGTTCTACTGCCTCTGGGCCACTGATCTAACAGAAATATACGCCTCTGGGAGAAGTCACTCCAGAAAGTTCTTTTTATTGCAGGTTGCCAAATTGACCCTCACCTTGATCCAAAATTCATATTAATCAGACTTCTCCTCTTGATCAGCTAGAATATAAATGAACATGCCTGCTTTATGCTCATGCCAAAACATGAATAATGAGAATGTGGAAAATACAGAGGGTTCCTGCTGAGCAAAAAAGGTCCCAGAATAAGTTTCCTTGTATGATAATGGAAACAGAGCAGCCTCCTCAAAACAGATTAAATTCCCTTTGAAGTGAACAGTATGCATAAAGAAATAGCTGCTTCGCCTTCCTGAAACCATCAAGGAATTCTACAAGGAAAAGACTTTTGCAGAGAAAAAATTTGCAACTCACAAGATATGGCATATAAAGGACTCACTCTTCTATCATTGTTTTGGAATAATTTTTATATGCCTTGTGGGTTCATTAAAAGAAGGAAATAATTGTTATGGTCAGAAAGCTACAGAAAAAGTATTACTTGTCCCCTCTTTTATTCAACTGCAGTAGAGGAGGAGAGAGACCTTCTTTAGAAAGCCAGAGAAAATTTTCCATAGTAACTTAACAAGAAATCAAAAATTCTCATCTTTCTTATTTCAATATATGCTGATACGACACTTTATTTTTATCCCTGCGTGGGACTTAGGTTTTTGCAATTTTTAGGCATTTTCAAAAAATAACCTGCAGCATAAGACATCTTACCAAACCTGGCTGCTCCTTGTGTTTTTTTTCACAGAGGTTTGTTCAGGCTCCCTATTTAGTCTATATCTCACACCTACATTTCAGCCTAGTCCTAAAAAGATTCATTGACTAGTAGCTGAAATCAATAGCAATTCATAGAAGCTGCCAGGGCTTCAGTTTAGAGTAATTGATTACCGTGGTCCTGCCGAGGCTCTACACTTTTAATATAAGCATTTCTCCGAGTGGTTTCCTCTGTTAGTCATTTAGTGCACATTATTTTCATTACAAGGAGGGAACTGTGATGCTTACAAATCAAGCTCCACCAGCTTTACACTACCTACATGATGCTTGTATCATTCCTATACCATGTGCAAGCTGAGAAAATTAATTCCAAATGGCTCCAAGTTTTCTTCCAGGTTGTGTTCATCAGCAGACCAGGGGCAGATTAGGCCTCAGTATGCTTGACAACATCATGATGTGATTATATCAGTCTTATTATCAATGAAAGATGCAAGCCCTAACCTTTAAATAACCAATAGCTTACTTCTTTCTTCTCATTTCTTATAGATACACTCTGTGTTTTCACTGTTGACTGACAGTTCTACAATAGGCAAATCTTGGCAGTAAGGACAGCGATGAATAGGGTCCAGCTTCTGAATCTCTATTTCAGACTTGTTGTCCAAGAGTCAAGGGTTTTTAGAATGAACTGTCAATAGGTTAATGGATTTGGCCTTTTCTTCAAATTCCAGTGTTTTACCTTAGGCAAAGAGATGACCCAGTATTTATATTCCAAGTACTCCTGATAATCACAGTGTCAATGCCTTCCATCACACAGCATTTGCCAACTGCTCCACTAAAAGCAGAGTTGCAATTACATTTTCTGTACCACTTGACTCTTCTGAACCACAAAAGCAGAAACTGCTGCCTAAGTGTGGGCTCCTTCCAGCTGAGTCTAGTATCTGTTAATGCAACACATTGATCCATACCTGAAAATTACTTAGTGGGAAAATGTCAGCCCAATTCCATTTTTAATTCCATGGTCATTATAACAATGATTCTACTGAGCAGTGGAAGGATTTTGGTTCTTCAGACATCATATGAGAGTTGGGAACTCTGGCAAGTCTCACACTGGTAGTGATTTGCTGAACATACCAATTTAAATGGTTTGATTTTGATTGGCAATAAAATGTCTTCATCAAAGGCATTTAGACTGTGCCAAAGGCTTATGTATTTTTCCTTATATGAGGATTATGAGATACTGAAAAAGTAAAACCCACTATGGGGCCTGTTAGCTCGATGTGGAAGGCCAAACCATAGACAAATAGTTTAGGTGCTGTGCAAACACAAAGTAAAGGGATTTTGCTCATGACAGAAAGAACACATATGAAGTGCATACAAGTAGATTAATGTTAACACAGTTCTGAGTTTTTTTCAGGATTACAGCCCAAGGTGGATGAAAAAGAGCTGTTGGTGGAAGAAGAAAGGACTTGGTCATAGCCAAGAGGCTGCAGTAACAATAAACTTTTCAGCTGTTCAGGTAGGAACTACAACGTTACTGGTTTAACTGGCAGCTGAAATAAAACCAGAGTCCCTCAAGACCAAGGCACAAGAGTTGTTGAAGGCTGAACAGGAAGCCAGGAATGGAATCTAAATATTGAACTTCTGAACCAAAGCTGCAACTCCTGGAATTGGACAATACTTGACAAGAAATTAAAAGTAGCATTAGAAACATTTTCCATTCATTAAGTTTAAAGCAAAGGAGAGTCAGTACCAGGGTTAATGTTTTACAGAGAATAAAACTGAGGCATGAAGTGGCAAAGGCTTGGCAAAGGTCAGTTTAAGGGCCAGCAACAGCAATAGATCTGGATTTTGATCTATTGATCTCTCTCCTCCCTACCCACAGTAGTCCACCCATGTGTGTATTCACTCAGTTCTATTCTTGATTAGTTGGGTTTGAGACGTTATTATTTATTTTCATTATTAAATTTGTCTTTTGGAACTTTCACCCAGAATGCAGAATAATCTAAAGACTCATTCTGAATTTGAGAGATCTCATTCTGATCTTTGCAATGTCAGAACTACTTTATGTTCCTACTATCTTAGCAGAATAAAAAGAGATAGTAGCAAGAAAGCCCCAAATCTCCTTTACACAAATACTACTTGAAAAAAGAACCAACATATTTGAAAGGTACTTAGTTAAATGTCAGGAAATTGCTTTTACTGTCATACATTCAGTAAACATCGCAGACTTTGCTGCATGCAAGCTGAAATAAAACAAATCCAGTATGTAAGAGAAACTGTCTATGGACTAGTTGCAATATTTGAATATGCATTGAAAGGACAGAACTGTAGAATAGCACTGGTAGGAAAGAGAGCATTTAAAATGGTGCAAGTCACAGCCAAACTTTGTTATAGGCCTGTTTATACACATTGCAACCAATGATTTACTTAGAGAATAATGAATTTAGAATTTGATACTGGACAATTTTAATTTATTTAGGACTGGAAATTTTGGCTTGTTCGTTTTTGAAGAGAACGCCTGCATTTTCATCTGCAGACACACGTCACATGTCTGCTTTAGTGACAACCATATGCACATTCAAATTTTCAAGAGCAAAGAAATCATTTTCTGCACACACACAGCTGAAAGAAAAATTAAGCAGATGAATAAACAGAGGAAGACCTGCCTTCATAAATGCACATCTGCATTTCTCCATGTAAGGTACTCAATCACTGAAAGGTTGCAAAGTCATATTAGTTAATATATTTGCATATGAATTGACTATGATTTGCCTGAAACTGTTGTGGGATGCTTAATGTTACATTTGGAACATAAATACCAGAAGAGCCTCAGGTAGATATAAATTATTAATAGAAGAGCCCTACTAAATCTCCCAGCTTACCTTCTCTGCTCTACACAGGATGGTAAGTGGTACCATGTACTACATACTAACCAGGGTTCTGAGAAAAGAGTGCAACTTCAACCTTTTAATAAGGCAAGGACAATTTGTAAACAAAACCAACACCATCTCATCATTCAAAAACCTGCTTTCCTGAAATCCATTAGGTGTTTAACAGAAAACTGAGACGCACCTACTTAGTTTGTTGAATAAAGTCCCTGGTACTACAGAGAAATACAACGGATATCACTTCCCAAATTACACCTTAAAAATAGCCAGGGATTGTGTCCCACATCACTTGGAAATAAGAGTTAAAATGGTTTGGGTGTTCCTTTTTGGTTTTTGGTTGGTTTGGGTTTGTTTGTTTTTACTTTTTTTTTTTTTTAATGAATAACCTGTGTACCAACAGACAATCTCATCAAGAAATTTCTTCTTGGCAATTACTAAAATCCCAGGAGGCACTGTATCTTAAAAAGCAGACACAGAACAGAATTTCCAGTTGGAGGGTACAGACTTTTCAGAGCATTTTGGTGGGCATTTTTCTTTCCTGATATGTAACTTATTATTTCATATATTCTTTCAGAAAACCCCAATACAACAGTATTTGTACCCCAGTAGAGCAGAATAATTTCATATTTTAACTGAAGTTGCAATTCAATACACAAAGGATGCTTTTTTTTTTTTTTTTCAAAATTTAGCTAACCAGAAGTGTCTTTTAGAGCTTAAAGCTCTTCCCCTTCCCTGCATGCTTGTTACAGGAGTATTGAAATAAAACTATCTCCAAAAATAGGCAGACACTTCTGAAAGCTACTTTAAAAATACTGATAAAAGCTTACATTCAAATAATTTATGTTCCATTACACACCTGATTAAAACCTTGGGGCAGGTCTTATTATCTAGTTGCTTAATTTATTTGAAAGGATTTACAAAAACACCCATCAGCTGTGTCTCTAGGCACTGCAGAGAAATATGGATTCTGGGAGTGTGAAACACCAAGATTATTCTCCAAAGCAGAGGGGATTAAGTATTCACGGCTTTGACAGAAAGCTTGTTTGTTTCTTTGATGTGCTTTCAGAACATTATTCCAAACATGTCACAAAACTTGTAGTCAGTAGGAAAACAGTCATTTTAGACTCTGGTGGTGTAACCTTGTGAAAGTTAATATGGCCTTTATTTACAGAGCATTTCTATTCCAAAGGCCCAAAAAGTGACCTCCCTCAACTACTGCAATTTCACAAGCAGTGAAACTAAAGGAGCTGCTGAAGCGCAGTCCTTAACAGCACCTATTGTGACAACAGAACAGAAAGCAATGTTTGCATGGATGAGAAGTGGCCTGGCTACTTCAATAGCAGGAGAAGATTTCAAGGTCTCAGGTTTTGATGACTCACACAGAGGTACAGAGAGACTTCAAGCTTTACAATACCTGAGATGACCACGTGAGTGTTTTTATGACATCTCTGTTCTTATATGGAATACTCTTCAACCTAAAGATCTCTTAGCTAACAAGCAAAGCAAGTTACATTTTCTTCTTCTTTTTGTTAATGCTCTGCAGAAGATTGTGCTTTGCAAGGTTAATTTCAAGTCCAAACTCACATGGGAACAAGAATAATTAGACTCATTTAAGAGAATTCTTCCCTCTGGCAGACCTGATTAAATTACTTATACATTATCTTTTCATATAATTGTACCTAGAACTGCGTAAATGGGTTTTTAGTCTAACTTTCAATAAATTCATAATACATGTTTTTCAAGTTGGATACACCGGCTGCACCTGTGACAACAGAGAATGGCTCATTTTCAAAATGCTTCAATGAGAAATTAATCCAGAGGGAAACAGAAGCATGCAATTTAAAAGCTTCCACAATGACACCGTACTGATTAAAACTCATCAACTGAAGAAATAAAATTAGTAAGACAATAAATCTTGGACTGAATCCTCTTACCCATTTCCACAGGAATAACTTCATTGACTGCAGTCCCATTACACTAAAATATGAGTGCTACTTAAATGAGTAGCAGATCCACAGTGTGACCCTTTATCTGTAATTTAATATTCCTTGCCATGGTTCCCAAGTCTCTCTCTGCTAAGGAGCTCAGATTCTGGATAAAACCTGAAAATTCTGTTTGACGCTGACAGTCATTTCAGCTCTACAAAGTGCTCTTTCTCTCCTTCATAGCAGCAAACTTGAGGAAGCTTGAGATAATGGTATTTTAAAGAGCATTCCTGCTACAAAATAATAACTTGTTTGCTACAGTCCCAATTACATTGGAAAGCAATTGGCTCTGTGGAGACTTGTGAAAAGACATCTTTGCACCTATTGTAAAATTTTAAGTATCTCCTATAGCTGCATTGCCCGGATCACTCTACAAACACATGAATTCAGTGAAATCCCTGTTGTGTTCTTTATTGTACTATTAAAGAATGCTGAAATGTTTTTTACAGGCTCAGGATTTCACATCATTCTTTATCATTTGCTGCAACTCCTGTCAATTTTCTTTTTCCTTTTTGCAATTCTCTATACATTTTTAAAAATCAAGAGTATTCTAATGCCTTTGGCTATGTTTTCCCTTACCTCTGCAGAAATGAAATATTAGGTATGGGTCTCCATTTGGGGACAACTGTATTAGAGAAGACAGCGGGCTAGATAAAGAAATCCATTAAAAGAATAAGAAAATCACATATTTATTCATTCAAGTTGTGTATGGGCAGGAGTGATAAGTAAGAAAATTATTTGTTCTGATTCACAAATTAATATTTTTATTAAACAATAAATCTGCAGTGCAGTAATTATCCCAAGGCTATAGCTATGCTCAAATCACCTTAAATTAACTTCTTTAAAAGCAGCTTCAGAAAAAGGAAGATACTGGTCATTGCCAAGAATGCAAAGGCCTCAGCTGCAATTATTTTTTCACAGTCAGACTAAAATCTTCCAATTTATTATGGAGGATGGCTAGATAGGGAATATTTCCATAGCACTATCCCATGCCCTGACAACACGGCTATCATACACTGCAGCCATGCAGTTTGCTTTTGTTGCAATGGACATTTCAGCTGTAGGGCAGGAAGGTCTCAGACAGGGATTCAGTGTTAAAATACTGCTCAACCAGCTCTGATACTGCTCTGCGAGTCATGCTGTGTCATCCAGTTCACTCGGACTGGCTGACAGTCAAACTTCTGAGACAGGAGTCAATTTAAGGTGATAAAAATAGTTAAAAGCAATTGTTTCTGACAAGGATAGTAAAGTGTCCTCTGGCAAGAAGCAAAACCTAACCAAAGTACTGAAGGACCACTTTTGCAAATTTATTAATGGTTTTCAGAGCTCTCTAAATCTGGACTTACAGAGGTCTCCTAAAGGATGCTCAGACTTCTCTGTATTTCTTGAAAACTAATAAGGTCTTTATAGTACCCACTCACACAGTCTTACTGTAATTATTATCCATTATTAGAATTACACATCTAGTTACAAAGACTGCAATTTGCACAAGATAACATATAAATACACAAATGTTCTTCCTCTGAAAAGCTTAAAAGGTGTCCTCAATTAAGATAGTCTACAGTAGATGCTGACCACATAAGAAATAGTATTGTAATGGAACTGGATGTAATTTTACCTCAACAGAAGCAGAAGAACCAATCCAGTGCCTGCTGTAGAAGCTAACAAGCATCTATGTTAGCGCCTACAAGACAAAGTCATTTTAGTGATCCTAGAAACCCAGTTCTTTCTTGGCACTTTACATTTGGGACACAGAATTTTTCTTACAAATGAGTCTGTTCAGAGTTCATGAAAGGCTCAGTTTACTGTCAGGATTCTGTGCAGTTCAGAGAAGATGATAACTCACAGTTAAAAGAGAGTAGGTTTAGATTAGATAATTGGAAAAAAAATGTTTACTGTGAGTGTGGTGAGGCACTTGCACAAGTTGTCCAGAGAAGTTTGATGACTCGTTCCTGGAAGTGTTCAAGGCCAGACTGGATAGAGCTCCAATCAACCTGGTCTAGTGAAAAGTCTCCCTCACCATGGTAGGGTGGGTTGGAACTAGATGACCTTCCAACCCTTCAAACCCAGGTCATTCTATGATTATGTAATTCTATGAGTTTCTCAGCTACCACAGTTCTAAAATCCTTATATGACCATAGAATCATAGGCTGGCTTGGGTTGGAAGGGTCACACGAGTTACTTCTCGTAAAGTAAATTTCTTTACTTTAGGCCACATTTGACTACACTGGTTACAAAGAACAGATGTCTGATGCATTGCTTAATTACACACCCACAGAGGCAGTGTGGCCCCAGACTAGCAGCCAGAGAATTCTTTCCTCCTTTTATACTCTTCTTAATTATTATTTATCTAATGCTATTTATCCAATTAGGATGGACTGTGCAGCATCTAACACCATTTAAAGAAAAATCAGACTTTATTTATTCATTGCTATATAGTAATGCTGCACATCAGTTTCATTAAAATGATGATTGGGTTTTTCTAAGAGCTATCTTTCTTCAGTTCAATGTATATGAAAATACCATTTTCCAGTGCATATGCAATTTTAACACTGGAAGTCTGCCTAGCCTTGCTTGTAAATGTGGGCAAGGTGTGGTATGAAGTTAATATTTTAACTTAATTAAGTAGTTACTGTGTTCTGTTTAAGCCACCGGAGTCTGAAGCTTAATGTTACAAATATCATATAAAGTAAATGCAAATTGATGCATGAAAAAAATACAAAAGAAGCCAAAACACATTACATTACATACTTTTTCTCTCCAAAAATATTGATTAAATTTATTTTAACTCTTACATTTGCTAACAAAGATTCAGTACCCTCTCTTGTTCTTGGACCTTACCCTAGGATGATGCATAAATGTGATATTTAGAAATTCAAGTTATCCCTGGCTACAAACCTGTGTCTTGATTCTAGTTGAGTTTATTTTGGGTACTACTATTTGTGAACTTCTCAGCACAATCAGGACTACAGAAAATATAGTGGTTTTTTCCTGTTATGCAATCAATGATTTATTTCTCAGTAAGCCTACCAAGAGGAGAATAAAAGAAGACTATCAGAATTTTTGCAGGCCACTACATCAGACAAGAAATAACACGTAGGTTCTTCACCTTGACAGCAGCATCTTTCTTTTCTCTTCAATAACTACCATAGTCAGATTAAATACTATAGTCATACTTGCTTTCCCAGGTCCACAATACTACCTGAAAAAGCCCAAAATTCCATATGGAAGAGCCCAACTCAGGCAACCATTTACACACTTGATGTATTTGTTAAGTTTTAAGTCAGTATGAAAAACAGATGAAGACCCTAGACAGGTATGACAGACATCTCAGGCCTCCCTACAAACTAGAACTTCATTCACTAGTTTTCTGGGATATCTGAAAAAGACACCAGAAAAAGACTATATGAATTGCTTATACTTTCTGCTTATTTAATGCAAAGAATCTTTCCAGAAATGAAGGGCTATTTTTCACAATTTCAAGAATTCTCTTAGAGTACCCTGAAACACCACCTTATCTATATAGGACAGCACTTTGTTTTGGTCCCTTCTGCAGCCCTTTATGAACTTTATGATGGAGCTTGTTCCTGTCCTGAGCCTCAGGATATGACCTATGATCTGTTGCCACTCATACATATCCTTGGTGACACAGAAATAATAAGCATTAGAAATAAAAACCATATAAGGACTACAGTACCTGCTGCCAGTGTATGAATTACATCTTAGCAAAACTAATTACTGAACTACACCAGTGTAAATCATTCTCAAGGTACTGGGTCATTTGGTACTTGCAGTTGCGTAGGCAATTTCAAAATACTTTTAATGCACAGATACTCCAAGATGAAAGATCTCAAACCCAAAATTTAAAATGCAAAGTCAATGGAACCTGCCATTCATCAGAGCTTTGAGAATCAGATCACTTTAAAACAATCTGAAATAAATCGCAAATTGTTGTTAAAGGGGTAACAACGAATTTCCATCTGCTACAGCAATTTTTCAAATGAAAAACTTTTCCATTGCTTCAGATAAGAGTAACATGAATTGAAAATTCTTGGGAGAGACAAGGAAGCTTAGAGACTACAACTAATTTCCTAAATTCAACATCAAATGGCTAAATTTGCATTGGCAATGTAAAGATTCATCTCTGCAGACAACAGAGTTTTTGCTTCTTACCAGCTCATGCAAGGTTAGAATTGTCAGGTATTTTTTAAGAAACACTACATTATTTTTCTCTGTCCACTAAAACAAGTGATCCCTAGCAGAAAACCTCTGCTGGCACTCATTGAAATTCCATCTCATTACATTCCAGCAGGTAAGAAATCTCTATGGAACAAAGATACACTGATTTGTATTTTTCCAAAACAAAATGATTTTTCTAGCATTTCTTCACCTCTGTTACCATTTTTACAGGATTTCTCTCTCCTGTAAAGTCTGCCACTTCACCTAATGCAGAATTAGAGTATGGATGGACATAATGGAAAGTGGGATCTCACAGGGCAACAGGCAGATTGACTTAAAATTCCAGCAAAACTATTTCGTTCTCACAGTCTTTTTTTAAACTGTGTATAAAGTTGTGCTAAGACTAACCTCAAAATTTTATTACAATTATTTTTAAATGCTTTCATTGAAAAGTAATTAATCATGTAAAGTATATCAAGAGAATCTCTGTCATGACCAGTTTACCATGTAATGATCACCAGATGAGAAATGGCAACACAGCAAAGAATCTAACAGTAAAGCATTGATACTTGGTGTGTGAATGCACAAGTTTCATGCAGTAGAATTTCTTATTTTTTATCCTATTTCCTTTACATACTGTTCTTCCCCATGACTGTGCAAGATGGGGCACTGGAGCCCTCAGTCAGCATTTTCAGTAGTTTACCTCAGAGTACAATTCAACACTAACCAAAATGCACATAAAACCTTCAGCTGATAGTTCTCAGGTGTGAGTCAGATGTCAAAATCTTTGGGTTTGCTACTGTTAAATTGTATTTTTACTAGAAGGCCAGTATTCTTCTCTTGAAAAAAGTGGAGTCTAAAGAGGACATCACATCAACCCAAAATGTTATGAGCTCACTGAAACAGCTCTTTCCCCTCAGTTGTCCAAATAGGAGTGTTTTAATTAGAAGGCAAAAGCAATCATTTCTCAACAGTCAGACTGAAAGAGCTCACCAAATCGTGAGATCAGTGTACATAGTACCGCTGCAATCCTTTACTTCTAATTTACAGGTCTGATTTTAGCTTTGCAGACAGCTTCATTCTCCTTTAAAGGGGAGAGGGGGAGAAAGACAGAGAGAGAGGGAGAGAGACAGAGACAGTGCATGTGGGAGAGGGAGAAACTCTAGAAAGTAAAGAATAAAAGAACACAAATTTGAGGAAAAGGTACTGAAACATTGCTAGTAGCAGTTCAGCTGGAATATGACTCCATGGTGTAACACGCACCTTTTAAACACATGATACACATTGGCAGACTCCTGCTAGAATGGGAAGTGCTAACATGTATTACACAGAGCACTCGAAAGAGAAATAATGTCTGCCATCTCCCAAACAGAGAGTGCTCTGCAGGAAAACAGGGCTGTGGGTGGGGGTGGCAGCAGGTTCTCACACAGTACAGACATTTTCTGAGAGCACAGAAAATGGGTCCTTGTGCACACAGCTTGTGCACAGTCATCCTGGCTGAGGCATTTTTAGAGAAACAGCCTTATCTCACTCAAGGCTATAAACTTGCTCCACCAATGCCAAGAGAATACTGTAGGTCTGCTTTCAGTTTAGCACTCAAATACCCAGCACTGAGGCAGGTAACAGGGATTTTGTAAGGCTGATTATGTTCCCCAGCCTAAGGGTTGCTCTCAGAGCTCTATATGTGTCCTGTTTATGTACTACATTCAGGGGCACGGTGGCTGCCACAGACTTGGTCTCCATCAATGTACCATGTTATTTTGGTTTATCTACTTCTTTTCCTGTTGTTGTTTACTTCTTAAGTAAATTCATTTTCCCAAGATGCAGTGCCTAACAATCTGACTATCCATGATATGCTTCAAATACCAGAATACATCAGAACATAAGAAGGCCCTATGGTGATTTGCTAATTAGCTTAACCCTTTTGGGACACAGAAGAAGGAATTTTTTATTAAAACAGGATAACCCTGGACTATATTGATCTGACTGAGAAATGAGTATTTTAGTCAAGATGAGTCTCAAGATGAGCACATGCTGGAAACAGTAATGTTGTTTCCATAGCAATGCCATGACAGCCTCCAGAGTGAAATAGTGTGCTACCAGGAAATGAAGGGAGTTCAAGTGCTATGAGCTACATAGTTCTGTGAGCAATCCAAATACATTCTCATAAAGAATATTTAGTGCAGTCAGATAGTCCAAAGATTGCTGCTGATGGCAAAAAAACCTTATCAGTATGCTCCCAGCAGCCTTTTTTTCTCATTCACTGCACCCAAGATGACTTATCTAACGGCTTAAGCTATGGGCAACCCTGCTAAGCCATTTCACACCAAACATTACCAAATATAGCAACCTGTACCTTTCTTCTTTTCCTGTGCAAAATATCATCCATAATTAAGGACACTGACTCTCACTCTCCATTACACAGCCAAACACATTAAACCTTTTGCTGAAGAAAATCCTAATATGTGCAATTACTTACCAGTTGACCTTCCCCCTTCCTTTTCTCTCACCTCCTCCTCTCCCCTGCCTTCTCCTACCCAAAGATACTCAGCAAATCTGCTTGCAAGAAACAATGTACAAAAGTCTCGTGTATTTCTCATTAAAATTTACACAGGCATAGTATAAACTCACTTGTCTGCTTTTTAACCCAGTTAGTGTTTATGCTAATACAAAGGCAAACCAGAAAAGCACTAATTGTATTTTTTTTTGCCTAAGGCTTTACCTAAGGCAAATATTCCAGTCAAACTCTGCAAAGCTGATTTAAAACATTTTCCAAAGATGATAGAAAGAGAATTCACATAAGATCTCCATTGCACTGTCTTTTCAAAGAAATGAAAACTCTCAGCGATTTGTAAAACTGCTGAAATAATGGTTGTAACTCAATTGTTCTCAAATAAAATTCTACAAGACAAAGTACTTTACTTGTAAAACAGCCCAGCACACTGTTGCTGATTCAGTCTTGCTCCAGCATTTCCCCAGCAATTTGTAAAGATGTTCAGACATGAGCTGAATGTCCAGAAACTCTATCACTGTATTTGTTGCTTGTGTCATTGTCACAAACAGCCTCGTGGGTAAACAGATTGTAGGTCATTATATGCAGCAGTGCTGCCTCTGAGGGAAAGTAGAAAGACAAATACACATCCCTGCCAGATCCCTTATTAACAAATGCCACTTCAAACCAAAATGATTTCTATTTATTGTTTTAAACATGTATGTCAGGGAATCAAGCCTTGAATGTAAAACAGCAAGATGCTTCATCTCCCTCTTGCAGCCAGTAAAAAGATGTGAAGGAAGCATTTTTAAAACTGCAGCAGCCTCCTCCTGCCTGCCCCTCTAAATGTGTAAGAGAAGGCAACCAGCCCAGCAACATTCATTTATAATTTAAACTGTTTGCTTGGCAGAGTTTTTTCACCTTAATATGTCTAGTCCTAATTGCAACTGGTACACCCCATGTTTTTACCAGAAATTCATCTGCTTCCAGGAGATTTTTATGTAATTTGGTTTTCTGCAGGACAGAAATGCAGTTTCAGGGACAGATGTTGTTATGCAGGGGAGAGCATGTCCCTGGAATTTTACAAGGACTTGCAGGGCTCTATGTAGGCAGAAAGATACCTGTGAAAAGACTGATGCAAGTTTAACTTACTCATTCTCTTCTTCCAGCTATCATGGTGTTCCAGTTAACTTTCCAATATTAGTAATGTTCTGTAACTATCTCACCCTCTCTTGGAACATTATGTCATCTTAACAAGAACATTTTGCCCCTAGCACTGATGACCCCTTTATCTAGTGTTCTCTCCTGTTACTGCCTTAACTCCCTCATCACAGTCCTCATATATGTTCATTCAAGTGTATCTAAAAGAAGCAGCACTACCTGCATCCAAATACAAGCTAGAAATCCAGTTATCCCAAAGCCATCCACGTAAGTATCCCAAAACCACTGTTTCAGATATAGCAAAAGTTTACTATCCTAAAGCTCAAAAATAGATTCTTAATGTCCCTCTCATCATCAGTGTGATCAACCTGATCAGCAATTGAGTGTGTTACTATAAATTGTATCATGGCTTGAGAATTAAATCAATGAATCAATCAGAAACCTTAAAACATTTTATCAGGAAATATTCAGTAACAGGAGAGTGATAATGCTTGAAACAGAGTCTGCACAGCTGCCACCAGCTGACACAGGCAGTCGAGCACACAGGAGTAGAAGCCATAACATCCTAAACAGTTATTTAATCTCAAATAATTTTGCTACCCATGCTGTTACAGATGTTATCTGTTTTCCAGCTCTTTCTTAGTATATTGTTAGAATTTGAAACATCATGGGAGGCCAAGTGCTTCCAAAGCCTGCATACAAGTGTTTTCACACAAAGGGTAAATGAAATGTTGTTAATCAGGGCTATGAATGTAGTTTTCATAAGCAACTTCTTTTCTGCCTCAGTTTCCTCATCCACAAAGTACTAGACAAACTGACCTATCTACCAGCCTCTTCATCTTTGGTAAGGATAAATTGATCAATGTATATAAAGGACATGAAGATAAAAAGCTTTGCATAAATGCTAAGAATTATATTACACTAGCATATCCACAAGACTTCTGTTCTGATTGTATCAATACTGCACAGAAAATGTCTGATTTTCAAGAATTTACATGTTTGGCATTTAAAAATTCATTTAGGGCTGATATTTCTGTCAGTAAGCTCTGTGGAAAACGACAACAAAAACTCGTCCTCACGAACTATAACTATTTACTTGGTTTCTGAAACTTTTTAGAAACATTTCTCATGGCAATCCATAGTTTACTGAACAGCTTTTCACACAATAAAAGGAACTGCCAAAAGCAAAGCCTTATCTTGCATGAGCGTTCTGGAATGTGCTCTGATGATCACACACAGGGATATAGAGAATGCTGTCTTTGGTCTGACCCACTGCTCTGCCTGAGAAGAAAGAGGAGGATACACAGCAGGGGAGAACACACAGTAGTCATGTATAAAAGTGTCCAGGACAGAGACAAGACTGGAAGCTGAAGCTGCTGTGAGTAGGACACTGGCAGGAGCCACACTGCTACTCCACACAGGCATGCTGGCAAATCATTTTCCCACTCTGTTCTCTCCTACTACAGAAAGGAAGTACAGGTGCCTGGATATTTAGGCAGACATAGATGGACTTTGAAGAGACACATATAAATTGTTCCTATATAAACAGTCATATTAAAGAGGGAACCACTTAGCTTGCTTAATCTAGACAGGTGAAAGGGAGAAAAACAACATGAGTCTGGAAACAAATGGAGGAGGTATTCATTACAATGCCCAGAGTAAAGGCACCTGTCACTTGACCCTGCAAAGGTTACTTTTTAAGGCATTAAGAGTTGTTTGATTTAAAGTGTATGTTTCCTGTGTCATTAACAAAGCATAGATGAAATTTCACAGATGACCTGGCCCACAAAGGAAGAAACACAAACAACCACCAGACAGGGAGAACACCCCATCACATTGGTGCTTTCTTTTAGGAAAATCTCCCCCAGTAGGACAACTTCACTTTGACATCCAATAGACCCTCAGATAAATCCACAGAGAAATATTCTTCTAACTACTTTTGATGCACTCAAAACCAAATCACCAAAGGATTACCACATTCTGAGCTGGCCCCATAACCTACTCTCTTCTGTTTGGTGTACTTACGCTCTGCAAAACACAGAGAGTCAGTCCTGGCTGCATTTCCTTTTGCTCCCCCATCCAACCCACCCTGTTGCAGTGCAAGGGGCAGCCTCACAGATGGCTGGAATGATTCCACAACACAGCTTTCAGGGTAAAGCCAGCACTTGATACAGCAATGACTGAACTAATCACAGACACAACTCACACAAAGGGGCTGAGCCTTACCCCCAAACTGTGCACATCTCAGGCATTAGGCTTCTGGGAAGCAGGATGATGGGGAATTTGGGGCAGGGTAAGGATGGACCTTGCAGCAAAACAAGGTGGAGTAGCTCAGTGTGAAATGTCTTCAGGGAATAACAGTATGGAGTATTGTTGTCAGGTGGATAGTTACCATTCAGCTGGCATCACTTTCCTATTTACTTGCCACTGACCAACTCCAACTGTTATTTTTCAAAAAAAATTCCCTGATTTTTGCAATCTCTTAGCTGCCTCTTACAATGTCTGAGCATTCTCTTTTATAAATACTGCAGAGATTCTGATAAGTAAAGGTATATTTTTAAAAACACAAAAAATATTTTAAAACAGCTCTCTAAACCCCTACTACTAACATTAACACTGAACAAGGAATCACAGTAAAGGATACTGAAGCTCCTATCTGTGATAGCTAAATGCCAGAGGTTAATCCTGAGATCGTCCGCTGACATGTACGTCTCACAGTCACTGTTGACAGATATTGAGTTGACATGATAGGTGTGACCATTAGCAAAGATTCTCCGGGGAGTGACTTCTACCATCAAATCCATAGGTTTCAATACAGGCACCTGCCAAAAACAAAACAAAACAAAACACAAAGCAGAAAGGGAGTAAGATTTCAAATAATCTTTCGCTAGCATGGTGAGAATTTCAGTGGAGAGCAAGCATTCAAAGACTGTGATATTATCAAACTTCCTGACAGTGTATACAAGCTGAATTTCCACATGGATTAATTGCTGAGGAAGGACTTCCTTGCCAAGGGGGAAGGGAGAGACAGGAGAGCCAAGCAGAGTCTGGACTGTGGGAAGGGAAGGACTGGCAGGTGCCACAGAACAAGCCAGTCTCACAGCAGGAGCTACTGTCTCACATATGCAGGAGGCTCTGGCAAGCAGTGAAGTACTAGTATTTTGCTTTTGCTAAGGAGTATGCCAGTAGTTGTAAATCAGTTAGTAGTATTTGCTCCTTGATGTCTCTCAAAAAAGGCAAATGATGAAAAGGCCTCAATATAATGAGCAGTCTTGGAAAAAAAGGACAACATGTGTACTGACATACTATACATACACACCTATCCCTAAAAAAAAGCCAATACCACAGATTATTACTTGTCAATGTGCTCTCCTTTTTCCTGTGTGTCACTCCAGTGTCATACTTCAATAATAGACAATTTATTTGCTATCAATAAAACATTAAACAATGTAAGGCTGTAGTCCGTGATTGGGACTGTTCGATGTTGAATGTGCACCATAAACAATCTATTACACATCAATCCACAGGCAGTTTAAAGAGGAACATGGAGCAGTTAAAGATTAGAGTTTAGCTTTCCACTAAAGGAACAAAACAATGGTTCACTCAAACTTTGAATTCCCAGCAATCTGGAATGGTTTTGTTTGCCTAATCATACCCAATAGATGAATACTCCTAATGTAGTCATCTTTACACTTTGGAGGTTTTCTGCACAATAGATAATACTGGCTTGTTTTGGAGATGGATGCTATCTGTTTGTTTTCAGTAATAAAGAAATACTAGTGTTTACACAACATAACCTTCCAGTTCTAATCTTTAGCCACTTCCTTTGCCAAAACATCTGCAGTGAATTCAGCCAATAAAGTCTGAAAGCAAAAATCTAGTATGTTAACATGTGGTTGATGGTCTCCTCTCTCAAGAAGTAAGTGACAGGACAAAAGGAAACAGCCTCAAGTTGCACTGGAGAAGTTGACATTAGATAGTAGGAAAAATTTGTTCACCAAATTGTTGTCAAGCACTGGAAGAGGCTATCCAGGAAAATGGCTGAGCCACCATTCCTTGATGTGTAGAAGTGGCACTGTATCATAAAGCATTTGTGACTCGAAAATAAGCGACAGATTCAAGACAGTTATGAGTCAGCTAAAACTTCAATGAGAATAATCATATAAATGCTAAGCATTAGGTACATATTTAAACTTTTTACTGAGTTAGCACTATCTTCTTCTTTGGACATGGACAGCAGCTTACCTGCAGTGATGTTACTGTAGAAAGATCTTTCAGTTTTCCTTCTTCATCCTTTAAGTTGTACCCCTCCGGTCTCTTATCTCTTTCAGTAATTTTCCATAACTTGATTGTTTTATCTATAAAAGAAAATACAAACAACAGACAGCATAGGAAGTCTGAATGTGGTTACTCACATTTCACAATATATTCCTTAAAGAAGTTTTTACACCTTAGTTTACACAAGCCCTGTGCTGGAACAGACTGGGTCACTTCATTCTGCACATCCAGATAATGTTGCCAGCAGGAAAAGCACTCAAAAAGCACAACCCATATTTTCAAACCGAGTCAGAGGCTCCTGCAGCTGGCAGACCACGTAGAGCATGTAGAGCACATGCTGCTCATGTATCTAACCTGGCAGTTGGCAGGTGGAACAAACCCAAACCACTCAATGCTCACTGCTGAAGCTCAGTTTGACAACTTGACTCTGCAAGGAAATAATCTTGATGCTAAAGCCAGAGTGATATTAAAGCCAGTTTGCTAGGCTACTTATAAACAGCCCTACAGCATGGAGTAGACAGACAGGCCAAAGATCCCCTCCTGGCCCATGTGAGAATGGGCAGTGGTGTACTGGGGTAACATCAGCAGCTCTGGCAAATGAAGGGCTGTGTGGAAAATGAGTCATTTCTCCTTCCCAAGGGAAAGCAGCTGAGGAATAACTGAATAGAAAAACCAAAATGAAGCGAACTGTGTTGTAATGCTAAGAGAGAAAAGTGGAGAGAAAAATATATTAATCTTGCGTGGAACGGAATAAAATCTAGACTCTTGCTTTTTTGTGATGGGTGAAGCAAATGATGATAGAATAATGATGCCACTCACTCAGCAAAGAGCCTACGGAGCCAACAAACATGTTTTAAATATTACACACTGTGTTTGTCTTTGGGGTTTTTTTCTGTAGTAGATGAAGCTTCAGATTTACCTAACACTGACAGTCCACTCCCACCCTGGTTGTGCTCCCAACCTGCCAACCCTAACACTTCCTAGACTGAAAAATCAATTCCAGCTCTTCTTCTGCAAGAATACTTGTCACTGAGGTTCTAACAGTTGTTTCACTCATCCGCTTGTGGAGCAGCCAAAGTCTTTGCAAAGCTCCTGCCCTTCAGCTGCCACCACAGCCTTTATTAACCTCGGTTCTTGTACTGTTTCTGATTCAGACTGCTTTCTTCCTTTACCCTTTTTTCCCCAAGTACGTAGCAGAGCACAATTATTTTGCCAGTGTGGCTGATCCAAATACTGTTTCAAATGCTAGTACAAATAATTTTAAAGTCAGGATATCTGAATACATGAATTGTTTTGTATTTCTTTAGCAACTTTAACTTTGAACATTTTTTGTTTCAAAATCAATCCACTATTCGATTTTTTTTACTATTATGCATCTCCTAATGATATTGATATGCTAATTTACATGCAAAAAACATTACAACTAATCAATCTAAAGAACAAGATGTTAGTTCAATCAGCAACTAAAAAGGTTCATTTAAATATCCAATACATTTCATTTGTATTGTATATCACATTAATTAGTTACTAAAAAAAAAAAAATATATATATAGGTCATGTCAAGCACTTGGACTTTTTATTACATGTAAACACTACATTTCTGTTTATTTAGTCAAAATTAATAAATACAGCAATTGTAAAATGAGTTATAAGAAAAAAATCACAAACACTTTTCCATTGTTGGACTTGACTGCTATTAATAAATCTACCCCTTTCCTGAGTGAAAACTGTTTTATTAGCAGGTAAGATTATCACATGTTGGTTTTCTTTTCCTTCATCCACCTCTGGACTCCTTAGAAATTTTAACTATGTTTATATCTTGCAAAATATAGAAAAAAAAAGAAACATCTCTGTGAGCTTAAGCAAGCAGTCTCAAGGGTGTTGTGAAGTTAAAATTAATTAATGCCTGGTGAGCAGTCTGAAATCCTCAGATGAAAGGATCTGTATGGGTCAAATTCTGAGCTACTCTATGTAGCTCACATTGAGAATGGCCCCAATACATTCTCGTACAGAAGACACCAATGAATCATAATAATTTATGATCATGGCATAAAATCATTTCAGTTTACAGTGCAAACTACAAAACTGCTAACTGCAAACACTACAAATCCACAGTGGAATTTGAAAGCCTTTGTGGTTTCCTTCTGCTTCCATTAACGAAGATGCTGCAAACAAAGCTTAGCTGATAACCTGTTGATAACACGTGGACTGGAAAGGAACCAAAGACTGCCTCTGAGAGAGGTGACCTGTGCAGGAACAGCTTCAGACAAAAGTCCTCCTTAGAATGACAGAGACACATCTCAGCAGGTGCAGACCTGCCAAGTCTCACATATTGAGGGTTACATTTAGACAGACTCTCCTCATGTTCCCAAATAACAGGATGCTCCTTCCAGCCAATTCAATAGGCATTATCCACTTCTGCCCGTGGAAAGCAAGGATGCTGTTTCACAGCTCTCACTTTTCTGACTACAACAGTGCTTTAGATACTAAACTAGAGAGAGCAAAATATCAAAAATTGCATTAAAACAGCAGGCTTAGAAATTAGTGAACAAAAAACAGTACTGAAGGTATTTCTACAACCTGTCCAATATGAGAATGTGTGACAGGTCTTCACTGTCTGCAAGTTATCTCTTTTTATAGGCGTGGAATTGACATACATTGTCACATACTTCTGTGAGGCACTGAGTAATTCAACATGGACCATCTATATCCAAAAGTTAAAACTATCTTTAAGACATGCCAAGAGGTGAATCTTCAGACTTCAATCCTGCTGTGCCAGGAAACCAGGAATCCTCCTTGGCACGTACAAATGTTTTGCAATTCAAAGCCAAAACTCAAATCCTTTGCCAGTGGAACCATTTCGGTTCTCCTCCCAATAAAGAGGTCTGCTGGGATGCTCCAGAATGAAGAAGGAGGAAAAACAGAGGCCAAAGCATTTTGCCTTGTTCTAGGCTTGCTCAGTCTTGGTTGAAACTGGATTAACTCACAGCAGCACTGATTATTTCTTTCTTTCTTCCCTCCTATGACAACATGAACTGGAAAACTCACATAAAGGTCTATAAAGCCATCTGTAAAACCAGATGATGACCATATCTGATGACTTGTCTGTATTCCTCTGTTTCTAAAAACACACTTTAAAATGGAAAGGGAGAGAATTACTTTTAATAACCTGGTTTTGTATCTTGCACTTGGAAGAAGCTGTTTTTAGTTACCTGACGATTGAGGGATATTTTGACCAAGGGAGAAGAGCAGAAGTAAACTCCCAAACTTCATAATAAGCTGACTCATCATTAAATTAGCACGAATCACCTATTTGTAACAGATATGCTTCATTTCAAACAAGTAACAGTGCACCCAGAAAGCCAAGGACAACCTTGAGGAAAATACACTATAAAACGTTAAAAAATTGCCATCTACTGCAAATTAATGTAAATATTATTTAAGGCCATAAATTTTAGCTAGATGTAATCACTTTGCCCTGAAGTGTCAATTCCCAAAGGTGAGATTACACTATTTTTTCATCAGCAATTCCCATTTACACTTGAACTTTTAAAAGAAAAATCCTTTTCTGATTACAGTGAGATCTAAAACTGGGTATTTTGTGTCATACACCATCTACAGTAATAAAGGTTGTGGGTGTCCACATGCTTCCAAAATGACACCTGTGCATGTTACATTCCATTTGTTTTTTACCCCTATTTCACATCCTTATATTCCCTCTTAGTAATAATACTGCCTTTTTTAATCAAAAGGTCTTAAATATGTTAGGAATATGAGTCAGTATCAATATCCTATTATTATTCCTACTTCCTCCCAAAAATCTGTATAACTCTTAAATAAACCATTCTGATGATAATGAATGAAAAAAAAAGAAATTCAGCTTTCTCACCCACATTCATTTACACATCTACAAATAAAAGTCATGATAAATACAGCAGACAAACTCCTAAATTCCCAGTGAAACATAAGCTGCTGAGTATGGTGATGCCTTTGCCACAAGACCTATTTCAGGATAGCACTATGTTTTAATAGGAAAATGGAGGGTTCTCTAAATATCTATGGATAATTAATAGGAAAAACATTATGATTCTATGAATAAAACACATAAATAACAAATATCAGAGTCAGTATGACAGGCTTGGTAAACTCTGAAAGAGGAAATTTCTAAAACAGTAGATTAACAAGAACAAATATATACTATCAGCACTAAAACACACTACAGGAAATACTGGTATGTCCTGCATACTCTGATCTATCTTACCATTTGTTGATAGAAGTGAGTGAGCTGCATTTTGCTGTGGTAACCACTTGATCTTGTTTATTTTTTCTTCTATCTCCAAGCTCTTCAAATAATCAAATTCAGGTTCATGGCTCTGGAAAGTGCTGTAAACATTGTATTCTCCCTGATTGTAAGGCTCATTTTTACTCTATGGAGAATAAGAACAAGAAAAATATGTGATTTATGATAACAATATATCTTCATCTCTTAGGAGAGGTGTATAAGCAGCATTATAAATATAAACATAGTGGAAGTGTAATTTAATTTCTCATTTAAAACATGATACTGACACACTTGTTTCAACAGGAATGACATTTCCTCTAAGTATTGAAACAATATATAATAATAGAATTTTTTAAGAAGTGTCAATTATAAAGGAAAGATTTCTACAAAAGACACTGCAGAATTCACAAGTGAAACAAAGGTATCACAGCAAAGGTATTGTTTTAAATCGAATGGTTCCATCATCAGGCAAAAACTATCAAAACAATGCAAAAGTAAAACAAAAACAACTTTCATTTTTTTCTTATTTTAAAATTTTGTAGGTTTGAAGCATTTCTGTTTGGGACAACAAATCACATGTAAAAGATCCTTACCCTCTTACAGTTCCTCTCTAAAACAGGTGGCATTCTGTTTTACTGAATCTTGACTTTATAAACAAGTTTGTTAATTCAAGTATTAAAAATTAAGCCAGCTTTTATCAAGCTATTAAGGAGTACTCTGGTAACTCACACACCTCAGGTTCCCTTTGGAATATAACAACTCGCCCCCCCTTGTCACCAGTAGCCAGCAGTTCTCCAGTGTGGTTGAACTCAACTGTAGAAATAATATCAGCTGGGGGAAGAAAGAGAAAAAAGACAAATTTTAGACTGCTACTACAACACAAAGCCAGTAGACATATCAGGCACTTCACCAAAAAAAGAGAGGGATTTGAAGGGATACCGATGAATTGAACAGCGAGTCACTGACGCAAACAGGCTGCATGCCATTACAATCCGAGGTTGCTACACAATGAAACAAGTGCAAACATTAATGAGGCAAATTTGGGTTTCCAGCACATCTGCAGTTTGGGAGTGGAGGACCTCCCTGGAGAGGCTGTGCTTCAAAAAGAGCCATCTCAGGCTGCCATAAAGCTTTTTCCCTACTGGCAATAGCAACAAAAGTGGCCTCCTGCTATTTCTTCTAGCAAGGATCAATGTAACATCTCGGTCCTATTGCATGTATTATGTATTCTGCAACTTTTATGAGGGTTTTAACATAACCCCCTAGCACTAGTTTGCTCAAATGTCTGTTTGAGTCTAGAGTGCAAAAGCAAAGTACATGTAGCCTGCCCTGCCACTGAGGAATGAGTCAAAACCAAAGCTGTTCAGAGCTGGCAAGAGCCTGTTCAAGTCACTGCTTTCGGAAAATTATTTCAGCACCATAGAAATGTGGCACCAGAACACAAGAAAGGTCCCAGCCTCTCTTTTCTTAACTTTCAACAACTGCCTTTCTGAAAGCAATTGCATCATTCTGAACAAGAAACCTCATCAAAACCTGGGGCCAGTGTTGAGCACAAAGTACTCTTCATCAGGATGAGAGGGAGCCCATAGGAGCAAAAGAACTGGTTCTTCTGTTTGAATGACAGTACAAGCTAGAATCATAATCCACAGTTAATCCTACACTATTAGCATAATTTAAATTAAAATGCCTAGTGAAATAGTAAATTAAGAATCCATAATATACACTATCACAGGCAAATGCAGGGTATTACTCAGAGATTGCATGTATGAATCCTCTATAATGATCAGTATTCACTCATCAGAAACATGGGCCAGATTTTAGAGGCATCAGTAGTTAGGAGCTCCCCTTTAGGCATAAAAAGCTATGGTTTCCAAACACGTTCATCATCCATCAGTTTATACTGAGAACAATGAAGTGACAGTGGGCTAAGCTCTTTTGAAAACCTAGCCCCAAATGAGTTCACAAAAATTCAAAGGAATTGAAATAACAAGTGGATGTACCATTTACATGATACACTTTATGAATTGAAAACATCTGTTCCTATTATTCTTTTAATAAACTGTGTTCAGTGTTAGAAAGCTTCTACTGCCAGTAGCTCTCATCAGCAACACAGCCATCCAAAAGCCAGATTCTTACTCAAACATTATAAACAAATTACCATATTAAAAAGGAAAACTTTACTCATCACAGTAAAGAAAAAATATTTTTTAATTTTTTCAAGGAATATTCACCATCAAATTCTTCTAAATCCAACCAACTTTCTTCCCTTTTGCCTCTGCTACTACACATATAAAGGAGAATCATAAAACATTTGATTTTCTTGTTTGTTGAATAAAATTTATGAATGTGCACTAAGCAAATGGAACATGAAGACCTGTAATATTTTAGACTGAACCCAAAGCTTCTGGAGGTAATTGCATTTGATTTTAATGTGGACTTACATAGACTGCAAACTTTGTAAGTAATAACCTAGACTTACTAGAGCACAGAAGAATAGAGAGACTCTGGTTATGGTTGGTGATGCTCTGGGGCTTGGGATCAGTTGAGTTTGAAAAAAAATTGCTTTTTAAACCTAAAAATCTAATCAACCTTTCTGGCATGTAAACTTCATTCGTACTGCTTTCAGCAGAGGAAAACTTCTTATCTATTTGGTTCTTATCCTGCAGAATTCACACCAAAAGGAGGTGCAGTCTCCTGCTCATAAAATGATACCTGCATGAGTTTACTCTTTTAAAGCTGTATCTTACCCCAGTCATAAAGGCAGAACTGCAGAAGTCTCATATTGACAGTCCCTTTAAAGATATATTCTTATCTTTAGCATGCAATGGGGAAGAAGGGCAAATGCAGAGGGAGGATTGTAATATCCATTAAAATACATGTGTGTGTGTGTGTGTGTGCGTGTGCGCATGAGTCATGTACGTGAAATTTTCTCAACAGGTAACAGCAGAATCAGAAGAAATAACTGTGCAAAAGGAATGAATGGCATTTGAATGTATTATGTGTGAATACATTTGCTATTTGCCTGGAATACATCCACATCCTCATGAAATATTCTTCTCTGTGGTCACAATGGTCACAAAATATTATACCACATTTTACGGAAGGCACCAGTGAATGCCAAGTAAATTCCACAGGAGTATTTGCAGAGATTTCAATAGTAACTGAACCAGGATTGTAATAAAACAGGTCTGCATTTTCTTATTACATTGTGTTTGTCATTAAAATACCAGGCACAGTTAAGTGATTATTGTTTAAAGAAAAGGAGCTAATACATTAAGTATCTGTGGGCAGTGTAAAATGATGTTGTTCCAAGGCAAAATATCCCCCCTACAAGGTGTTCCTTCCAGATACAGCTCTCTTTTCTATTAGAAAAACTAATTCCAAACTGGAAACTACCTATCACTTCTAAATTAACTTGTTCTGAAAAAGCCCAGATCCAATATTATGACCTTAGAGGCTATGTAGCTTGTTGGTAAAAAATTATCCTTGAATTGGAAAATCACTTTTATTGATCCTGTAAATAACAGCTGAAAACAACAGCCATCTGTCCCCCTGCCTTGTGTCCCCCACCCCCCTCCAAATAAAATTACCCAGTATATCTGTTCAGCAGGTGAACATTAGTCATGCTGTTTTCATACAAAAGATTAGCCAGGCTGGCTCTTCCCAAGACAGAGGAGATAGGACAGAATCAATCAACAAAGCTCTTCATACCCTTCTGCAGAACATTCCCCTACGTATTTATTAATGTGTAGCAACATCAGCCACTATGGTCCCAATCCTACAAATTCTTCCATTGCAGAATGGCCCCCTGAGTGTACAGAGGAATTAACTACCAGATTTCACCCTCTCCAGGATATATAAATGCACCACAACGGAAAAGCTGATGAATTTGCATGTACAGTAAGCCCTTGGCAAGGGATGGCAGAGATGAAAGACTCCTTCCAGCCTTCTTCTGCACTACACCTTCCATATCTCGGCTGGTAGTGCCAAGCTTTGCACTAACAATTAGGATTATCAGAGACACAGATAATTTACCTATTAGGAATAATTATGGGTAACCTCAATGCCAACGGCCGAATGTTTCCAATGAAATCATAAATCCCAACTTTTATCCAACATTAATCTTCCTACTCCGTTTTTAAATTCTCCACTTTGTCTATGCAGGAATGTACGTAAACTTGGATTTTGAAAGTCATGACGTTCAGTATTTTCACTCAAAATGCAGATGCTGATTGAGAAAAGCAAACGCAAAACTTTATGAAGATGAATATACTCCAGAGGCATAAACACCTGGTTATCTGGTCCACCTCCAACCACAGCACTCTGTTCTAGTAGGTACAATGCATTACAGACTTGAACCCCCAGATTAATTCTACATATTCACGTAAAGACTTCACATTACAGCTTAAACTGACAGGAAGTTTTTCCTGATCCAGTCCGCAGTGTTTCATTCCCTGACTTCCAGTCACCTCTGTCCTTTCACACATCACTAATTCCTCTACAGCTTCACAATTTACACTCCTTAAATGTTCTTAATGTCTACATTGTACCCAACAGCTGCTGCTTAGCTCAATATATTCCAGTTTTGTGATAGATCTAAGTCCACTAATGTACATCAAGATGTATCTGGCTGACTGCACTGCTCTTCCTTCAACTTCACGGGTACTGTTCCAGCACGAATGCAGGCAAATGAGCCCTCCAGCAGCTCCCCCTCAAGCTCAGTGGGGAGATGAAACCAAGACTGGTACACATAGCTCAAGTTAATTCCTGCCTTTATTTCACATCATTATATATACACTCTTTTCAGTGATCACTTTGTAGTCTCTTACAGGCTTATTTTAAGGAATAAGCTATTAAACCCCTGATAGAACACAAACTGGTTCAAATGCTTCTACAGTAATTAGAAAAGCCTTACCTATATAATAAAACTTCCATCATTTTTTTGGGCACTCTAGCATAATTGCAGGCTATTTTCCACCTAATATGCACTTAGAGAAACAAAGACTGCACATACTTACATATCTTCATACGGTCTTTTGGTCAGAAACCTCAAGCCATTCTAAGAAAAGCTAAACTATCATTTTCAGTGTGTTATTTTCACTAAGAAAATTTCTACCTTCCTCGAACCTTTAATCTGAAGGCCTTGGCATACTTTATTTTGCTTCAGAAGATCAGGAAAGCAAAGAAAATTTCAGAGCTATTTCAGCCAGCACTGAAACAGCTTTTCGAACAGCATAGCAAGTTTGGAGGGCAAACATCGCACAACAGTGTAGGGAAAAGAAGATCAGAGAATACAATCTTCAGCTGAATTCCAGTGTAATCCAGATAGAGAAGTAAAGGATTTGGAATGGGCCAAGAACACTGGAATTACCACCAGTACTTTTCCCAAACAAAACCTGTGAAATCCTACCAAGCCAGAACAGGTCAGAACTTCTTACTAATATCACACTCACAACAGTCAGCACAGCAACACTGCCGGCCTGAGCTGATTGAAGCAGCAACTGGGTCAGGGTTTTGTTGTGTGTGTTCCCAGTGGTTAGCAGGCAACCTTCTAGTCGACGGTATTTCAACCAAGTTCTGACCTGGCCTAACCTTGGTTTGTGAAATCCAATAAGATCACAGCACAATCTGGCATAGCTGCAAGCAATGTTCAGTCATACTGATACAAAAGTCCCTGAGGGGCATAATCTGGAAGAAACAATAAAGAAGCTTGCAACAAAGAGAGCCATAAAACAAAAGGACAAATGGCAAATAAAAGAGGAGCAGTATTACAGCATCTTGAGTGAAGGAAAGGCCATTACAAAGAGCTGTGCTTGTCAGAATCAGTCTAGACTTGGAGGGGGGGGGGAGAGGAGGGGGCAGAAAAAAATGGAGGGAAAGAAAAAATACCAATGGAAATAAAAAGCCTGCTACCTTTTTTTAAGCTGACATTTCAAGGGTTTCCTCAAACAGCTAGAAAACAAGGTATGCAAAACCTTGTAAGGTAAGATAAATCCTTCTTTTCTGAAACAGCTGGCACAGAAATCCTTGACAACAGAAAAGTTTCCTACTTGAAGGAGCACTCTCTGTAATATGCATCTACATTGGTTCACAGCAGTGTTATTTATAATCTTGGATGCAGCGATTATATGACATCAGAAACCACTCCTCAAGCCTCAATGTTCAAGTAATACAAACTCACACACATCATCACAGCGTCCACCTCAGTGAGATACTTAAAGCTAATAACCAACACAGCAGAAAGCCAGCTCCACTCTATGGGCAGACAAGACAGAATCACAGTATCAGAATCACCAAGCTTAGAAAAGATCTTTAAGATCATCAAGTGCCACCGTAACCCCTAAACCACATCACCCTGACCACAAAAAAAAGTTCACTGACCACAAAAATTGCCTGATCACCTCTCCAAGGCACCAAAACAACACAGGATATGAGCACATAGCTGGGTGGCCAGATGAGGACAAATGAGAGAAAAAGAGAACACAAGGATGCATGAGATGGAAAGAGGAGGAGAGAATGTGCAACCACGTTAAAAAGAGCAAGAGCACGAGGAAGGGCACAGAAAGAGAGCACCTGAGGGACTATGTGCACACATGAGACATTAAGAAAGCAACACAAATTAAGTAGTTTGAAAAGAAGGATCTATCTGCTCCTTTACCCCTGGGATGATCTGTCACCCTGACAAATCTTTTGCTTCGATTTTAAATCTGATGTAGCTGAGACTCCAAATGTTTGCTCTGTGTTAGATGCAGGGTCAAACAGGAAACTGATTTCAGCCAAAGCAAGCTTTGAACATAGATGCCAACAGTGGAAGTGCTCAGGGATCAGTGAAACAAGGTGATCAATTAGTAACAGAAGAAACTGCAGAGATGTGTGTCCACTGCACTTGGAGTTGCTGAGCTAGCTGACACCTTGCCTGGCTTCATTGCTAGCAAGGGAAAAAACACCAAGGGCAAAAAACAAACAGCCCCATTTAATCTTGTCACACAAGAACAAGGAAGTTTATCAGGGTAAATATCACCTTTCTTCCTGAGTACAACAATCTCTTCCTGATATGAAATCCAAAGCCACAGGGTCAAATGCTGAACGGGTCTTGAAAGGCTCCTTGAAATGTGAGCACTTCAGCTAGGGATGGTAGTAAATAAAAGTCAAAAAAAAAAAAATAGAAACAACAAATTTCCTAACTTCACATCCTTGCAGGCACTGAGATAATTACTCCCTTTTTTTCCATCTTTAAACTCCAACTTCTGGATTTTAGAAATGCTCCACATATACAGCTCTGTGTCCTGCATTAGTCCTAGGTGATCATGGGAACAGCATGATACTGCTGAGTTTCACAGATCCATGTATCCCTGTATCCTCAGGGAGCCAGGAAAATACCTTCCCGTTCATCTGAACATACGTTCACTGTTCACTCAAAGAGAGAATTTACTTGAATCAGAAGCTAAAAAAAACCAAATCCAGAATCTGTGTCCCCTCTATGTGCACCTATGACCACTGTGAGTTACTTCTTCTAGCCTAGGGTTCACCTCCACTGTTTTTGTATGTATTTAAGAGTTTAGAAAAATTATTTCAACAGAATTTTAATCACATACTAATTTCTAGCTGTATTTCTCAAATTAGAAAAATCAGGAAATGACACCCAATTATTAGAGCATAGTCAATGTGGAAAAAAAAACTGCTTATGGAACTAAAACGTAAAATAGATTCTCTGGGTTCAGTGTTCTGTGCTAAAAACAATACTTTCAGCTGCAAGTCACTGAGATTCAGTTTTTGGTTAACTGACACCCCCCCCCACACACACACATATATATGTATTCCTAACTTAAGAGCTCCCAGCCCTTATTTCAGAGGTTCTGGCACCCGTCTCCCTCCTGCAGAGTACAAGGCCTCCAGGAAAAGAGATCCAATAGACTTGACCTTCTGCCCACTGAGGTAACTGCAAAGTTTCCCACCGCTTCAGTAGTGAATAAGGTCAAGGAACATTTGTCAGATGTGGTGTAGCTGAAAATTAGGACACATTTCTCAAAAATTTGGCTACAGTTTACAGTATGCACTTTAGAGTCTTCATGTTCAAGGTGACCCGTTTAGATCAGCTGCAAAGCTTCAGTGGTGCATTCAGCAGAATGCCTAATCATTGCTACTGTTATCCTTGACCAAGTCACTAAGGGCACCGCTTTGTGCCTTCTTAATCTGAAACACTCAGTGGAGTGACAAAAAGCTTGTTCTGATTCCTTTCCATGGCTGTTCAGGGGCTCCCCAGCAGTGGCACTGCACTCCCTGCAGCAGCTGAGCAGCCTCTCTGTGCTCCCTGGGCACTGACTGACGATGCAGGGGATGGCTCCAGCCCTGCTTCCCAAAGGGACCACAGCCACTGGGGATGTCCAAGGAGGTGAAGCCTGGGAAGCACTGAGCCCTCCATCCTGTTCAAGCTGAACAAACTGAAAAAACTCACTATAGAAAGCCTTTCACCTCCAGTAAATCCAAGCCATTCAGTAAAACTGCTTGTGTCTACTCTTACAAACAATATTTGAAATTAAGGAAATGCTGCAGATCTATCCCTGTTTTAGCATATGCATGGAAAGCTTCTAACCTTGACATTCCCTCAAATCTTCTTCACAGCTTACACTGTGTAACACATCCTAGTCATTTACTCTTCTGAGATTTCTGGGAGTGGGGGAAGAAAAAACTGCAGCTGGATCTTTCTTTTCTTTCTTTGCTTCCTTCTTTCCTTTCTCTCTCTCTTTTTTTTTTTTCATTTTTTTCTGACAGATGAGACCTTCATCTAATCTAAGGACTCAGTAACATGCTTGAAACACTCCACTTGATAAACATGAGCACATTTAGAAAACGTACCAGTCTGCTCCTCTTACCAACCTACACCGAAGGACAAAAGAGAAAAAATTGCCATGGGCATCACACCACGTATTTACAATTTCCAGAGCGGGGTTTAAACTGGCACCCACAAAAGGAGGGCTGCTTGAGCTGGGAGCTGCTGCTCAGCTCCATGTTCCTTGCACCAAGGAGCTGCACAGCCTGGCTGCCAGCGACAGCCAGCTTAGATGTGGTGCTGCCAAGTGTTAAAAATGCTAGGCAACCGGGTTTTATGGAGAGCACAGGAAGACTTTGAACCTGACCCCTCATTTTCGAGCAAATAAAAGCCAAATATGGAAAGTGTACACATTATTAAAATACACTAATTTTACTTTCCTTGTCAGAAGTGATTATTCCTGTGCACAGTAATTGCAATGATCTACAATAAGCAAACATGAAGTTTTGCTAAAAGCCTATTAAAACAAGGGAAGAAAATCTCACACATATTTAGAATTTTAAAGGAAAATCATTAATTTAACACATATCAAGGAATAAAGAGAAGTCATTGAAAATTTAAAATACAATCCTCAATAACCAGATTCAATATGAAAGTTATTTCCATATATTACATATAAACTTCAATAGAATTTCACTGCCAGCTGGTTCTGAACCTTTTTCCCCTCCTTAACTGAGCAATTAAATTCCAGCAGCAAAGCTCTCAGTAATTCTGTCACAGCAGTTCTCATGTTCAAAGCACTTTCTGGGCATTAAACTCCACAGCAGCCCAAGGAAGTCAGTAAGGAAATGTCAGCATTCCCATTTTACACAAAGGAAAAAATGAAACAGATCCTCCAGAGTTTTTATCCAAGATCAGAGAAGCAGTTTTGATTATACATATACTAAGGGACAGATAATCCAGGCTGTGGTTCAGCAAAACATTTCTATTCAATAAAGCTCTTAATCACTTGTCTAGAGACTTAAATGTTCCTGTATTCAGCTCAAATGAGTATGCATGTCATTAAATTAATATACTGATGGAGCTCCAACAAACAAAGCATCTCAATAGCACTCACCAAGGCAGAGAAAGCCCAGTGAGCAGGTTTTTGGGTGAATCGAGGGGGATATAATCTTTAGAATCATGAAGGGCTGGAGCTGGAAGCTGGAGTAGAGCCAGAGTCTTTAAGCACAGAGTGATGACAAGGAAGGCAGGGACACAACTGCCCTATCTCCGCTGGCAAATGAAGAAGAGCTCCAGGACGTTCCTGGGTTTGCAGTGCTACGATTTCATACTGTTAAATTGCTAAAGGGAGGACCTTGACAGGCTTTTGGCTATGATAAAGTGCTTTCCCCCAAACACCACTGCAGCATGACCCAGAGGCTACAAGGCAGGCACATTTCCCAACATGCAGCCATGGAGTCTCACCCTCACAGGCATTAGCCCCTCTGTGCCAGCTGGTGTCAGTGCTCCCAAACATCCCGTGTACCCAGGCAGATGTATGCAGTGACTGCAGCTCACAGGCATCAGTGCACCACACAGACCACCAACTCTGCGACATCAGATTATTTTAGGGTTTCCTACTGCAACTGGCAGAGGCTCCCAGCATACCAGTGGCTCTGGAGCCTGTAGGACTAGTGCAGGGAAAACAAACTGTGACTACTTTTCTCAGTTGTAATGCATGAAGGTAGATAACAATGTTTCAATCTACTCATCAGACACTTTGATTACAGGATGCAAATTAACCATATCCAAATACCGTGAGCAACATACAGCTCCAACTTATACATCACTAGACATCTCCTCTGTGGTTCCCAGCAGTGGACTAGCAAGCTAAGGTCACACACAGGGCTTTTTGCCTGTCATGGGAGCTCCATGCCAAGCCATGTAGATACTCATCTAACATTAGCATCTGTTTGCTTGGCAGGCTCCAAAGGCAATTCCGCTGACAACTCTGAATTTGCCTCTGGGTCTGTCACAAGATCATATAACTGTGGGACTTCTGGGAGTGCCTAATACCTCTTTGATGAAGATCATGCACATCATAATACATTAGATTTATTCTAAGCATCCTTTGAAATCAGTGTTTGTGACCTCTCAGAATTACTTAGGTAGTGTGGCTGGTTTAAGCATGCAAACTGAAGCCAGCCTTAAAGATCATGCAATTAACTCTTCTTGTTTGCCATCATGAGCTCTTCAGCATGTTTACATAATGATCCCAAGAACAGAAAAATCAGACTGTTTTGTATTAACATGGGTTGCTGTTACTGAGGGAATTCCAAAGACTGCTCCCAAGCTTGTCTAGAAACAAACAGGAAAACTATCAGCTTCATATCATTCTACTGCTTTAAGGTTTTAGATGTGTGAAAATTATATACAAAAAAAAAAAGTGGCTTACACAACTTTATATTTGTCTAGAAGCTCATTTCATAAGATTCAGTTCACAAAAGGCTAAAGTTTTCAGGTTTTATATATATATATATACACACATACACACACGAGTGTATCCAACTAAAAAAAAAATGGGAAAGATAGGATTGCTCACATGCTTAAAATTAAGAGCATGCTACATCATCCTATTACATCGAGAAATAGACAAACTCTTAGCCCTGAAACATTGAATTCTAGATAACTAGAGTGTGCAAAACCCATTGCTCAATTTGCCCTGAAGTTTAAATGCATTGTATTTCTATAATTACTCATTAAAAGAAATTACTTAAAGAGCAGAAGACATTAAAAATCAATGCACCTTTCCCCAGACTGTGTCTGATAAACTTCAAACACTCTTAATAGCCTCAAGAAATAAACATCCCTGTTTTGGGATATTCCCAATGGACATCAATTACATAACAGGACTAGATCAGCATATATTACAAATGCTATGGACAACGTCTAAAACAGGAACTGCTTGCTGGTAAAGCAGTTTCTGATTTTTTTTTCTGCTTTGGAATGTATCAGCATGCAGGAAACCCAACCATCATGTGAAATAGCCCTAAAAGTTCTTTCCAGTCTAAGAATACAATATTGCAAGTGGGAAATCAGACTATTTCCACGATGTGTACAACTGTGGAACATGGATTTCAAGGCTTCAAATCTATCATATTGTAACACCAAGCACCATCAATCCTTCTTCATCAGAAGGTTAAATGCAAAATACACATTTTGCCAGCCTATTACTAAAACCGAAAACTTAAAACCAAAATAAACTGGAAAAATAAGTATCAGTAGGGTAATATTTCTGTCTTCCCTACAAAGATAGACCTAGAGAAATTTTCTGAGGCGTCCCCCCAGATCAGGGGGGCTTCAAAGCATATGGTGATGGCTCACAAATCTGCAGGCACCTTCCCCAAGGCCATGCCTCCTAAAGCCATATAGTTTGAGAGCTGCTAATTTGCAGCCCACACAGACAACATTTAGACATCTAAGCCCTTAAAGGAAGTGCAAGACTTCCAGCCTCCCAAAATACCCTTGAAGCTGTGCCTTGCAATCATCGCTGGGTGTTAAAACCCCGTCCACAGTAATTATTGCTGGGCTCTCAAAGCAGAGCAGCCTTTGCTGCAGTACAGCAGCTCTGAGACATGAGGCCAGCTGAAGCCTCAAGACTATTTTAATCCCACTGTAATTATAAATTATGGATATGTAGTTGAGAACCTTCTGAATTTTTGTTTGCAAAAGGGTGTACTTAGGCACTGCAGAGGAATATCTGAGCTTGACCTGACTGAACTGGCATCAGAGCCAATACCACAACAGTGTGATGCTGTGCCCAAGATATCACTGCTGTCAGGACACACCATCGTGTTCAGAGATAACAACAAAACATACCTTTTCACCATTCTCCATTAAGCAATGTTGACATATCCATTAAATACAGAATGAAGAGAAAAGGTGTTGACAGGTTTCTCCGAGGCAAAACAGTGAAGAAACACACTGGTTAGTTGTTCAAAGGAGCGTGATAAGGGAAAAAAGTGTTACCCAAGCAGGCACCACAGAGTAGATGCTGTAAAATTTTCCAAAGACTGGTTGAGTGGAAAGAGGCATTGCCTTCCCCACAGCTGCACAAGCTTGTAGTTGCCATCATGCCTCACACTGGAGTGGAGGGACAGCTGCAGTCCCTGGCACCACTTCCTAGCCCTGGAAGAAGCCAGCTCCCCACAACAGTATTCTTATTTCACATTGTCATCCCTTAGAGATGCAATATTTATCAGTAAAGTAACAAATAAACTCTTTTCACTTCAGAAGGCACCACGTCACTGTACTTTGCCAGGAAAGCCACCTCATATCAAGTACCCGCTGTTTTTAGTTTAATAGCCTCCTATGCACTTGTATAATCAGCAACTACTTCATTGGAGAAAGAACTTTGCTTCTACACATGCTTTGCACTGACTGGAGGGTCCACTGTAAAGCAGTGCCATATTAAGTAGAGTGTAGGTGCTAAATCTACTTTCCACTGCAACCAGTAAGGAGGATTTCTGTAACTGGCCATGTAGAAGGATCTAGATAGAGTGGAGCACTGGCTATGAAGAATAGGATGGTATTTAAAAAGTCAAAATGTCAGATTCTGCACCTAGGACCGACTAACATGAGGCACCAGAACAAAAGGGGAGAGGAGCAGCTGGAGAACAGCCCTGCACAAAGGATCTGGGGTGGGGGCTGGCTGACAGCAGCTCAGCAAGAGCCAGCAGTGGCCCTGGCAGCCCAACCCCATCCTGCAGTACATCAAACAAATCATCACCAGTCAGTCATAAAGGTGACTGTCCTGCTGTGCTCAGCTGGGGTGGCCTCACCTGGAGTGCTGTGTGCTCTGCTGAGCCCCATGATTTAAGGAGGATGTTCAGGTCTCTGGATGCATCCAGAGGAGGGCAACAAAGATGGTGTAAGGGATGGAAGGAATATCCTACAAGCTGCAGCTGAAGACTTTGGGTTTGTCTCGTTGGGAGAAAAGAAGGCTGAGCAGTGACCTCATGGCTCTCTGCAGCTTCCTGAGTGGGGGAAGCAGAGAGGGAGATGCTGATCTCTTCTCCCTGGTATCCAGTGACAGGACATGCAGGAACGGATCAAAGGAGCATGAGGACAGGTTCAGACTGGACAATTTGATTTCTTTAGCATTTCTTTACTGAGAGGGTTGCCGAACACTGGAATAGGCTTCCCGGAGAGGTGGTCAATTCCTGAAGCCTGTCAGTGATTAAGAGGCATCTGGACAACACCCTTAACGACATTCTTTTGGTCACCCTGAATTGGTCAGGCAGTTGCACTAGCTGGTCGCTGGAGGTCCTTTCCAACTCAGACAGCCTGTTCTATTTTAATTGTTTACACCATAGTCTTCTTCAGAACATAGCTGTCATGTAGTATTTTCTTGCCAAACACCAAAAAGAGCAGAGACGTGAAGGAAGACATGTATAGCATTATCATTTTGCTTCACAGACAGAAAACAAAATGGGAGAAAGAAAATCATTTCCTCAGGATGCTGTCATTTGGAGAGGATCAAACCAACCTCCTAAATCTTAGTCTGATGCCTGAGAATATATAACAAATTATTGTCTGTTAGCTGCTCAGGAAGATGTTCTTAAACCTTCTGGATCTTCAAGCAAAATGTGGACCTCACATTATTAGAGTGACCTTCAACTGGAATCAACAGGAAATTGCTTAAACAATCCATCATGACAAAGTTTGGATGTGCTTCCTGAATATTCAGACAAGATGTTCACTATATGAAAGGGAAAAATATAATTTTCAGCTTAAGAAAAATCATCATGGGTCCTGCCTCAGAGTGCTATCACAAAGAGAAAAAGCCCTCCATACTCAGAATGGAGGCCTGAAGAAAGCAGTCACAGCATGCAAATTCCATACCTCTGTCTCCCTTCTGAAGTTCTATAAACTCACAGATTATTTATGGCAAAAAGAACTTGCAGAAAGACGTGAGGAAATACAGGGACACTACTTTAGGCTAAATTAACCTGCCAGAAGGAGGTACATACCAGTGTTTTGAAGGTGCACTCTCATAAAGGGCCACAGAATTTGACCTGTACCCAAGTACACTCACACAGGGAAGCTGAAACATGCAGCAAAGCTTCTTTTCCCAGTAATTTTGCAGGTAATTTTGAGCTCCCTTCAATAGAAGAAACTCTTTTATCTGCCCACTTCCATCCCTGTGCTGATTGTTCTGAGCATACCCTGGGAAACTCTGCCATAAACATCTAACCATCCAGCAGCCACTAAAACATTCCTTTTTTTCAGAAAACAGACAAATGAGAATCATTATCATACAGGCCCTTTTATGAAAAAAAGAGATTTATTGTTGCACTTAAAAAAAAGAGATTTATTGTTCTTCCTGCTGATATGAGATAAAAAGCCTTTCCAAAGATGCCAGAGCAGTACCTGGCCTGCAGCAGCACACTGATAGCTTCAGAAAGTCAGAATCAAACCACACAAAAATCTATAAGCAGGACACTATGAGTCACACAGAAAAATTTCCTACTTTTCACCTGTTTGGCTTTTTTCAGTGACAGACAAGATTTACTAGTCAGCTGATAAAATAATGCAAGAAAGAAAAAACTATACAAAGCTAAGAGAAACTGCCTTGTACTAATTAGAAACAATGTGCAGCCTGATGACACTTTATAGACTTCAATTACCATACTCGGCAGGAAGGAGCTTTCAAACATCTGCATGATGATTATTCTCCACTGGGATGTCATTTACAGTGCAAAGTATTAAAAACAGGGCCAAAAATCAATTATAATCTTTGCAAATGAGCATTTTCTTTATCTAAGGGATTTGAACTTGTGTGTGGAAATTGGCTTTAAAAGGAGAGACAGAATCCAATTTGATAATGAAAAACAGGCAGTAACCTCTACTCCTCATATCTGATTTGTAAAAATTAAACTTAAGGATTGCTAAGATTTGTATAGGAAATCCAAGAACAAAGTATTATTAAAAGTCAGGCCTAACAAAGCAATGACTAACCACATGTCAGATTACAGGAGAGGTTTTCTTTATTTTAGGTTTTTAGGTGAATATCCAGAAACACAGTCCATTGTCCAGGACTACTTAGATGACTAAAGATATGTACACTAAGCAGGAATACAAAATCATACCTTTTATTGTTCTAAATTTTTTTAAACAACTCTTCATATTTATATAGAAAAACACAAATACACAAAAGTAACAGGGAGAGTAAGAAGCAACAAATAGCCAGTGAAAAGGCTATTTGAACTTGTCCCTATTTAATAGAGTTGAAAATTAAGGATTTTTACCTGTAATCAAAGGAAACCAAAATTGCTACAAGATTTTCCAGTCATTGCATGAGAATCCTTAATCACAGTAGAAAATTTGGCAGCACTTACCTGACTTTGCAGATCACTGACCAGATCAAGCACCATGACCATTTTGAACAGAAAGTAAAATTAATAGAACTTTCTTCTCTTGGAGGCAAAACTTATTTGCCTTTGTAGGGGCAGATTAATGACTTACTAATACACTGTTGTACTTCAAGAATATTTTAAAGCATGAACTAATGGAGAGTGCAGACACTTGCTGAGTAATGCCATGGGCACGCTATTCCTGTGCTCTAAAAGTTGCCTAGTAATTAAAGGGGTATTAACCTAAAGTCTTGGGTTTCACCTTGACTTTATCCTAAGCAATCTGGAAATCTAACCCAGAGACCAGGTTTTCCGTGCACTTTACCCCTCTTTCTTTTATCCTCTTGCTTTTACAAAAAAAGATTAAAGAGAAGCTGTCAGTTCCCCTCAGCCCTTGTGTCTTTTGGTTAGACAGGACCTGGACCTGTTAAAACTCCCACTCAAAAGTCACAGCTCGTTTCTCCTGGTGCATACCTGGGGAGAAACTAAGAGGATATCCTGGAAGAGTTGTTTCTTGAAACTACCACTCAGTTTCATCGCAGGTTACTTGGCATATGAGCAATTTTAAAATGATAGTGGGATTTTTATGGTGAAGGCAGCCCAGACCAGGATAAGATCCCAATCAGCTGTGTATAATAAAAGACAGAGGATGGAGGATGCTTTCACAATGCCTTGGCCTCTTCATGGTGATGGAACATCATGGCTGTCACTGGTGCTCTGGCAAAAGGAACTGCACAATGTATTTAATATCATGTACTCTGCAGAATTAAAAAAAAAGGCCTGAATTTCACATGAAAATTCAATATAACTAGGTTAATGCAGGATGTCTGCAGCAGGATTTCAGCTGCACAGCAGTCTCAAGCTATTTTGAGCAGTAGCAACTACTTTAGTGGAATCAGCGAGAGGCCACATTCCCCATTGTTAGGGAATAACAAAGCTGGAACACCTCTAACAGGCTACCTAGGGATTACTTCAGCTAAATGCAGCTTTATTATAAAAAAAGAAAAGGATTTTTTTCAGCCTGACAGCACCATAAGAACTCTTGTTCATGGTGAATGACACATGAACAGAGGCTGGTGTTTATAATTTTCTGCTGGTTAAAGACTCATTTTTGCTCCCATTGAACTAAATGAGGCAAAACTGCCATTGATTTCAATCAGATTGTCAGTAGACCTTAAAGATACTAACCATCAGCACTTATTAATATGGAATTATCAGCAGAAAACATATTGACTAGTTGATCTAAATACTTTATCTTCATTCATCAAAGCACTTAATCCAAATGAACAAAGACAGAAAACTGAACCCAGACCAAAGGTCAGGCTGAACTTACAAATTGCAATGACTGCTGATACACATTACCAGCAGCAGCATAATGTGTATTGTACCCAATCAAACCAATGGACAGGATATTAAATTGAAAACACACAGCACACATATACACCCACAAATTCGGTTTCTCAACACTTCAAATTCTGCCTCAATCACATACATCCTCCACCTTTTTACATAAAACATGAAAAAATCCATTACAAAAAAAAAAAAAAAACAAAAACAGAACACCACAAAACTGGCTACTTATTTACTGAAGCTTTTAATAATAAAAGCCAAAATCAACCTTTGTGAGTAAAAATGCTACAACTCTTGGAGAAAGCTCTTAACCTCCACTGGTATTATTTTTTACTTCATAGAAGTAATTGATGTACTATAAAAAAGGGGGCAAAAATTCTGAATTTAATTATATGAATGGTATTCTGTATACACTTAATTGCATAGCAGTAACACAACCACTTTCATTACTCTTTATAGCTTAAGATGCCCATTAGCACCATCCCCAAGGTTCCTTATGAATAATTAGATTAGAAAAGGGGGACTCTGATGAAACGCAATAGGATGAAATGCTTATAAAACAGCACATCTTGAATCCAGATGCTGACATGACAACATCATGAAGAGCTAATTTGCACATCCAAATTAATACCATCATGATGATAACATAAAAGAAAGATATGCATATAAAGTGAGCTAGAGAAAATAATGTCAAAAAGAATTGAGGTACTTATATTACAAAAATACATCTTTTTGACATTTTAACCCAGTTGGAAAGGTGTAAATAGACTAAATGTCATACTCATGAGCATGGAGATACTTAAGCAGACTTCCTAGAATTTAATCCACAATTTGCCAACACATGGGCAAGCTGTTTAATAAATAGTTATGCCCATCAAACATGTGCAGCACTCACATAAACAGGTGAATAAATTTCACTACCTTCTATTACACATCTGTTTCTGTTTTATACAGCGAATGTTTTTGTACTATTTGGTGCTTCTTAAGTATAAAGCATCAACAAAATCGGCAGTGATATATTTTTGAAGGATCTCTACTTGGGGTCAAAAAGAACAAACAAATATGGTTTAAATCTGTGTTTACAACAAGCTGATGGGATCCCTTTAGATTGAAGAAACATTATACAGAAACTCAGAAGAAATTACAATACTGCTGAAAAGGATATGGCACAAACAGAAGAAGGATAAAAGTGGATAGATGGGACAGAAGCAAGCAGCATAATACTGGAGGCATAAATATTATAGACATAAAGCAACACTTTGAAACATAATGAGTGGATATTTTCTTATGATGCAAAGGTAATGAAAACCTCCTTAGATTAAAAAACTCACAGTTATAGCTAATAACAACAGTGCACTTCACTAAGCATTTTGGAAGCTACTACAAAATATCACTAAGAAAGGAGACAGCAGGATTCAAGCAAGAAATGGTCATGCACTTACCCACAGCACTAATTTTGACAAAATGTTCTTACGTGGGACGGGAAGATGTATTTTTAAAAAATTAAAAAACAAAACCACAAACAAAAACACAAACAAACAATCAAAAAAAACCCACACAAATCCAGAACAATTCCATACCTTCACACCAATTGTCTCAACAGTGTGGAAAAGTGAATATATTTCTGGACAAATGATATATACATAGAAGTGGGATAGCAACAGAGGCTTTCCACTTTGTATCTGGGGAGTTATGAGGAAGCATGCATTATTTTGGTATATAACATTATACCTACTACATGAACAACAAAAATTACAGAGTGCTTCATTATTCATTCTGACAAAAAGCTTCCTTTCAGAAGTGCCAAGTGCCAGCTTCTTCATTACCACATCCCAACAGCCTGCTTACTGAGATTGATCCCACACAGTTTAAATCACTAGGAGTTCCTTCCAGAGACTTCAAGGGAAACAGTTATCAGGACCAGTCTTTGAGCAGAATAAGCTAACAAAAACAAAAATCAAATAACCAGCAAGACACTCAGGCAACATGCAGTGAGGAAACGTATGTGAGGCATAAGTGAAAGCTTTTATTGGTATATGAAAGCATTTTCATGAGTTTTTGCCACCAGAACCCTTGTGCTTCCTTACTGATTTGCCTTTTTTTTGACACCTCTTGCTGTGCATTGTCAAAGTTATAAGATTCTGGTGGCATGTTCATTTTAATCATCTATAAGGCATCATATACTCTTGTGGTACTGAAGTGAATAAATAACACGAGGCCTTTTATTTTGAGAAGACACAACTGCTCTTAGTTATGATGTATGTTCTACAGACCCAAATAACAGAGATCCTCAAATTAATGCACTGCACTTCAGAGTTGAAATATTAAAAAACAGATAGATTTTAAAAGCTCCTATGCATCATCCTAAAGCTTTTGACAGTCTCCAAATGCATAATTTTACAAAACACCATGCCTAAAACCAAATCTGGCACAGTTGTTTGTCCTCTTCACAGCCTGCCTACTGTACAGTTTGTGCTTTGCAGCAGCACCGAGACCCATTTCTGGACTTACATGGAGCAAATGGACGACATCTTAGTTCCTTTATTCCCTGCCTTGCTATAAGTCTTCATTATCTGCATGAAGGATGGAAGTTCTGTTCAGAATATGCTACTCCTGAAACACTGTCAGATGATTTAGGATGGGTTTGGCAGACAAAGGTTTCTGAAGTTACATCAGCCCAGGCCTATGAAGTAATTTATGTACAGCTAAGATCTAATTAAGTCTATGTATTATTTCACACATGTTTTATTGCTAACTTTTCTTGTGGAATTATGTTACATGAAATATATGATACAACACTAGAACTCACTACAATCAGGGGATAGACATGATCTATCAAAAACCTAAACAAAAAAGATACTAACTCAGGATGTCATCTCAGAACAGTAACTCCTGGCATGACAAAATCTGGGCAGGCAGTTTCTGTGAAACATCTTAATATTTTCTTTACTAGATACCAAAAAATTACAGGAGGTAACAAAAGGTCAAATAGTTCTGAAACAGGGTCCAAGCTTTCCAGAGTTTTCAGACTGCAGCCAAAGGACTGATGACAGATCACTATCACTCTGGCACCTGCCATTGCTTGGCAGAGCCGGGATGCCACATGGCATGGATAGAACGTGTATTGTTTTAATATAGTATTTCTAAACATAAACATTTTAAAGATATTTAAAGATATTAGTAGGACAACAAGAGGACAACACAAGCTTGGTTTTACTGTTACCTCTGCTACATCCTGCTGTATTCTCTTCTAACATTAGTCTAGCAAATTTGCACAAGAACATTTATGCAGTTTTTTTAATATAAAGAAATCATGTACAGATAAGAATTCCAATGAAGCTCATCATTCATTCCTCCTCAACAGTCTCTTTATTACCCCCATTAATATTACCTTTCTGTCTACAGACCTGTTCCTCCAAGTGTTTCCTTAATTTCTCTCACCTGAATAGGACCATGGAACTTATCTCAAGGGTAATATTAAGTATGTTCATGTATTTCCAGGTTTTTTATGTATGCATCTAGTCTCTGACTTGCAGAGCTGTAACTATAGCTTTAGCTCTGACCAGAGCTTTGACTGTCCTTCTCTGGGAATCAACAAAATGCACAATTTGCCTGAACTGGTGACAACACTTCAGACTATTTAAGTGCATTCAGAGTGCTCAGTAGCAGAAGTTGTTATTAAAAGAAACTCATGGAAATCTATACATTTAAATTTTCACTGAAGTCCCCTTATCTGCACAGCCCCGTAGATTTTATTGTTGTCTAAATATCATGCACATCAAAGAGAGATGTGTATTAAAGACTGAATCTTCAGGATGTCATAATATCCTGCTCTGAAATAAAAATGAATGAATTCTAACTAAAAAACTACCCAGATAAAAATGAACTACTAGTAGTGGGAAAAGATAATTATCGTTTCCCTCTGTTTAAAGAAAACAAACAAACAAACAAACAACAATAACAAAAGGAAAAAGCATACAGGAAGAGCCATTTCACAACTCTTTAGCCAGATCTGGAATCTAAGAAATAAAATAGTGTCAGCTGATGAATTACAAGCTTAATTACATCTGGGATAAGACTCTTTAGAACCCAGAGGAAAAATGATTTGCTGAATGTCAGCATGCTCAGATGCCCACCAGTGAGCAGTCCCTCCTCTATTCCAGGGTTTCAGTGAAGACAACTTACATGTCAACCACAGTAGAAGAAACACAAACTAATGAAACTGTGTAAGCTGTAATTACACTGTCTCAGTGAATGGCACTTGGGGTATTGTGAACAGATTGTACATGTTACTTCACACAGGGCTTAATGAAGCATTCTCTGTTCTACAAACTTCACCTCTTGATTTAATTAACCTTCATACCTATACATGCACTACCTACCAATCATAAATGTTGGAAAACCCTTAAATCAACTACAATGCTTTTGAGCTACATTACAAAAGTAAGAGAGGTTTGGTTTGTGTTCAGTTTGGCAGCTCAAAAGTGAACAGCAAGCAAACTGTAGGGTTCTTAGATGATAAAAATTCACCTGGCAAATTTGGCCATAAGTCGGTTCTCTTAAACAAAAGATCTAATCCTTTAAATGAAACTGCAACAAAGCAGAATTGATTCATTCACAAAGAATAAAAGCTGACTAAGATTTTACTAGAAGAGAAATAATGAAATGAAAATAATTTAGGAGGATCTACCTTATCGAAGACTTTTGGATAGTAAAATGTTCTGTTTTGAAGAACAAATTAGATGTCTAACTCACATCTTAGATTTGCAGGCATGGCTTTGCACAATACAAATGTATAAAACGATATCATTTTTACCAACTCTTAAAAATGGAAAGGACACTTATTGTGGAATCAAATGTAAAAATCATCATCTCGGAGACCACAGCAGTCAACTTCTTACAATTTTGGACAGAGCAGGCTGTTTACAGCCACCCTGTATGCCCCCTGTTAGCCTACATCTTCATGTTTCCCAGTACCATTTCATAATTTCCTCCTGCAGGAGTATAAATTCCTGCTCAGACTCTGGCACTCAAGGACAGACCTCCACCAGTGCAAAGGGGAGCTCTGTGGGAGCTCCTGGTGCAAAGAAACTGAAGAGGCAGGGAAACAGTAAACCCTCATTTCTCAGTGCCTGTACTTTGAAGGAACAAAGAAAAAGAACTGCACCTCAGAGAGGCACCTCAGTGGCACAGGAGCTACTGGGGCTGCTCCTGGCAGGCAGGGTTCAGCTTAATCTCCTTCATGAAGACTTAGGAGCTATGTAAATGACAAAGCAAAATTGACACACTTTCTCTGCTTCCCTTCCCCCAGGATTAAAGTTTGCATAAGATACTTAATATTTTACTTCATTTAAAAAAAATCAAGCTGAAATTAGTTAATGAGCAAATTAGAAAAACACTCAGGATTCATTTAGAGAATACAGGCTGCACTGGAGAAATATTAGTAAATTCTACACAACAACAAAGAGCAAGTGAAAGCTTCAGAGATAATTTATGTGAATCTCCAAAGTCATTTTAATAGTACCTCTCATAAAAAATTAATCTGCGAAAGTTAGGAAGCATGACACAGAGGAGGAGAACCAGTGGACTGGATAGAAGTTGGCTGAGGGATAAAAGGGAAAGTTTGCCAGGCAGAGAAAATGAAGACTCTGTTTGCATTTTAAAATATTTCATCCAGCTCTAAAGACTTACATTACAAGCCAAAAGAAGCACAAAGACCTCCCTGCAAGCCTATGAAGCAACACCATTGTTACTTTAAAAAGAACAAACCAAAACCCACATAGCATAAAGCAAAAAAAAATCAACAAAACACAACAGCATTTATGGTTACATTTGTCACTCCAGAAGAGAGATTTCAAAGAGGGAGCAGAAACCTGTGTAATAGAGGCCATAAAGCAGGATTTTAAATTATCTGAGAATTCATCCAACCTTGACAACTTAAACAGAAGGTACCATATCTGTCCTTCTCCCTCACTGGAGCTATGATATTCAGTTTGCACGAGAATCTCAACCAATGTCAATGTCATTTTGGCATAAAGGATAATAATAATTGTATTTGTGATAAATCCCTCTGAGGCAGCACGTGACATCACTCAAGCAAGTTAAAATATGCCATAATACATTAAAATGCTTAATATATTTTAAACCTGTACTTACTACTTTTCACTTCCATAGAAAATCTGCAGCTGCTGTAAATCAACAGTGTTTTGCCCCATGCCATTTTATTGAATAACTAAATAAGTATGTTGCTCAATAATGTAACAAGAGGAGTAGCTAAGCACATTTGCTTACCTAACTACACTGCTGCTAGCTGCTGAAGGGCCAGCCTTCACCTTTCTTATTCTGTCCCTAACTCAGTTCTTGGGCCCTGGCTGCATGGCAGGAATTTGAACTTCAAGATACCGAGACTGAAAGAAATACTGTAATGTCACAAAGTGCACACTCCAGTGAGAGCAGGGGCACAGAGCATGACAAATGGCAGTGCAAGTGGTGTTGAACCACTGGGAGAGAATTTAGAATGGGATATGCTGTGGTGGGAGCACAGATCCTGCGGGCAGGCTGTCCATCACTGGCTGAGGGCTCAGGCGACAGCAGCGATGCCAAAGGTCCCAGCGGAGCTTTGCCTCTCACCTGGTAGAATGCAAACCTGGAACCAGTACCTTCAAACTCCCCTGGGCTAAGCCTGAAACTAAAGTCTGTCAGCTTCCAAAGTGCCTTAACACAGGCAGGGTGCCCACCGGTCTGAAATTTTCTCCTCCTCTTTTTTACAGCATTACCAAACAAGGTGGACACTCACAAGTCATCTCCACACCAGAGCGCAGCATAAACTCTGGGAATTCACTATGAACCTGAGCAAATCTACAGCTCAGGATGCTCCACATATACAGTTGGAGTTTGAGTCCGTATCAATCAGAATTAAGTCAGAATTGGGTGCTTTAAGCCAAGGCACTTATGACTTGCATACTTAAGCACTCTGGGATCTTGTGTTTCAAGACAGAAGCAGCATCACAATTTTTTAGAAATGAGCCATTTGGTAAAATCATTCCCATTCTTTGCGATTTAGACAGCTAGCACAGACCCACTAACTGGGTACACAACAAAGAGAACTAAAAGGTAATACATTACTGAGAACTTAGCAATCCTGGAAGCCATACAGCATCAGCTGATCTTCTGGGGACATGTCCTTGCACTCTTATCCTCCTCGCACAACTGACTCAAAAACTCCTCTCAGAGTGCTTCACCTGAAGGGAAGCTTGTGTGAGGATCACAGCTACCCAATGGAGAAGGCAAGGCTGCTGTCACCACCTTACACTCCAAGACTCTTCAGCAGATGTTGACAACTCGAAGGGCAGCAGGAGCAGCCAGGCTGCTGTGGCAGGGACCTGGCTGTGTGGCAGAGTTTGCCACAGTACCCCTCACTGCTGTAGTCTGCACACTAACACAACTATGAATAGCCTCAGAAGACCTAAAAAAAAAAATCAAGGAAATAGTCAAAACATGAGGAAAAGCATCCTTGCCCAAACTGTTATTTACAACATTGAGAAAGTAGCTGTAGCTTTTATAAACATCAGCACGAAGAGGTAGTTTCTTTAGCGTGGTTACTTCCTTGAGTGCTGAAGTTATTATTTTGTCTGGAATGGTGAGTAACACATAGGGTATAATCCTGGATTTATAAGCATTTTGAACTGAACATGTAGAGAATTAAGTTTATGGCAATTTTAACACCCTCAGATTCTGCAAGCTGTCCTGGTGGGCAGCACACTGGGTTTGTTAACGTAAAGGCAGGTTAAGTTTTAGCAGCAGGGACAGTGGCCTCTCTTATTTCTTACAAAACAAAACTAGAGACAACACACCAGAATTTATGTACCCCAGAAAACACCATGGTCTTCTGAGTTTATAATCAGACTGCTCCTCAAAGTCCAAAGCTGCAACCTAATTTATGGTTCCAGTTCACTTGCTGCTATAGCAAAACTTAAAGCCAGTGCAGTTGATAACTGACTTCACAGTAAGGGTTTTTCACAGCCCTAACTAAATCCCCTTCTTTCACCCTAGCTGGTACTATTATAGATCTTATTCAATATTTAAACCTGGATTCCCTCTTCTTGCTGTTGTTGACAATAGAGGTTATGGAAACAGGGGTTTTTAGAAATAGTTGTTTTGTTTTTCCTGGGACTCTGAAAAACTAGGGGTCAGTGAATGAAGGAGTCCTCTATTTGCATCAGTATCACAAAAATAAATAAACCTTGATCTGCTAAAGTCAAATCTGTATTATATGTATTGCTTCAGAGTGCAACTGACTGGAAATATTTTAACTCTGGTCTCCAAACTGAGAGTACAGCACAGAGCAGAATAAAGCCGTAGACTTGGAAAAGCTATTTATAGTGCATATGCCCCAAGGAGATACAGCTAATAACTAATTCATTTCACATCACACATTTGAATGCAATATGAAAACTTCCCAGTTTCTTATCAGCACAGGAGAAAAGACCCCACTGTGGCTTTCTTTAAAATAATTAAGGATTCTTTACCAAAACATTGTAATCAAACTAAGTCTCCACAGCAGTATTTTCTCTCCCTGCCTTATATCTATTTCCTGAAGAGGTCCATACCTATTAAGTTTCAATAAAAGCATTGCACAACATTGCAGTTTCCCAAGCTATTAAGAATGCTGCTCATTTTCCTAGATAACACATTTTTTAATCAAATAGTTTTCTACAAGCTGAATTAAAATCCAATATATTACTGGTCATATCAGTAGGACACAAATGGAGAAAACTGCTAAAGAATTTGGCGAGCAATGCAACTGTAATATCCGTATGATATGGTTTGAGTTCGATTAGTGTTGTATGGAAAACTGATCAGCTGAATATGATTCCATGGACTAGATTGCTGAATATTTCATTACAAAAAATTAAGAATCAAATAACAGATAAGGAAGATATGGATTTGTATCACTTGAGAGACATCAGACTTTGAGCTGCCTTTCTGCTGCCACTGCAGTAGATACCAAGCAGCAAGCTGACACAATGCCCAGTGCAATGATAGCCTTCTCATTTCTCCATATCCACAATTTTTGTTTTCTTTTGCTTTTCTTCCACATGCTGACAGCAGGTGTTACAACAGCTTGACTCAAGGAGAGTGTCCTAAGAACAGTGTGGTTTCAGCCAACACTGGTGCCAAGGCAGCAGGGGAGGCTGCGAGGAGCCCCAGCTGGTGCTCCACGGGAGCTACTACTGCCTTGGGACTCTGCTACCTCGAACAGAAGAGCCCTTGTGAAGAAAAAAGTATTTAAAAAGGCCAAAAAAACCCCACCAACACCACAGGCTATCCTCTGGCTCCAAGTCTTAGCAAACAATGACCCACTATTTAACCTGGACCTTCTGTTACTTCTTCATTAAAAGGCAAGTTTTTGTTAGGATGTTTTATGCTTAAATTGGAATTAACTGCTACATGAAATAATGTGAATGAACTCCACCAATCTGTAATTCAGTGCCCCTAGGGTCCCTAGTTTTTACTGACTAGCATGACAACATTCTAATTTTACCACAGGAGCAGCATCATGAAAATTACAACACGCTGAACATAAACTATAACTAGATACTGTGAGCTTACACCCAAATAAATGTATTCTAAATCTCAAATTTAACAGAAAGAATGCGGGTCTCCTTCAATAATCCTCACAGGGTTTGGGGGGTTTCCCCTTCAGCAGAATACTCTGACAGCACTAGGAAGCACAGCCCCAAACATCCATTTCCAGAATCAGACTTTTTATAGAATATAAAAGGATAAACTACTCGTGTGTGTGCATTGATATTTAGGAAATGGAGAGGAGTCAACCTGAGGTTTGAGGCTGATGGAATGCTTCTGGTTTGTTTGTTTTTATTCTATCCTCACTTTTGTTGTTTGTTTATTTAATTATATTAATTACATTTTTATTGACCATGGGCTTTAGTCTGAACCACTGTATTATTCAGAAAAGAATATGTCCCCATTGCAGAGAAATTGAGGAACAAATTATTACCAAGATTATTAAAGTAAGCTATTTAAATTATACTGGCATATAGTAGATAACAAAAGGTTGCAAAGCGTAGTTATAACAGGGCTTAAAAGTAACTACTATGCAAAGAAGCATCAGCTGCTCACTTTTTCAGGTTTTACTCTGAGCTAGAGCATGTCCAGATTACATGCCAGACAAGAACGTGCAAAGACTCTACACAATTTCTGATGACAGAAATGACTGTAGTTGTTTAGATTTCCAAATATATTAACATAAGGGGACAACATCAGCTATTGAAAGTGACCACTGCTTTTTAACTTTTGCTCACATGGTATTTAAAACTTTGAGAGTGAATGTGGTACCTCATAATATTAACACTTCAATCATGACTTCTCTCATCAACTAAGTGGTAGGTATCTTCTTTTATGGCAATATTTGAAATAATCTTTATTTATTGCTGCCCCGATGAAAACTCAATTATGGTTTCATTATACAAATTCATGAAGAAATAAACACAAATGGAAAAGAAGAAACACAAAAATGATATAACTAATACTATACTGGATATAAGCTTTTCTGTGTTTTCTTCAAAGGTCAGAATTATCTATTTTCCCAAGGAAAGTATTTCATTTAACTTTTATAACAAAGGGACAGTGGCAAAGTGTGTAAGCTGCCAGAATTGTAAATTCATTAGCTATCAAACTTGTCCATTTTAATGGCAAAAAAACAGCACTGCATAATCAAAGACATTTGACAGCACATCAGATTTTTGGAATCTTTGAATATATAGTATGACACTGCTCGAGTCAGCACCATCTCCATAACAAGGAAAATGAAAATGCCTTTTCAAAGAGCAAGAAGAGAAGTCTAAGAAGTGATCTCCTGCCGAGGTGTATTTATAACTACTGCCCTGCAAGGGAGCATGGTTACTGATCATCCTGTCTGCTGCTGATGTACCAATACAGGATGCTGATGTGCCAGTACATCACCTTGTCAGGAGCAGCCAGAGCAGCATTCAATAGCAGTGCCGTGAGCACGTGCTCAGTGATGTTACAGTGCTGAGCACACAGAGCTCCCATCAGTTTGTTGCTGCTGAAGAACCAGCACTTCAGCTGCTGTCCATGTTTGTGGTGTTTTCAGATGGGCATGCAGGGAGACAACTGAAGCAAACACCACGGAACCCTGCATCATATTCACTTCTCGTGTAGAGAAGGGCAGAACAACAAGAAAAAGACTTCTTTCTACTTTACATTGTAAGGTCTGTCTCAGTGTGTGCTTATTACATTAGCACAAGCTAAGTCCTCTCCCAAGCTAGCTTAGACATTTCTTCTACTGAACATTTCAAATCTGCATACTCTCCTGCTTGCTTTCCATGATATTCATCATTAGCACTTTGTGCTGAAGAGTTGGAGCTAATAACATGATCTGTGTATCATCATGTTCTAACTCCAGCTAGATTCTATCTGGAGTATCTAGAGTTTCATTTTAAAAGACTTAGTTATATATGAAGACCTTTCAAAAAAACGGAAAGCTCTCAAAAACAATAATAGAAAAAACAGATTTGCCATTACCATTTTTCAACATACCTTTCTATACATCTAATTAATTCACTGAGTGACTACCGAGCTAAAGTAAAAATCAGTCTGTGACTATATTGCTCAATGCAAAAGCATATGACAAAAAACATGAGCAAATTTCCAACTCTTCATTACTTGACTTCATTGAACATTTGTCATATAACATTATAAGTGTCTATGGGTCTCAGATACTACTAAATTCTGCAGATAGTGACTATTAAATCCCTTTCATTTTTAGCTGGATTTTAAAACCATCTTCAGCATTTTACTACTGCTGTTGTACCATCTATGCTAACAGAAATCTCTCATGCTCTTGTCTTGCTTCAATGTGGGGTTCAGGCAAGCCTAAGCCTTCCTCTCTTCTCTCATTTATCAGGGGTTGGAGGATAGCCTGTCCACATCCTGCCCTTCCACAGGAGGCATATGCCAAAGCATATGGTTAGACTTCATTTTTTTTGCCAGCTCCCAGATACTTCTAAAGTACTGTCCACTTTTTCTCCTGAGAAGTAAACCTTCTCAAAGCCTTTTCTCCTCAGAAATTATTTTGTTGACAGAGATTTCCTAAGGACTGTAAATAAAGAGAGCAGCATGATATTTTATAACCTAAACCCACCACTAAACACCATCAGCATTTCATAGAACAAAGAATTCACCTCACCTACCTTCTAGTGGAAGGTGTCCCTGCTCATGGCAGGGGGGTTGGAACGAGATGATCTTTAAGGTTCCTTCCAACCCAAACCATTCTATGATTCAAATGCCTTGACCTGCCCAGATGCTGCATAGATAAATTCACAATAGATATAAAAACTCATCAGTAAACCCTGGCAGTGAACAAGAAAGGGAACCATTTGACACAAACCACTACAACCAGCTGCATGTCATCATAGAGAGCACCACAATCCAGCAAGAAAAGATCTATTCATCTTCCTGTTCAACTAATGATACACATAGAAAATTACCAATTATCTGTTTGCCAAAGGTACGACCTGTCAGTTGAAAAGATAGATATATTCTTAAATTATTTGCTGTATTGTAGAAATTAAACAGGAGAATTATGCGAACCTTTCATTAACCTCTCCAAATTTAACTACATTCAAAAGGAAAACCATCTATAGACTAATTTTACAAGGCTGAACACCAGTGCCATCTATTCTCTTCATCTAATATTCTTTTGCCAGACAACAGAAAACAGATGCTATGTAGCAACTTCAAAGCCACATGTAACTCACAGACTGCATGTGACCCACAGAGCTCTTTGCTGTGATCAGCTGATGATTTAACCTATGGCTGGTACAGGATGTCCCTTAGCAAGACCTGGACATACACTTGGGGCCAAACTTGCCAGCCAGTCTGAGCCTGCAGCCATTCACTGCAGAACCCAGATGCTCCCCCACTTACTCAGTGCACTGGGGAAAAGCCACTGGAAGGGTTTGTGTCTGGGGACACCACCAAAGTAAGGACAAAGCTCAGCATCTGAAGGCAGAGGCAGCAAAGAGCTGCAGCCTGGCAGGTGGCACGAAGGCACCAAGAAGATACATGCACAAAGCAATCCCTCCATCTCTGGCCAAAAGAAAAGACAGCTTTGAAGAGTTCCAACTCAATGTCTAAACCTATGTAAAAATCAAAATCGTAATAGTCTTTGTGCAATTGGATTTACATTCAACCACTGTCATGCTCAGATAAAACAATTAAAGAAACCTGATTAATCAGTCTTAATTTTTAGGTGTTATGGATGATCCAAGCAGAGCAATATATCCTATTGAATAGCAAAGTCATGAACCAACATCACCACTCCAAAAATATCTTGAAACTGGGAACATCCTGTATTATGAACATTATGTCCCCTATAGTTCAGAAAAGACATAGGTAGGAGACACAGTATTTTCCCATCTAAAACAAAAAAGTAGAGAAGTTCTGACCTCAGAAAGCAGCCAGTTGACACTGAGATTTCTTGCTCATTCCAACTGCTAACTGAGATACCAGGGCAGATATACAGAAACCTAATTATTAACTATCATTTAGAATAGTACTTTATTGATCTATTTTTCTTTTAATAACACAGCTGTTATTTTACAGTCAAAATCTATGCTTTGTTGGAACATAGTCTATTTTCATGTTATGATTACTGAGCACAAAAGATAAAATGAAAACATGGGTCAAAAAGGAAGTGGAGTTTTGGTTTAGGTTTTCAATTATTATTTTTTTTCTTTTCCACAGATAGTAAAATCAAATAAAGCTGAGCTGCTAACAGTCCCATTGTCTATCTGCCACTGAAGGCAAGGCTGTGAATCTCAGGAGAGGCTAAGATTTCCACCAAGCTGCAGACTTGTGAGTAGATGTCAACATCAAATGCCAGTCAGGCCAGGAGTCTCTTTTCAATTAAGTTCTTTTCAGAGTACTGACAAAAAGATAGTCCACAAGAATGGGGACAAATTGTACCGTCACAACTACCCAAAAGGCAACAGAATCAAGAGTCAAATGAGATCAAAAACAGTTAGTATGCATGACTGTACCTTGGTCTATCATTTGGAAGATATAATTTATCAGTGCAAGCAGTGCAGCTTGTCTACTATATTTAGGGCTAAACCCAGATGGATTCAGTCAAGGAAATCTGAGGATTCTAGATGCCACCAGAGCCGCCTTGCGCACAAGCTTCCTTATAGCTTTCCCTAAAAAACAAAGAAATTCAAGACAAAAATGGTGAAAACTTTCCTCATCTAAGGATAATTTTTCAAGCAGGAATAAAACTGCTGACCCTGTAAGCAAGCAAGCACCTTGTTCTCCCAATCACTTTCAATAACAGAAAAATACTTCCTCAGTGGGCGTTCCCAGGCTCACAAGAGCGTAAGTCACAAGCTGCAGCCCAGACATTCCTAGCTCCTATATTCACTTCCATCAGTGGCATTAGCTGAGGCTCAAGAGAGTTCCCTCTCTCACACTCCTAACCCCAAGGAAGTAGATACTAACTTTAGAATTAACAGTCCTGATCTAAGTCACTGAAATAATTAAGTACCTTGAAAATTTGTTATTGTGAAACCCGTTGTACAGATATTAAAGGGATTCAACTCAGGCTAATCAATTTAGCTTCCATCAACAACAGTTCAACAGAATGCTCGTTGAAACAGAGTTTGAAGAAGCATTAAGTGCTTCAGTCAATAAAATTTAAAATGGAGCCCAGAAAATCAGTCTACAGGATCTAGAGAACAGGTGCTCTTTCCCTGTAAAAGGCAGGATCTTCCTAACGAAAAAGGCAAAAGATAAGGAAAAAAATAAATCACACAAGCATACTTATTTCAGAGAAATACACTGTATATCTGTCATCAGAACACAAGGGGATGAAATTAAGGAACCACATTTCATATTAATATTGGTATTCAAACCAAAGCAGCCCAAACTACCAGCCTCATTCTCGGTCTGTATAGCACCAAAGAGAAAAACCTCATGGATCCATGTACAAATATATTTTTCATTTTAATTTCATCTTTCACTTTTCAAAAGCCTTTCTTTTCTAGGAGTTATATAGGAAAGAAAATACATACAAGCACTGAATATGAAAATCTACTATACGTTCCAGGATGATTTCCATGCTTATTTACACATGCTTACATTTAAATTTGCAGAGCTTTGAAATTCAGAAATATGAAGGCCTGTATTAAAGCAGTTCTTTTTATTAAGGCATTTGCTATTGTGAAAATCTAGTCCAGACAGCAGCAATCCATTCCAGTTAGTTACTCAGGTCTGTATTTGTGTGCATCATACTCTCTCATGAGGGAGTTTTCTTTCTACTAATATTTGCACTATTTAAAGCACAATGTTTAATAAATAGTGAATCTAAATCAAGCCCACAGTATTCTTCTGGTGGAAATGGGGCAAGTCCTCTGGGTATGCAGATCATCATATCTCTTACATAATTTCCAAAAGCAGTGGAGGCACAACGCTTACACCAGCAGGGGACAGGTGTATATCATACCTTGTAAAGATTCAGCATAAGCAGTGAAGAACTATTAGTATGTGTATAACACATGAATGGTAGATACACTGACACATAGCAAGCCATGCCTTTGAAAAACTGATCAGTGCAGAGAGGACTCTTTATATAACCAAATTTAAGTCCAATTCCCATCTCTTACATTGCAGTTTCCTTAAAAAGGCAGAGCTCTGTTAAATGAAGTCCCATTCCTTATGACTTGCCTCACAATCATGGCAAGTAGGCATGAGCCATTACTAGCCAAGGGCAATTTCTAGGTGAAGTCACATAGGAATAAACATATACTTGAGATGTGACCCAAGAAACTATTAAAGTTAATATCCCATTTAAATGTTCCTGAAAAATTATTAAAATGCAAGGGCCCCTGCAGAAGATGCTTTCAAGAGCTTGAATACTCTTGTTTACTTTCTGCCTTATCAATTTTAGATGCTCAACACTTTTTAAATATGATCAATAACCTGTGCTCAAAACCTCATCAAAGCATTTATTTTCAGCAAACAACTGTGCCAAGTAGCATTTCCATCTTTTCACTGGGAGCCATTTGTTGAGGTTTTCCACATTTACATTTCAAACCATCAACCCTTAATAAACTCACTGTATCCCCATCATCAAATGAAAATACAGATCAGGGACAATAATTGTCACTTGAATATTGGCAATGTGCTTATTGACATTTTGATTTCATACTCACCCTCAGAATACGTTCCATGGTATTTTAATATCCACAATGGTTACAAATTAGCATTACTTTTCACAAGTGCCCTCCATACAGTTTAAATGCATAGCCAAAAGGCTATGTCCAAGAAGAACAAATCCTCATTCTTTGCTCTCCCTCCTGTATTTACAATTTTTTATAGTTGAAAAACCAATAGAAAATATCCTTTGTTTATTATAATGCCATATATCTGCCATACTCTAATGCTGTAATGCCATAATGACTGCTGGTCATTTGTACATATCTTGTGACTTACTATACAGATCTTTTTTTAAAATAAGTTTAAAATAAGAACACAAACAAGAAAAAGCTCATCTAACAATAAAATGCTCAAGTGAAAACATCAGAAGATAAAACATCAGTTAACGGTGTCATTAAAAATACACTTGTAAAAGGAGGGCATGCTTAAAAACCATCTCCCGGATATAGGTTTTTTTATGTACTCACACATCAGTGGCAACAAACAAATGTGAAACACCACAGGTATTAAATTTGGCCATCCAAATCCATAAATTCTGAAAATATTTCTTGATCCATCCAGATTTTTCCAGGGCTTTCAGTTCATTGAGAAGTGTGGGAGATTGTCCCAGGAGTACACATTTAAAGCAAAGATTTGACATAAATAAAAACTAATAATTGACCTAAACAGACATTAGTCTGCTTAGCTAAACAGTCAATGGGGAACATTCCATGTACTCCTTATGAGGGTACACGAATCCCACTGCAGTAAATTAAAACTTGTTACTTATTATAAGCAAGAAGAGTTTTACTCTTCCCTTAGCTTGCTGTGACGTCTGGTTTTGCTCTGCTGGTTTTTGGTTTCTTTGGTGTTTTTTTTCTTGGTGCTATCTTGGCAGGTGGATTTTTTCACTTGTTTCATGAGTTGATACACATTTTCATCTTGATGTCCTGCAAAGTCATGTACCACATGTGTTCAGGACCTGCATTTCCTGAACATCACAGCTGACAGCTTTACTATCCTGGTGGTAGATAGGCAGCACACCGAGGTTCACCTGGATGCCCAGTAACAATTCAAACCCTGAAATTGAGCTATTATGAAGCTGGAACAGCACCATTTAAAGCCTCTCCAGGATTCAACTTCATCACTTAGTTACTATTTTTTAATTTTTTTTATATTTTATATATGTTATTTTTATTTCCTGATAACCAGGAGGTGGTTTTGTTCACAGTGATTGATGTCATTATTCACTGCCAGCATTTCAGTCCCTAGTGGGACATTATTACCTGCATACAGAGAAAGAAGGAGTAGCACATAAGGCTCTGGGACAGCAAATGAAAGCTCTCGTGACACTTCTGGAAGCAATAGGCAAAGGCTTCTTCAGAAGATCCTGCTGACCACAGGGAAAGGACTGTGCCACTGTATTGTACAGAGCACATAGACAAAAAGCATTCCAGAGGAAACTTTTTTTTGTCTAGTTATTTCCATATTCAAATATATGTTTACACTACTTAATCAGGTGTATTGTCATTTCTACACTGAAATTTAAGTTTTATTTTTCATATAGTCACAAGTTCAGCAGTAAGTTGCTTTGTATAAAAGAAGATCTTTCATTTGTTCTGCTCATACAGTTGCAGGTTGGGTGGGTAGGAGAACAACCTTCCCTTCAAGCCAGTGAGCTTCTTAAAACCTGCAAAAGACCCACAAAAGTTCATTCTCATCTCTCAGAATATACCTAACTATCTTGTCTTTCTTTTATCCTTGTATCACTGCATCCACACATCAGCACCATCAGAACTTTGAAATCCTTCCACATTATCCAGCAGCCTCCCAGAATTTCCTGATTAGCCAAATGGCAACACTAATATTTAGCAGACAGGCAGCAGCCTGGTAATCTTCTATAAGCAAATAATATGCTGTCAGAAACATACTACCATTTAGTAGCAATGAAAAACAATCAAAAATGGGTACAGAATAAAAACACAAGATGCTGTATTAGCTAGAAATTACTGATACCTTTGGGGTGGTAAAATAATACAGAGAAACTAGTCCAGTCATTCAATTTTTATCATTATCCTGAAAAAGGACTAGTGCCATTAGCACCATTACTAGAATTTAGTTATGAATTAGAATATATACCATAAGTATAGACTGTAATATTTTCTTGAACTCAAATTCTCAACCTCTCTAGATTCTTCAAGCCAATAATACCTGTTCTTTTGATACAGCTCTAGCCTATGTGACTGATTTCTTATTCTGGGTTGAATCATCACAAAAGCCAGCTGATTGGCTGAAAATAATTTAAAAAATGCTGAATACCATAGCAACTGGCTTGCAGCCTTGCTAACATGCAGGAAGGATTTTTTACTTGAATAAGAGCTACAAGTGAAAATACCAGGCCAAAAGCAGATCTGGCATAATACCAACAACGCAAAAGAACCACAAAAACTGCTTAACCCCTTCCCAAGCTCTTCCCTATAATACCTTTTCAGCAGCAATGAATCTTCAGGTTCTCATTAAATACAGTTCAGAGAAAGAGGAAAAACATGTGCCACAGTATTGATTCTATGTATGTATCTAGACATGACTGATTCTTTGACAAAACCAACAGGATTAAATTTTGAAAAATCAAGTCACGGAAGCAGAAAAATAATGGAGCTTGACCTTCAGTTTTAGTTAATAATCATATCACTCCATAACTAAAAGAATTAAACGTTTCTAAAGAAACATCTCCAAATATACTTAACTCCACATTGCCTGATTTAGTGATCACTTCTAGGAACATATTGAATTACTCAAGATATTGATAATAAAAAACAAACACTTCATGATAAAACCTCTAAGAATTGCATCAGGCCTATAAGGAGTACATTTGAAAGAGCATATTGCTCTAGAATTATGGTAAGAGTCTATAGTTTATAGACTTAGTTTTAGTTTATAGGACAAGTCTTAGTTTACAGGACAAGGTTTTGGCAGGAGATGGGCTCTGTGAGAAGCTGTTGGATGGAGCCAGTTCCAAGACAGACCACTGGCCCAAGCTGAGCCCTCAAGTGCTGCTTGTGACACCTCTCTGATAACATATTTTAGGGTAAAAAAAACTCTGCAGCAGCACCTAGGGGAGAGAATGAGAAAACATGAGAAAAATCACCCTGCAGATGCCTAGGTTGGTGAAGGAGGAGAAGGAGGAGGTTCTGCAAGGACCAGAGCCGAAATTCCATTGCAACCAATGGAGAAGTCCATGGCAATGCAGGTTGTCCTCCTGCAGCTGATGGAGGACCACAGTGGAGCAGAGATGCACCCTGCAGCACATGGAGAACCCTACACCAGAGTACATGGAGATGCTTTAAAGGAAACTGCAGCCCAGGGAGAGCCCAGGCTGGAGCAGGCTCCTGACAGGAATCATAGCCCATGCAGAGAAGCCCACACAGGAGATCATCTGGCAAGGACTGTAGTCTGTGGTGGAGCCAAGCTGGAGCAGCACAATCCTGATGACTGTACCCTGTAGCAAGGATCCATACTGCAGCAGTGGAGAATGCCTCATGTTGGAAAAGTCTGTGAAGGACTATCAGGACTATCCCTCAGTTGGACCCCGTGCTCAAGCACGGGGAGGAGAAGCAGCAGAGATGAAGAGTTATGTACTCAAAGTAACTCATTCCCCATTCCCTCTGTGCAGCTCAGGGGTGGCAGGAGGTGGCAGAAAAGTTAGGAAGGAAGGAGTGAAGTTGAGTCTGGGAAGAAAGGGGATGAGGGGAAGGTGGTTCTGGGTTTTTTGTTTTTTGTTTTTTTTTTTCCACTAACCTGCTATATTTTTAATTAGCAATAAATTAATCTTTCTCAAGTCAAGTCTGTTTGGCTTGTGACAGTAACTACTGAGTGATGTCTCTCCTTCTTATTTCACCTTATTTTCTTCTCCTGTCCTGTTGAAGAAGGGGAGTGAGAGCAGCTGGCCAAGGTCAACCCACCCCAGAGTTCTTGCATTTGAAGAAAGCATAGATTTCTCCCAGGCAACTGAAGCTATGAAGCCTTTGCTCTGAAGCAGAGGTACCCATCTGTTCTAGGTCAGTTGTAATAGGTCTTTACTGCACTAGACAGTGATAAATCACAGTACTCCCTCTTCTCCATCATGTTTGGGGTGGCTTTAATCTGGCAACTATTTGCCTGCATAATAGGGACCTTGAGTGAGCTTTGTTTCATTGTGAATCATTTAAAAGGCATTCTGCATTTATAATAGTCTGCATTTATATATGTAGGATGTACACAGACTTTGCTAAACATGACTGAGAACTATGTATCTACTCAAAGTATGCATGCCCTTTATCTTCCAAAGGATATTTAAATTCAAAGTCACAATTTTATTTATGTCACATTCCATAAAAAAGTGCAAAATTTGCTGATTTGTCTCCACAAATAGTAGATATCCAAAGGAGAACTAAGGAAAAGCAGGACAAAGAGAATCCAAGAAACTCAGCAAAGCTACATTCAGAGTTCTAGGTGCTCTTGATTTAAAAACATGTGCACCTCCAACACTTCCCTTACTCATCAGATAAGAACAGTTTACACACTGATCATCACAGAGTGCTCACTCTTACCCATTCCTCATACTTTCAGCATGGGATTTTATGGTTGGTTTCTTTTGAAAAACCTTTTTTTTGTTTATAAAGGATTTTTTTTTTTTCACTTGAGCAGCTACCCAGGAAGAGAATACAAAGAGAACATCACGTGTTTTCTGAACCAATGTGAAATGGTACTCTGTTGTCAGTATTACTCATGCAAGCACACTTTGTCCAAAAAAATACCAGGTGTGTATGTACGTGGGAGATGCCAACTGGAAGTATGGCCCTATCATGTGCAAGACAAGATTTTGTTCTCATGCCAGTAGTTCTATTCCACTTATGTCAATGACAATATATTCTATTCCCCAAAATTGTACATTTTCCCTGAAGAGTTTACAATCTTAAGTCAGAATCCTAAGGAAAGAGAGAAGGACAAGCCAGAAAAATGGTTACCCATTCTGCATACTCAAACACACACACTCACTCTTGCCTGTATAAATTTGACAGATGTGGCTCAAGGACAGTAACTTATTATAACAACAAAGGTCAGGCCTCAAGGAGGGTTGGGATACAAAACTGTCATTGACCTCAGCCCTGAAACAATTTTTCCATGCTTAAAGTGGCATGAAATACACAACAAAGCTGCAGTACCACAGAAGACATTCAGTGACACACAACAGCAATGCCAAAACTAATGCTTGAGAGTAACTGTTGTAACAATGGTTCCAGCTGTTCCAAAGCTTTGGGAAAGGGCAACACAAATGACCAGAATGTCAAAGTGAATGCTGCTGTTCCATTACCTGTCATTCACCTGGCAGAAAGGCATTATTTGAGCATAAATACTGCTATTATTCTTATCACAAAATGTATTGTGACAAAATTATTATTATAAGAAAATTATTTCATAAGATAGTATTATCAGGAATTTTAAAATTAACTTGAATGACCTTTTTTTTTTTTCTCTTAAAAAAAGAAATATATTTAAGAATATGTATCTGCATGTTAGCCCAACTGATGAGGGTCTGGAAACAACATATCCATAAGAAGGAAAATCAGTGGAAAACTGTGGAAACTGTTCATCTTACTAAACAGTACTGCTGATACATCTAGGGCCCAGGAAAAGAATCACAGAAATGTTCAACACAGAAGAGGGCATTTTAGCACAGGCACAGTACACTTAGGCAAAAAAATAATCTGTCTGATTACAGTCCAGTCACAGGAAAACACCTAAACCATTTAAAAGATGTGCAGTACACTGAGTCTTATGGTATTACAACCTTTTAATGTAAGCATTCTTTCCCATAATATTTAGATTTCTGAGTTCAAAAGGCAGTTCAGGGTATTCTGCAAACTAAACATGTTTGACTGGTTGGTCCCAGATGATGCTGCATTAAATCAGGAATTTAAAACAGATGAATTTATACAAACACCCTGTCAAAGAACCCCTGCATTACCCCAAAGCCAGTAGCTCTCAAAAAGTATATAACATTACTCTGAGAAGTTTTCACCCCATTATGAAAACGATAAACCACAGCAATGACAATAGCTAACTTACCAAAGGACACCTGTAGAATCAGTAGCTAAATACGAACAGGAACTCTTTATTTTAGGTCAATGAAAATTCTCCCTCTATAATGGGTTGGTAGTACAAAAGAGAGTCAGTACCATTTCATTCCATTATATGCAGTCCAGTTAAAAAACAGAAACAAAACAGTGTGTGCAGTACAGTTACTGATTTTAAGAGACACAGAAAAAGGAGAAACAAAGAGAGAAAGTTTTTACCTTTATTGAAGTATTTCGGGTTTGCATTATTTTTGGGATATCTCAGACTCTAAATAACAACATTCAAAGCATGCACTGTCTAGGTGTGCCGCTTCCTCTAGGACAGAGCTGTTTTGAAAAAATTTTATTCACTGCTTGTAAAGTCAAAAAAATACAATCAATGAACTGTAGACATCTTTTAGCACATTTGCTTTCTGTGGGTTCCAAGGTCCGTTATCATAAGGAATCCCTGTAACCAGCATCTGGGGTGGAAACAAAGTAAGTGATAGGCATCCCTACCTCCAAGTCCATCTCCAGAATCAACCTCATAGATGCTCTCCCCTTCCATGCTGTCTTATGATGCAGCAGAAAGCAAGATCTTCATCAAATGATTTGCTCAGGCCCCAGAAGGAAGCTGAATCCACCCACTCTGTAGCCAGCAGATGATATCTTTTAAACAAAAACATAAAAACAAGGCCATTGATCCACTTCTGCTATACAACAGAGAAGTCATTTAATTTCTCCCTTAAGTTCTCAGCTTTCCAAGAGTGTGTGTCACTTAGTTCAGCATCCAATATTGCAGCTCCTTCTATAAATACAGTCTTTTCAGTGGGTATCTGAGCTCCTTTTCCCTTGTAAATTTAACTGTGATTAAATTAACTGCACAAAGCCTCCACCCAAAATAAAGAGATTACATCAGTTCAAATTACAAGACTGCATTAAGGCAGAAGCCTCAGCTTATTCAAACGGCCTGACAGGACTAGAAATGGGCAATATGGAGCAATATACTATTTATCCACAGGATTAGCTCTTCTCTGGCACACTGGGAGTACTGTGAAACCAAATTATATTCAGTTTGCCATCAACAACATAGACTGAAAGTACACAGACCATGTGGGCTGACTTTCTTAAGACTACTCTTAGAGTTAAGTTTAGGTAGAGACAGCAGCTCAGCTTAGCAATGGATTTGATTTGCGGATGAGTGTAAAGAACAAAAGCATAAAGACAGGTGTGGACAAAAGAGTAAAACCACCTCTTCATTTATTTATGAGGGTAATAAGGGAGCAAAATCTCTTTTCCCTAAACTGAATATGAGTTGTTTTTCTAATTACTGCCCCGGGTAAATAGTCCCTACTAGCACCTTCTCTTTCTAAATAAAAGATAAATAACTGTTAATTAATTTTAAAAAGTATTAATGAGTCAGGAAACATCTGCACATTAATGCCTTTGAGAGGCAAAAAAAAAGACAAAAAGCAATCAGAACAGCATGGAGTTACTAGAGTAGTTTTGCAGCAAGCAGAGAACTGTCAGGTCAGATGCACATGATCCAGACAACAAAGCAAGGATGAGGTCCAACACTCACCTCCAGTGTAAGATTTGAAATCTGATTGTTTTTAAAACAAAGGAAACAGAAACTAAAAGGCATTCAAAGAAAGCACATAGGTTTCTGTCTGCCAGAAATGAACTCAGACAGGCCAAGAACAGAAAACACGGTGAGAGAATGATGATCAAGAACATGAATGATGTGATACATAAACCTCTGTTCAGGTACCATTAGTAACTTAGAGTCAGTCATGGAGCAATGTACTGGCTGTTTCCTTGCCAGTTTCAAACGAGCAAGTAATTTTTTCCTTGCAAGTCTGTGGCCTTTTGCTTTTCATTGTCATTAGAGAGCAGCCAAATTGTCCCATGCCACTACATTTTACTGAGAGGGTGGAAAAGGGAAAAAAGCTCAACTTCCTTCTTCAACTTCCTACCAATAAGTAAGCAATAAACAAATCTGCATTCAGACATCAAGTAAGAGAAAATCAATAGTTCAAGTACTATGTCATTTTACTGACAAAAAGAAGGGCATACCTAGAAGTCTCACATCAGATGGCCTCTACTTCTTCAGCTTCTTCAGGGGTCTGTCCCAGCATCTGCATGTTTTTGATGATTTTCCGCCAGTTGAGCCAGTGTAGGCGTGTGCCACGTGAGAGGGCACGCACGGCCCTGGGACACACTGAGCACACCTCCACTGCAGTGACGACTGTAGTACAGCCAGATTATGTTGTTGATGACTCTTCTTAAGCTTCCATCAGCAATTCAGGGTGTTCTTCTAAACCCACATTCATGCTTTTCAGAATGTATGTTACTACAGTTTGCAAAAGACTGAAGGTTGAGAAAGGGTCCACGACAATGCTGATTTTTAGAGAGGAAGCATCCAATGCAAAACTTTTAGTGTGGTAAAAAAGAAAATCCATACATTTTATTTTCAAAATATGAAAATACCAAATAAATAAATGGGACACAGCAGTTAAAGCATCAAGCTCTGACTGTGTATTCACATCTGAAATATTTACGCTCCAAATGCCAATTTAGGATACTCACAAGGACATTATCATGGCTCTTGTTTATAAAAGCAAATGCCTTCCAGCAATTACTATTGGATTCCATGATCAAAAGTCCTACTGTGGATGTCACAGGATTTACTACTACTTTTTCCTGGACCAATCGGTCAGATGAGCAAGTAAGCATAATTTAAGAAAGTCGGCCACAGCCCTTCAAACATAAGAACTTTTATTGCAAGTTTCCTTTTGGAAAGTCTTCTTATTCTGCTCAGATATGGGGTTTTATGATGAATGCTACAGTCCTCCTGCACAGCAATCAGAAATGTGTTTGTATGAAGTAACTGTTGATCAAAGGACATTGTGTACTGTCTAAAGTCTGAACGTAACTTTTTTATCTGGCCTTATACCTGCATATATGTAGAGAAAATAACTTGTGCCCAGCATAAACACCTACTTCTACATGTACTTCAACACAGCTATTGCACAGCTTAAAGTGTTCATCTATTTGTAAACAAAAATGTGCCTCCTTCTGAAAAATCCATCAAATGTCTCATTTTGTCTTATAGTGAAGAACTAAATGAAGTCTGTGTGCCTTTACTGAAATGTGTAAGTGTAGAAAGTACTCAATTTCATTGCTGTCAATGTATAAGGCTTCATTACTAAAACTAGGTATCGGTTTTGAAAAAATACTAGTATTTCAGTGCAATGTTACCAAGACATTAGCTGGAATCAAACAATTGCTGCCTAGTTAAAAATTGATATTTTATAGTATAAAATGGTATAAAATTACTAATATTACTGTTATAGAAAACTGAGATTAAAAGAAGAGAAACAGAAGAAAACTTGTTTTAAAATAATTTATTATTTTATATACATTTCACTGTGAAACAAATTAATGTTTTTTATTACAGGCTTGCTGTCTCTTCCCACTTGGCATCTGTACCAATGTTACTTTTATTGGCATTTCATTCACAGTTGAACTTTTTTTTGGGGGGGATGGGTTGTTAAAAGATAGAGAACAGAACAATAGGAGGTTTTCTATGAAAACTTTTAAATTAAAAACTGAAAGCAAAATGATGTAACAGTACTGAAATCAAGAGCTGCTCAAGTGATATCACAGCAATGGAGTATCCACAAAAGTAGAATTCTTAGTGCACAACTGCTTCATGCTTGGCTGTGTGTTTACCCCTCATACAAACGAGAGAAAAGCCCGAAATGTTTTGAGTCAGCCCTATCACAAAAGAAAAATTCCACAGTAGAGAAGCAGCAAAGAATGAGGTATGACTAAAGCTGTTTTAAAATATAATGCAGTAATAAGCTTGATAGTTTTTAAATTATAGAGCACTTGAAACCTACATTACAGGACTCCTTTGGTCACACAGTTTCATTGTTTGGCAGCTTCTTGCTCATACAAATCCTTCCTCCTACTAACATCATACAGTAGGTCCCATTTTCCACCAGAACAGCAGAGAATAAAGCCACATGGGAACAAACATCATCATTTGGTGCTGGCATCTGCTCCTTGATGAAAACGCTATCATGAGTTAAAAAACCCCAATGAACATGTTAACTTCAGTTTTGTAATCTTTGTCAGTTTTTGGGAAGATGTTTCTGGTGTTGAGGCAACAGGACAGAGAAGGAGGCTTGGAAGAGTCTCAGCAAGACCAGTTATTCACACCTTCTGCCTGAGTGTAGTTGACAGAACCATCCATGTCAGAGCAGGGCAGCAGGAGGCACAAAGATGAAGTCAGGAATGCATGACCAGGTACTGTGTGCATGATCTGTTTTTTTTATCCCTCACAGTGGATAAAGAAGCCTCACTGATGTTTTACCACATACCAAGGAGTTACATTACCAGGCAGATGTGCAGACAGAAGATCAACAGATAATTCCACTTATTAGTTGCCTCCTTCAGACCAGTGCCTGGTTCCAAGTGCCATACAGTGAGTTGAAGAGAAGTTGCACAGCCATCTGAATAAGCCCAATAAAATGAAAATGACTGCAGTCCCTTGATTTTCCTGAAACAATCTAGTTAGCCCTCTGGCTGCAGATATTGGATTGTGCAGCACAAATCCCCACTAATGTAACAAAACACTACCACTGGAGTATATGCACATTCTGAAAACAGCATGGGAAAAAGCAAAAACAGTGTTACAAAAATCCACAGATGATAAGAATATTTGTATTTACACACTTTAAACCTTCAGGGAGCTTGACAAGTTTAATTCTTCATTTGAAGTCAGAAAGATCAGAGTTTTCTAGATTTCACATCAAGTGCTGAGATAAACAAACATGCCAGAATTAAAATGTGAAAGACAGACTCAGGTCATAGATTTATGGAATGCTTTGCATTAGAAGAGACCTTAAGGACCATCCAGTTCCAGATCCCTGCCACAGGAAGGGATACCTTACCCTAGACCAGGTTGCTCAGGGCCCTAATCCAATGTGTCCTTGAACACTTCCAGGGATGGGGCATCCACAACTTCCAGGGGCAACCCGTTTCAGTGTCTCACCACTGCCACAGAAAATAATTTCTTCCTAACACTCAATCTGTACCTGCTCCCTTTCAGTTCAAGGCCATTACCCTTTGTCCTGCCTCTCCATGGCCATGTAGAAAGTCCCTTTGCAGCTCTCTTATAGACCCCTTTATGTACCAAAGGGCCACAATAAGGTCACTCAGGAGCCTTCTCTTCTTCAGGCTGAACAATCTCAATTTTCCCAACCTTTTCTCACAGGAGAGGTGCTCCAGCTCTCTGATTATCTGCCACCACAGCAGCACACTTCTCGGCTAATTCAAAACCCCCAGCAGACCCAAATACACAAATTCCTACACAGCAAATTCCTACATAAACCCAAACCTCTAGGCTGTAGTTCGACAGATCTTCATCAAATGTACATGTTGACTTGTGCCCATAAAACTCAGACAGTTTTTTTCAGGTAGTTTATACAATAGATGGCTCATCTGCCTTCACCTCCCTCCATTCTTTTCTCCCTGTGGAGTGTGTTGTAGAGAGCACAACAGGTGGAACTGCTTCCCTCTCTCTGCTCACCAGTCTTTGGTGTTCTGGTTGGTGGAAACACTGTTTTTTCAATGGTTTGCACTGAGTGTTGTTGGAGAATGGGACTATGCTGACAAATACTGGCCATGACAGGTGATTTGCAGCTTTTAGGAAAATACCTAATGTCAGGAAGGATCCAAAAGTAGAACACCAGATCTGTAGCACTATTATGTTCTTATACCAGTTTCACCACAGGAGCAGAATAAAACTGATGGTCAATTCTACCCCTGTCTTGGAGCAGGACAGGAAAAAAAAACAAAAAAAATCTGACAATCTGTACCACTACATCAACACAGAGGAGGCCAGTGCCACATCTGCTTCTGAAAAAGTTCTGTTTCTCCCAGTTTACCAGCAGATGGACCTACAATGAATTATCAGTGACCTATCTGTACTAGTCTTGTCTCTCTGCAGGCAGCCAACCTCACACAAGGAGTTCTGCTCAACTAGTTATTTTTGCTTTCTCTTCATTTCCCTCATTTGTCATAGGAATTTATTCAAAGTTAATGAATTGATCCAAAAAAATTCCTCATACATATTGCAGTGTTTTTCAAAAAAAGAAATCTCCATTGTAGGAATGGGCATAAATCTTGTATTCAGTGAGGCATAACCATGCCTGAGTTGTCCTGCAGTAATACACTAACAACAAGCCTTCCTGACTACCAGACTTGATAATCGTAATTCCTTCCTAACAAGGCTTTCAGTGAGACTGCTTTATTATTCAGAGAAAGTCTGACTTGAATAGATTCACCCCATTTCACCACAAAGCTGCATTCTTTTTGAGATATCTCCATATGGAAATCTCAAGGAAGCCAAAAGGAATTTTGCTATGGACATGGGCATTTTAAATACTGACAAAATCCTCAGTTTGCAAAACACCAAAATAAGCCTGCCACTCACCATTTTGCAAAATAAGGTCATGTGCTGACAAGATGGTTTGCTAGAAACAGTCACGAAAGAGAATCCCTGTATTCTAATCCTGCAAAATACACTTCAGGGATGGCATAAGAATCATTACCAACATATGCATTTCATCACTTCAGTTCTCCAAAGCATTCATCTGAATTGGGAAGAGGACTAATTTCTGTGTCTGAAGTACTTCATTTCCACACACATTTTTCACACAATAAAATTTGGCTTTTAAATCCCCTGTTTTACTCTCACCAAACTATTTACCACTCTCATCACACAGCACTTTGCTTTCCAGTTGCTTTTCTTTACATACATAGTGTGACTCCTGTAAAGAAAAGGGCTGGCAATTCAGCCTCTGTTTAGCAGAACGGAGTACCACAAAATATTTGACACACTACTCTCTTCTTGTGGGCAGTGCTATAAGGTAGTGTGTGAACTGTGCCCTGCAAAGAACTCCCATCAAGCAAACACAACACTCTCTTGCCTTAGAAAAATAATCTTTGGTTCCTCTCTAACTATGACATGTGCAGGAACAGTAGAGACCAAGCTAACATTTTCTAAAGTCATCTGATGATGTTGATTGTGATGTGAAAACATGCCCTACATGTTTAGTATGCCCTACATGTTTAGTATGCCCTAGGCATACTAATTCAAAAACAGAGGGCAAGACATTATATCAGAAATATTTTCTTTAAAGATGTGTCTAAGAAGCCAATTTCTGCAATTTAAGATTTATTAAATCATTACTCAGGTCTGTGTATTGAAGCAAAGATTTATCAAAGAGTGAATTTGACATTTACACAAATTGATTGCTGCACACAGTTAAGCTCTACAACTGTGACTAACACAAAGCCACATCAAAAGTAAAACCCAACATCACAACCCAGAAAGAACACCTTAAACACACCTAGAACATACCTCCTTGAGGCACTGAACTTTCAGTTTGCAGTCTAAATACAACCCTCAGTTTAAAAGATTATGTATTTCACTTAACAATGTGAATAAAACAGTAGAATTTTTCTAGTTCTAGTAGGACTGTCTTTTTCCAAAGGAAAGAAACTACATTCTATTTTGAAAGCCACATTCCTATTGTGATTAGAAATAACTGTTGGATCATATAGCAGAAAAAAAGACTAAACAAGGTATTGATCACAAGATGATTTCAATGAAACTGTACAGAAAACCTGACTTAAAAAAATAAGAAATAAAGTCATAACAAAAAAGGACTGAAATAAAACCACTTTATTGCTAGCATAGTTTTACTTAGCAGTTTGCAGAACAAAACCAATTTGCTTTCCTTAAGTTTTAGCTGAAAGTCTAAACAAAGCATGTAATATATAGAGTATTTTCTCATTTGCTTTAACACTAATTTTCAAGACAACGTGAAAAAGTCGAATTTATGCCCAGCTGTAGTTTTTATAACCAAGCAAGAGAAATTTAGTTTGCATGCTAGAGCAACTGTGGAAATCAATTCTTAATCTATGACCTTGCTTACCACAGCCTGAAGTCTTGCAATAAATAAATGCCTTGAGCCACACATCAGAAACATTTGGTGAATCCGAGGCAAATAACACAAATCCATATGTGTATCTATAGTATTAGAAAGGTCATATGAAATTCAGTATCAGCTCTTTTCTTGCTCTAACATAATAATGTTTGAAAGGCAGGACCTGGTAACTGCCTGCATTAATACCCAGGTGGTGAACAGTCGCAAGTACCTATTTTCTTTTCAAATAACAATGTTTATCCTTTCAGAGGACTTCTTGTAGTCTGCCTCTTTTTTTAATGTGGAAAATGCTAGAATGCTTAGAAATAAAGGAACTCTGAAAAAATAGCTATTTTCTTTGTCCTAGAATATGCAAAGTCTTCCTCTAAAGCACATTTAAGCTTCTTTGTGAAACACTGCACAATTTTCATCGCTAACAGTCAGGAAAACAAATGTCAGAGCTCATGTGTTAACCTGCACTTAGTCACAATTACCCTCTTCTATATGCTGAATCTCTCAGATCCTCATCCCATACGTTATTATTTAATCACGAGAGTATAACCTAAAAGCAAGAACCACCTATAATAATTCTCCTTATTAATATTTTACAATTATAATTCACACCAAAAAAATTCTGTAAACAAACCTGTATCTCCTTAAAAACACACCTTCCATTCTTGACGTATTTGTTTGACTGTAGATTTTAAAATCAAGTAATACAAAATAGCACTAGTTCAGCTAATTTCCCTCTCTTGATTGTCTCCTTCCTGAAACACTGAAATTCAAATGTGACTGTGCCTGACACTGCTTTTGAGATTAGCGTGGCATTATCAGTTTGCACAGTAGGTCACCAAAGTAACTGCTGGAAAGGTTTCACTTATTTAACCCTAAAGGATGCAATCTAATATGAAAGGAAAGAATTTGGAGGTTCACAATTACCCTTGAACTGTAATTGTACATAGAAACCAAATCAGAAGAAAGAGTTGTTTTCTTTATATAGAAGTTGTAGTCAAAGCAGATCATTAGGTCGTTTCTAATGTTACATTTTCACAGATCCACTTGCACTTGATCCTCAGAGGACAAGCTATGCTGAAATTAGTAGGCTCTTCCTACTTTGTTTTACCTGTGAGCACAGGCATACCCAACTAACATCCAAAAAACAACTCAGGAGACTGCTGAACTTCTGTTCTCTGAGGAGGCATCACCTTTTGTCCTAAATGGACGGATTTATTCCTCCCTAAGGGCAACACTTAAAAAAATGATGCCAAGTATTACTGGTCAGAACTGATGCCTGGAAATAGAGAAACTATCACATTCTAGATGCACATAGTGGTTTCATATTGAAAAATAAGCTGTGTTTGAGCCTACCCCAGAAAGGACTAAATCTTACCAACAGCTAAACAGAAGAAGAGGAAGGTTAATTTTGTGCATCCTTTTCTATAGCTCAAAAATAGAACTTCAGCTTGGCAATGACTTGTGTTTTACACCTGTCTGGAGAGAAGAACTCACAATCCAAATTGAAGTCCCTCAGGTAACAGCAATACTTTTGTGAACTGTGTTATGCAGACCTCTCCACACAGCTGTTGCAGGAGTGGAGAAGCCCACACAGCCTTCCTCAGAGGCAGCCAACTGCATACCCTGCAGCACCGTCACTGACCTCAAGACCTTCTTCTCAGCACTAAGAGTGACTACAAACTCCCTACCAGCTCCACCTGCTATGTCATATCTGACATTTTAAATTAGTTTCTGTGTTACAGTCTTCAAGGCAGTTTGTTTTAACTGCAGGATCATTGCTTGGTGTAGTAATTTTGGCAGAAACTACTTCCCCAACAAAACAACAAATTTACATTACAATGCGCAGCTGCTTATAACCAATGACCCTTACAAAGCAAGTTGAGATTCAATATTTGTGAAACAAAGCAAAGTATTCACTACTGGCTTCATATCAGCATAAATGACTAATTACTTTAATCAGGAAGCTCAAAAGATAATGAACTTGATTTATTATAAACACAGGGGCTTGCCCTCCTATAAAAATTACTTGCTCTGCAGTTCAGGACACATATTGATTTATGGCACTAGTTGTAATTCTCTTATTTTTTATTTTAACATTTAATAATGGGTGAAAAATGAATGGAAAGTAAACTGGAGCAAGACATATTCCCAATACATCTTTACTTCATTCCACAGCAATACTTATATATTATCTATATCCTAGTACTCAAATAATAGAAAAAAATACAAAATTATTTTGAAAAGCATGCTGTGAATAAAAGCTTTGTTTGCTCAAGGTTACAGAAAGAGTGAATATTCTTGCCTTTCCCCTACATGACCCCTCATTGTTCAGTGATACATGACATCTGTTGCTGAGACCAGCTAAACAATTCAAATCCGGTTTAGCTCAGAATATCTGAGAGTCATAAAAAATCTCTAAGGATAGATTATGAATCAATCATGGCCTAGAATTCCATCAGAGAGAGAGAGCGAGTCTGAATCTGTCTGCAGTCTGGTAGTAAACAAGAAAATATCACAACATCTTTGCAGAAAAGCCACTTTGGAGAGCACTTTGCTCTGTCCTGACCCCTGGACCACCAGTCCTTTACCTCACCAAAAGGCCACTTGTGGACATACAGTGCATTTAAGGCATGTCAGGTCCCCATTACAAGGCTCGTAGATTCACTGCACTACATTCAAACTACACAATATGGTGACAAATTTTTACAGTAAAGGCCTTTAAAAAAAAAAAAAAGAACACCAAAAAAATTCATGTCAATACTATGTACACTGAGATTCCAGTGGTGGGGCAGTGGAACAGGCTCCCCAAAGCAGGGGTCACAGCACCAAGCTTGGCAGACTTCAAGAAGTGTTTGGACAACACCCTTGGACACATGGTGTGACTCCTGGGGGGTCTCGTGCAGGGCCAAGAGTTGGACTCCATGATTGTCATGGGTCCCTTCTTACTCAGCATAATCTGTGACTCTATGATAATTGCTTAAGACTCTCTCATCCACATTAAGTTTGCCCAAACAACATGACTGCCATGGATTTCCTCTTTCTGCATACTTATGTTGCAGATTTTTGAGGAACCCTCAGTTACATTTCTATGTATTTTGGTGCATGGGTGAAAGAAGAACCACTATTTCAGAGACCAGAAGAAATGTTTTTCATTGTTCACTGGTAACCAGCAAAGTTCTCTGACTTTGGATTTTTCTGAAGTCATCACTGGAGTATGAAAGAAGATTGTCACACAACTGGGTATGAGTACAGCTGCTCAGTCAGTTATTACGGTGTTAATGATTATCATTGAATCATTATTTGTAGAAAATAATGATGAAGGGTAACATGAGAATATTTTCAATGAAGAATGTTTGCAGAGACTGGATGATCAGTTTGATCCAACTTCAACTCTGAGCTCAGCTAAAACAAACAGTATTCCTCAGGGCATTGCAACTGATGCATTATCATAAGATAAAGACACTTGGTGGCCAGGTTCATATTACAGCTGCTTCCCATGCTGACCCGTCACTGTGACCCCATGTTCCCCCATATATCCTCACAGTGGTGCTTTCCTGTCTTATACCTAACACTAACATTCCTCTGGGCAGAAACCACCTCCTTCTTACGTGTTTACAGAACCAGCTATGCCTACTGACTCAGCGCTATCACAGTATAAATAACAAGAAAGATATGCATCAGATCCTGATTTAGGGCAGAGTTGAACTATTCGATTAAATCTCTGCATTATCAAAGTCCATGGAAATTTTTATTCTTGAGAGCAGCGTTTTCCATATTGTGTCATCGTGGTCGGTGTCTTCTTGGTACAAACCTTCTTTCACATTAAAAAAAAAATCTTTTTTAGTCACCCATCAATTCTGATACACTGCAATTATTACCAGAACCACATAAAATATAAGAGCAGTATTTTCACTGGCACTTTTGTCAAATAATCTCATTCTATCCAGCATTTCTTCCAAGCCCAGTGACACTCTCAGAACTCAGAGTGGAATTCTGCAGTTCAGAAGATATTCATCATGAGATTACTAGAAGACATCTGCCTCAGTGCATTAGGGCCACACATGGGACTGACCTCTGTTATATTCTATAACCACTCACTGATGACCAGATAGCAAACCCCACTTCTGCACAGCTGCAGAAAACCACCTGCTCCTGCAGTAATTACTGTAGAGATCAGAAAGTATGGGATGCCTGCCCATATAAGACAGACTTCTAAGACTCTGATAGCTCTCTTGATAGCCTGGGAGATATTTACTCAATGTCAAACTACCACTCATGGTTGTCTGAAACAGCATACATATTTTAAGGACCACTGATTAAGACTGTTTACTTTCTTTGTTGGATATTTAACTTGTGTAAATGCCTTTCAAATAAAGATGCCCTCATTCTATGAAGTGAACCATCTGGAGTCCTGCCTTTTTTTTTTTTTTTTTTTTTTTTTTTTTTTTTTAATCCACAGTATTAGAGGTCAAGCAGAGAGCAAGTGTTCAGGGAAGGATTTGGAACAACTGAAAAAGAATGAGAAATATTAATTCAAACAGAATCTAATACAAAAAGAAATTCTCATCTACAAAATGAAGCTCCATTATTTTACACAAAAAGAAATCATTAATTATTAAATACATATTCATTGTTTAGATCTGGGTTAATGTGCTGGTTTGGGCTGGGATAGAGCTAATTGTCTTCACAGTGGCTGGTAAGGGACTGTATTTTGGACTTGTGCTAAGCAGTGCTGATAACAGAGAGATGTTTCTGTTATTGCTGAGCAGGGCTTGCACAGAACCAAGGCCATTTCTGCTTTGCATATTGCCATGCTGGCAAGGGCATTGGGGCAGAATGGGAAGCTGGGAGGAGGCACAGCTGGGACAGGTGAACCCAACTGACCAAAGGGATATTCCAGACCATATGAGATCATGCTCAGTGCATGAAGTGGGGGAAGGAGGAGGAATGGGAGGGACATTTGGAGTGATGGTGTCTGTCTTCCCAAGCTGCTGTTCCACATGCTGGGGCTCTGCTGTCCTGGAGATGTCCTGAACACCTCCCTGCCCGTGGGAAGCACTGAATTAATTCCTGGTTTTGCTTTGCTTGTGTGTGCTGCTTTTGGTTTCAATATTAAACTGTGTTTGTCTCAACCCACGAGTTCTCTACCTTTTACCCTTCCAATTGTCTCCCCAGTGCTGCTGGTAGAGGAGTGGGTGAGTGGCTGTGTGGGGCTTGGTTGCTGGCTGGGGTTCAACCACAACAGTTATATATAAAACTATTACAGCAGCAAGAGTGGTGCATTTACTGGCATCCTGAAAATTATCCCAAAGTGCAAAACTCTCTTATTGAGCTTATGTTTCAGAAGGAATAGTTGTTTTGAAAAAAAAATTATTTTAATGCTTATATTTTAAAAGGTACCTCTGTTGTTGCAGCATTAAGACTGGAAGCTCATTCTTCCAGGCATTTATTTTGTAACAATCATTTAATTTCATATTTGGTTATGTTAGACAACTCTCATGGGGAGCTAAACACTCTGCTCTGCAGCTACTGTGATTACAGAGAGAAAAAAAAAACGAAATAACTTTGAAAATGATAGATCAGGCTCACTGGCAGGCTGGTTCTGCTGAGCTCAGCAAGAAGGAAAGGCTGCCTGATATCTGTACTAGTGCAGTCAATCCTAGAGGCTATTCTGACTTGCACTTGCTGGCAAAAGTCCCTAAAGACCATCTGCCAGCAATATCAGTGAGGGAAAGATATCATTCATGTGTACACTCAGGTAATGCCAAATCCTTCCCAACTCTCAAAAGCTTCAAATAGTAGAAGCTACCACAAGCAAGATTTAAGGTGTCAATATGCCAGTTTTATCTCCTGTGGAGCCCTCAAATCTAGAAGCACTTCACCAGAAGAATCAAAGAGAGGCTACACAGAAAGGAGGTGGAGGAAAAGGAAACTAAACAGATAAAAGAATTTATCTTATATTCAGAATATTATTGTTATGGTCACAGAATCATGGTCCACATTACCAAGCACTGGAGGTTAACTATAGTGAAAAGATACACCTTGAAAGGCTTATTTGATAGGTGGGGAGGGAGAAGGGGGAGCAGGGAGGCATCAAATACACACAAGAGATGTGCACACTTAGCTTGCATCTTCAAAATTGCTGCTACAGGTTTATTTATTTAACTTCTACTAGAAACTCGTAACAATCCCAAAGCATTCAAAACAGGAAATGCATAGCAGAGCAGCTTATGTTCCAATAACAGAACATGCTGTTTCTCTCAATCAGATTTGAAAGAGGCAGATCAATGAGAAATTTAAAATCAAATGCAAGACCTTATTCTGGTTTCAGAAAAGAAAAAAAAAAGCATATATTGCAAATGCATAGATATATATCTTTTTTATATATACACACACATATACAAATTGCAAAGTTAGAGATTCACTGGCTAAAGCTGTCCTGTTATGTGTACCCATTCCTAAACTCAGTTTTATTTTGCTGTAAATGCACCCTTGAAGGCATCAGCCTGAGTAGAAGGGCAACAGCTGTTCAGCTCCCAGCATGACAAGGATTTTCTGTCTCTGGTATTGGACAAGGAGTAAGGTGATCCTAAATGAGTGCACCTTACAGTTTCACTACTACAGTCTTTTCTTCCTTCCCCTTCCCACTATACATCTCTGTCTCCATCCCATTCATCTCCTATTTTTAAGTAACAAATAACATTTAGATTATACCCAGTCTTAGACCCAGGCCATGGAAATTTTCACTTTGCTGAAATTAGCAATGCCAACTTCAGGGAAATGTTTGGTTTCATAGCACAGTGCTCTTCACCCTCTAGCACAGCACTGGATCTTGTAAAAGAGTGAGCAACAGCAAAGGATTTTCCCTATCATCAAACTCTCAGTTTAGATTTTACATTTAATTGGCTCATGGAAAGAAAGAAAAAGACAGACTTTGCTGTTCAGATGAAGCATAGTGTAACTGGTGACACACTCACTACAGATGATGTGAAACATCTCCTGCTCTACAAGGAATATTCTAACCTAAACTGTAGGCCCCAGTCAAGTGAGAAGTAGAACTGCTTTTGCTGGCACTGTGTGAAAGTCTTTCCAGGATGGGAGATGTTTTGGGTTTGTTTCACAGTGGCTTTTGTAGTTTTCCTGATATCAGTCCCTCCTCCACTCCCATTTCCATGCAGTTCTACGGCCAGCTGCCTGAAAGAAACTGTTCAGCTGTTTCTCTTGTACATTGGTACTACAAAATCGATCCTGTGAGCAGGGAAGACTTTTTCTGTATCTGACATTAAAACAGCAGTGGTTTTCTTCATTCACATTCTGATCCTGCGAAGGGGAGTCAACAGTGGGGTCAGAGAGTAGAACAGACCTCCACAACACAGCCTCATCTCTAAGGAGAGTTACAGCACACAGACTCCATGTAACCAAACTAACAGCATAAGCAGAAGAGTATAAATATTAGAAAGAAAAATACCATCATGAGGAAAATGCTACAGGAAATAATGATCTCTATCAGTGTAAACCCAGCAGTGCCATGGATTAAAACGTTTTATTACTTGCAGGCTCAAGTCAGTGTGTGTCTCAGCTTCCTTTACCTTGTGTTCCTCAGAAGTGCTCGGCTCAAAACCAGCATAAGATCTGCTCAGAACTTGTGTCAGATTCCCAGTACAAGTCACAAGAAAACACACACTTCCCCCATTCCCAGCTGTGGAGACTATTCCACACAAGAAATCCCCATACATTTATGAGGAGGTTCAAGGCTACAGGTAGCAGGTTCCCAGTGCACTTGGCACAGTGACTGCACTGTCAGCTCTCAAAACCAGGGCAGGCCAAGTACACAGGCTATAATATCAGTTTCCTTCTGCACAAGCATTTAGCCTAGAGAACATTTCATGGGGAGGGGCATGCAAAAGAAAAGAGGGGATGGAAGGAAAGGAAGAAGCAGCAGCTTCATTAATCTAGAAGCACCATCCCACATGGCCCTTAAAGGTCATTAGTCACTAGGCAGGAGTGGAGTAGGAGACAACATTGACTCAATTACTTCCGATCAGACCTCGAAACTATTCCTAACCATTTAGAACTGGGCAGCCAAGACTCAATTTAAAACAAAAAACCAAAATAAAAACAACCCCAAATCCTGTCAAAAACACAACCAAAAAAACTTATATTTAAAGTTTCCTTTTCAGTTACACATCAATCCTTTTGAATGTTTTTGTTTGTTTGTTTTTTGTAGTTCTGGAGGTTGAAGAATACTGTCCCATTGTGCTTTGTCTCACTTAAATGGGCAGCCTTCACTCCAGCACTCCTACAAAATCAAGTAAGCTAGCACAGAGATTCTTTTCGTACAAAACAAAACGTTGGTGTAAAAACTAATAAAAATATCTTAGAATTTTAAAAAAATATATTAATGATAAAAAAGGCAACTCTTATCCAGAATAAACATTGTAATTCCGAATTGATCTCTACTGCTGCCATCCCAGAGAACAAACAGCTCTCTCAACCCAGTCACAAACTGCCAGAATACATTGTTTCATTCTCTTCTACTTAATTAACAACTAAGACTTTTTTCTTCTGACAAAGTACAGAGCAATATAATGACACCAGGTCATTCAGCACTTAACACACATATCCACAAATAGGACCTGGTAGACAGTGTTACAGCAAAACCTCTAAACTCCAGTCATCTCTGCCCTAAGATTCCAGCCAACAATTCAAATTTTTTTTCACCTATAAGTTCAGATCAATTTCCTGGAATTTTAATCACCATTTTTCTTTATTATAGATTAATAAAAATTAAGGGATTGATTAAAAATTAAGTGCTTATTAAGATGCATCTGTCCCTTAGAACAAATTAAGTTTTCTTTTCCTGAAGCATATTCTTAAGTATTAAAAAAAAACCCTCAAACATATTTTCTAATTTGCTTCATCTCCCTAGAAAAGCCTGAAGTATTTGATCAAGCAAAAGAAAATCTACCAAAATCCACAGCCCCTGGCACAACAACCAAGTGCAAGAGAAATTCTCTATCAGCTCCAAATACAGAGTAGATGAGCCTAAGAAAGAAACGGCAAGCAGCATTTAAGTGCAAACAAACCTTCCTTTCACCCCATAACATCTCACAATCCTAGGGTCTCAGTATTTATTCTGCTAATTTTTCATCTGTTGCATACTAAAGTAGAAAAAACATACTGATAATTTAGATTTCATCAACCTCAATACTCTTGAGCTGCCAGGTCTCACTAGTCTCCCTAGGAACAGGAGAATTACAAAAACAAGCACTTCACGTGGGGTTTTGTAGTTGATCTAATAGTTTGACTCCATGAAAACTTAACTCATTTGTGGGTCAGGATTTTATGGAATGCAGAGGATGACAGCTGCCTGTACTGTATTTGCCATGATGATAATCAGATGGCATCCTCATAAGGTCCCTGAAAGATTTACATTCTTTATCACGTTTTCATTTTTGTCTGTGTATCTCATTCTCAGTATGTAGTATTTTTTCTGTTAAAGTGCTTTCTGTGCAAATACTCAAATGTCTGAGTTCAAACACTGATACAAGACTAAAGGTGACACACTCAAAAGCAATTTCAATGGGCCTAAATTTTCTAGGCACTCAAATGGGTGAAGTTGCTACTGTGGGATCTGAGGGACCATTTGCTTTTTTGCTCCTTGCAAAGCATTTGCGATAAGCTATAAATATGTATTTCTTTATTATCTGCATTACAGGAATATTCAAAATCTCAGGCAGGGTTGGCTTTATGGGTACAAACAGAAAATCATATTTCCTGCCCTGTAAGAGTTCACAGCACTGGCAATGGTCCTGCAATGATTTCCATGTGTGGCAACACTTGAACCCTTAGAGATGCCACAGTATTGCTGCAGACTACTAAATAAATACAAAACCAAGCATTTTTCATATCCACTGTTACAAAGCTGTTGATGGATAATGGTATCCTGGTCACAAACTGCTGGACTGAAACTGCCAGTCTAAAGATTAATGGAAGGTAAAAACTTAGTCCTTCATGAAACCCAGAGAGATAGGTGGCAAGTTCCTTTTATCCCAATAATTTTAAACAGTAATGTGTTAAAAGCCTATGATAACTGCCTGGTAAATGTATAAAATCAGTTGCACAATCTGAGAGCTGAGCAATGAGTCTTCATTTCCGACAGCTTTGGTACTTTAGTCTCCCTTTTCCTTACAGATGCCAGTGCCATGAAGTTTTGATTAGAAGGAACTTCCTTCTGCTTCATCTCAGCAATTTATTTTTGGAAGTCCATTGCTGACACATGAAACGTTTCTAAGTGCATCAAATAAATGCTTCCTTTTGAACAACCTAACATCACACAGTTCCTTCCAGATCACCACACAGAGACCAATGTACTCCATCCCAGCTCCCTTCTGGGTCACCTACATGTAAGCACAGATCTCTGCTATCTTCACAGACAGAAAGATAAAACAGAAACAGCGTTTTAGCATGGGGGTTTCCCAACTGTGGCCATGATAAGCCCACGTATTATCACTGTGAGTCTAAAGTGTTTCTTAGTCCTTGTTTGCAACCTCTGCTCTGATGCTTGACCCAAAATCCTGACTATATTCCTTGAACTCTGTCACCTTGTGGTTGGTGAAAAGAAATTAGTTTGTAAATTGAGCCTGAAGCCCTAAACCAACTCACTGTATTTCAGGAAAGATGTTTATATACCCTCTGATGACTGGTTTAACTTTCTTCTAGTCCCAGTTCCTGGACATAACCAGTGAGGCTATACAATCAAAAGCTGATAAAGTGGAAGCTTTCATCACAGGGATATATAACCATGAACCTAACACCAAAGCCTTTTCTCATGTGACCACAGCAGAAGCAACAGACTTTTTCAACTTAGGGCTCCAGGATGGAGGTTGTGAGGATTATCCTGCTCTGGGTTATATGCTGGTTTACAAGCACATTCCTTTAGATCAGCATTATTCAATGTAAATGTGCAGAAAAATCAGACTGTATTAATTAGTATTCACAGAAAGCAGACATGGAGACAGAAAGATGAATGTGCTATGAATAAAATAGTGTGAAGAAAACTGTCTCTAAGACCATTCTTTTGTGTTTGCACTGACAATGATTTAATCGTACTTTTGCACTTGAATTTAAAATAAAGTCTGTCATAAAAAGGGCTTAAATGTGAAAAGGTCTGTAATTATCTTCAAAGGTTTACATGGCACTGAGGGAGGTTTGAGCTGAAATTCTGCAGGCAGTTCACACAGGTGTGTGTGAGAGAGCTCTGGACCTCTCTCCATCTTTGTCAATGTCAGAGCTTAGCAATCTGCACTGCATTCAAAAGAGCTGGGCAAAAAAAACAGTCAAATCCACATGATTTACTAGCATCCAACGAATGTTAAGTGGGGTGACTTAATAGCAAATATGCCTAATATACTTCCTAATGCCATGTATTGTCATGACAAGGATCCTCAAACTGATCTCCACCTAAAATGACCTTATGGCTCAGTCACAAATTACTTCCCAACAGGACTTTGTCACTAATTTTAATTATGAACCAAATCGTGTATCCCTTGCTACCCTGACAAAATAAAAAATAACTTAAAGAAAGCATCAGGAACTGTTTTAGCTGTATATGGAATTGATACTATTCTGAATCATATCCCTTAAAAAAATTAAGAAATCCTTTGGGAAATCTATTTTAGTTAGGAAAATTAACTCTTCTTATTCTGTGATCTTAGGGAAACAGACAGGAACAATGCTACATTTATACAATTACTGAATTGTACTATGTTCTCTTGTTATCATACCTGCTTACAAACAGTCACAGAATAACAGACTTAAAGGCCTCAACTACAAATGACAATGAAGGCATTACAAATCCTTCACACAGCACTTGAAGCTACAAAAGTAATTCACCATGACCTAACAGCCTCGCTAAGCCTTTGTTTACACTTTCTCCATTAAAATTCTATATTTAAGAGATGTAAATTTGGCTGACAACAGAATACTCCTCAATGTATTTGAATTATGTAGTACTTAAATAACTCCAGAAATGAATATGAGAATTCATTTGCCAAACTTGTAAGCACTCACTTTTGTTCTGAAAACTTGCATCAGTTATTAATTTCTCATATAATTTATTACATATTTCTGGTTTGGGTGACAACTATCTATTGTAACTGCAATACATACTCATTTTCATATAGTGCAGAATGTTGCATGTCTAACTTCAGATTGACAGATTTCATTAACTGTAAAATAATTTTAAAAGGAACATTAGTTTACCAGCTTAATTGGTGTTAATATCTAAATTACACAGTAATTATGAAAAGAGAAAATGTTAAGATATGGCTTTGCAACAGAAACTTAATAGTCCATTTAGATACTGAAAACCAACATACACTTTCTTATCAATTTTTGGTGCCTTTGAAAGCATGCCTCCTAGTCTAGTGCTCTACAGCTGCTCTTGCACACGTGGCTGCCACCAGTAACTCCTCTTCTGTACCACATTTACCACCAGGCTGCACTCAGTTCTTCACAGCCACTTTGCAGACGTGGACATAAAGCACTGACAAAGTTTCCGGAAACAAAACGGCGCGAAAATCAAAAATGCAAAGATGCCAACAGACCACAAAGAAATGCCAAGAAGTGACAGCGCAACCTCAACATGCCCAGCACACACAAACTCATGGTCTGTTAGAGACTGGTGGCTCGCTCAAGACAAGGGGTCAGCCTCCATCCAACAGCCTGCCCTGCAGGAACCACCCTCTGGCAGCAGTCGCTGCATGGACAGAGACTCTTCCACCCACTCACCTCCAGAAGTGACCTCTTCAGAACTGGGCTGAGGAACATTGGCAGGACAATGTGGGGAAGCTTGCATTGCTGCTGCCCTGGCTATACCTGTCCTGTGGAGAAATAGAGGACTTAATTTCCTGGGCTGTCAGTCAGCGTCTTCCACATTACAAGTGAAGGAAAAAGAAAGGAGTTTGACAATGCCTGCTCTGGGTGAGTACATTTTGGGGTGTGGTGAAGAACCCCAACTTCCTGCTGAAGTATTAGGTTACTTTCCTGTCTTCTGTGGAGCTCCATTTGTTTGCCTGACCAGCATGCTGGATTCTTTGGTTCATGAGCTGATGATGCTCTTGCCAGTTACCTATGTAATAAGCTGAGATATGGCCAGAGAATCAACATAACTAGACAGCTTAAACCAAATAATTAAGGAAATCACATTAAAAATAATCTCTCAACTGTGACATGAACAAGTAACCATTAAGTAGCTCTCCCTTCTACCTCCCTTTCAAAATGGCAATTTTCTGCCTGGTACACATTTCCTTTACAGAAGCCATTACTAGACGAATTACATAACAGGGAAACATATTTTGCTTTTCCTGTCCAACCGATTCCATAGAGGCATTTACTTCCACATTAATTTAAATAGGGTTACCACAAGAATCAAGCCTAAGACTGACCTTTTTCCTTTGAAAAGGAAAATAGTAAGCTTTCCACTCTTCTCGTGGTTTCCAGCTAGGACAACAGTTTTCAGCCACCAGTTCTTAGTGTGACACATGCAAGCGATTTGTATATACCAAAGTGCAGTCCATTAGAGAGAGAGAGACAAAAATAGCTCTGTCTGAAATGCATGAATAAATGATTCTTTTGAGCGTGGTGAGGAATGCAATATTTTACAATTTCAAAAACAATCCTTTAAAGCCCTACTAAACCAAGTGTTTGTTCCAAAAGTGATCTCTGTGTGTCTTGCATATCATGATGGTTTCTGTTGGAGGAAACATCAAGCTTAGACATCAAGGACTGGAAGCTAATGACTAACTATTTCATTCTGGTTATGAATGTGCACTGAATAGCAAAGTTAACAGGCAGGAACAATTTCCAATAATTAATTGGAAACTATCAGCCTTCATTGCATTTACTTAACTTTGGTCAACAGTAACGTTAATCATGCAAGTGCACTGAGAGACAAGACAAAGCCTGTACATGTGACATTTATATATAATTCAGAACTGCTGAAAACTATGGAAAGCAAGTCAAGAAAATTATAACTATAATAATATGGCAGAGCAACTCTATTAAGGAAAAAAAAAATCCAAACAAAAACGCCTGCACTTGTTTTGCATCAATTACTTGAGCTGAAGAGTAAAGGCAGGGGTAAATAGAAATATTCATCTCCTACTTGAGCAAAACAGACCTACATATTACTCACTTCCTTAAAAAATATGCCAGACAACATGTTTTCTTCATTTTTAGTTTTATTTTTGAATTTGTCACTATACACTGCTTTCCTCTTCTTAAAGTCCTAGTTTCCAACATATAAATCCCTTCAAAGCAACAAAACAGTTTGTGCCTCTGAGTATCTACTACCTGGGAGTATGATTATGGCTGTCCATAGGCTGTGATTATAAAGAGACTGTGGCACAGATATTTGGATTAGGTATCTCCAAGAGAAATAATTACAAGTGGTCACACATATAATACCATACATAATAAATGCAGTATTTAAATACAAAATAAGATACAACAGGTTAGCTTAAATAAAATGGACCATGATTAGTTCTGTCCCAGGCACTATAGATCAATATTCTTTTTGCCTTCTAAGGCAGTGATTATTCTAAGCATTAACAGGAATTTTAGTAAATGTGCTCCTTTTCTTCATGTAACAACTACTAGGAGTATCAGAAAGAAACAAAATGAAAAGAACCTGATGACCTTAGGTTTTAGATCTGCCTCTCAGAATCACCAAAAGCTGCCCAAAAGACCATGATACATAGACAACCTAGATATTAGAGTAACAATACACAGGCATCACTCATACTTTTCTCTCTAGAGAAAAGAAATCCAAATACTTCAAAATATTTGGGGATATCCTCTAATAATCACTGAAAGGACTAGGACCCTCACTGGAACGCAAACTGGTAAAAGCTAAAACTAGGTGGGGCACCCTACAATTGAAAGCAAGAGCTGAAATGATTACAGTGTGGATTTCTGTTTGCTTTAGTGATCTACAAAAACATCAAATGCCAAGGGCCACACTTTGAGGGAAACATAATTTATTTCAAAACCAAGTTTTAAATGTTCAAAAACTAGCACCTTATTCATTAAATACTTCAAAGAGCTTTTCCTTTGCTTACATCCTCCTGTCTCCCCACAAATTATTGTTCTTAAGCGTCCCCTACAGTCTACATCGACCTATGTATCTCAAGCACTTTAAGAGGCACTTTCACCATATGGGATATTTCTAGGATCACTTTCACTGTCTGGGAGAGTAATTCATGAAACAAACAAAAAAAAGAAAACAATTTTGCCTCAGGAGGAAGATAGATGTTCCAGAGATTAGTTCAATTCAAACAGAAAGCTCTACTGTGATAGAAAGTACATGCTATTTTTAGGATGAATTCACATCCTGGCATGATATCCAAGCTGGAATATCCCCTTTTCCTCCTTGCTTAAATACTGTGTACAATCCTTTGTGTACATAAGGACTGCAAAACAGCTGCTGGACTCACTTCTCAGGTCCACCAGAAATCTTCCTGTCAGGCCTACGGAAATTACTGTTTAATTCAATGGTTCATTTTCCTTTTGAGTAATGCAGAAACCCCTCCTTTCAGTCTCCTTAACTGGAAGCAGAAATGGTGAGAAGTGCATTGTGTGAGCCTTTAGATGAACGAATCTATGCCTCCATGGCTGCAGCAGTGGATTCCCCAGGGACAACACTCAGGCAGTGCCTGAACACAACCTTTCCCACTTCCTGCAGGTGTGAGATGACTGTAGTCCTGCCTGGGTCTCTCCCACCAACATACAGCTGGTGAAATAAGATAAAACTGACAATTTGTACCTACAGCTGAAACATCACTGTTAGGGAGCCCATACTTGCATTCCACCACCCAGAAATGATAATGCCAGTACCTGAACTTTTAATGGATAGTCTCCACAGAAAAAGGAATAATGGCAGCTTCAATATACTACCTGTTATTGCTTTGCTAAGAATCTATGAGGTTTCCTTATGCAAGCTGAAAAGAATATTGATCGCTTTCAAGTCCACTGCACACTAAACACAATTTCTACTGTTGCTATTTGAGATAACAGACAAAAATGCCATGCTTCCCACTAAGAAAAGAATCAGCAAGTCTTTCTTGAAGCAGAAATGTCTAAGGCTCCTTGGTATATTTCAAACAATCTTGGCAGCTGGAGGTAGCCAAAAACATACACTGATTTGTGAAAAAACATACAGAAAATTCACTTTGGTACCAGCCAAGCTTAGAGTATATTCACTGTGCACTGCAAACTGTAAGATGCTGCCAATCTAAACTATCTGTAAGTGATACAGCTAACAATACAAACTCAGTGCTTCACCTCCTAGTTACAAACTGAGGGAAGACAAAAAAATGACTGTAAACTGGGGGGGTGGGGGGGAATAAAAAAAAATTAACCAAATCAAACAAACAAAAACACTAGATGGACACTGAGTAACTTCAGGAGGTCCAAAAATAAGTGCAAAATTCTACACTTGGAGCAGAATAGCTATACCCATTTGACTGAAAAGCAACTGGCTGGAAAGGAGCTGGGGCCAATCCTGGATGCTGGGCCAAATCTGAGCCTACGGTGGGTTCCCATCAGCAAGCCACATGCTGAGCCAACACCAGGAAGAAAGTGGCCAGAAGAAAAGAGGGAAATCATCCTCTGCTCAGCACTGATGACACCACACTTGGAACACTGTCACCAGAGTTCAAGACCCTTCCACAGGTGACTGAACTAGATTATGATAGAGTTAAACACTATTTTTAAGACTGATTAACTGAAGTGACTAATTCTGTACTTAGCACACAATTTTTCTTCCAAAACATGCGACCATGCTAATTCTTCATCCACAGTCTATTCCTTGATAGTGGGTTAATCTTTCAGGTAATACCTCTATCAAAGAACTCTGGAATGCTCTTATCAGGAATCACCAACTACAGAAGACTCCTTGTCAGCTTAAGTATTTACCTACATGTTCTGCAAATAGCTCAAAAAACCCCACTGTGTTATTATGATACTACCACAATATTAATTTTTGGAATCTGTAGAAGCATCATTCAGGAGGACAATATGAATCTCACAAATAACCACAACCCCAAAAATATCTGAATGGGCAGATGAAGAGGAAGAATTACTGTTTTCTTAAGATGCACACTTTTTAAGGTTCTGGTAGAGATAACCTTGAAAAGTATCTATAACAAAGAAAAACTATTTAAGGGCTAAAACTATGTTATTGACATTCATGGAATATCCTGTAATTTTTTTCAGGAAGATTTAATTATACCTTTCATGCTATTCATGCATTAAAAGATCTTCTGGTTAGCAGTAATTTGAATTCTATTGCAACACAAATTAATACAACTTAGACACATTTATCAGCCCTTTTAATAACAAACTGATGTGTCCAGGCAGCATATTCTTGAAAAGAAGAAAAAGACGTACAATTAAAACCTGAACCACAACTAGTTTGCATTTCAGAAAGTTAAAAAGTAGCCTGAAGCAAATTACCTCAAAGAGAAAATCTGGAGAGCAGTTTTGCTTCAAGCAAAGACTTAACAGTATTTAAAAGAAAACAATGTGCAGCATGAGTAAATCATACAGCAGGCAAAAGGGTCAAAGAAAAATAAATGGCTTGTACTCAAATTTGTATAAATCAGAATGCATTAAGCTCTTAAGGCAACTTGCAAAGATAGTATTAAGGTCACAGTATTCAACAGAATAATTTTAACTCTAATTTTAACCTTAAATTTAACAAATCATACCATGCATGAGAATTTCCAAGGAGATTTCCTAACTCATTATGCAAAGGCACAAAATTATAATTCTAAATAATTACAGTTGCTATGGAGAATCTGTTCTTTTGGTTAAAGAATAGCATGTGGTTTGCTGATGAATGGGGTTGCAGTAAACCCTAAGAAAATTAACTAACAAATCCATATACTTTTATCTCCCAGATATTTCTGTGTGAAAGTCCTGGAAGTACTTACATTTCCTGACAGTATGTAGAAAAGTCTAAGTTTCGTAGATACTAAGATTTCTCAATCCAGTGGAGTTCAGCCATATTTTCACCTTCCCCTATTTGTGCCCTAAAGACCAAAACCAGTAATAGCATTGAGTCTAAAGATTCAGCACACTAAGACTCTCAGAAAAGTTTTTGGTAGACAGTTACTTCTTCTATTTCTGCAGATAGACTCTTCCAAAAAATGCTCTTCCAGTGTCAGGGGTTATAAGCTACATCTCCACACTGTATACAATGTGGTACTGAAGACAAAAAGGTTACTGGACAAAGCAGTTGGAACAAACAGTTGTAGAGATTAAGAGAAATGAATAGATGCACAGATGAAGAACAGATGTAGAAGTGAGGCACTGGAACAGGCTGCCCAAACAAGCTGTGACGCCCCATCCTTGGAAGTGTTCAAGGTCATTTGGGATGGGGCTTTGAGCAACCTGGTCTAGTGGAAGGTGCCTTCAGGGTCCCTTCCAGCCCACGCCATTCTGTGGTTCTATGAGATTAAAACTTGAGACTCACAAAGCAAAAACAGAGTATGAGGTTCATATATGCATACATATATTTTTATGGACTTACAAAATACACACAGAGCACAGCCATGCAAAGCCATGCACCCTGATCCAATCCCACTGGAGCCAGGGAGAGTTTCTCAGTAGTCTCCACTGGGCACTAAATCACAATTACATAAAGGCTGTAAAAACCTGTCAGGATTCCCAACATTGTTGCTCTTTGACTGAAATGTGGACCTCAGCGTCCTAACAAAACAGTAGTCTGTTTCACATTTTTATAACCTGCCAGAGTAGAAAAAAAATAAACTGAATTTTAAAAAAACTCACACAAATTTCATTATTTTGTCACTTCCAGTTCTGTATCAGAATGGTAAACTTAAACGGAAATCCCACTAGCTTTTCCCTTATGATACTGTGGTAAAATCCTGAGCCCATCCTTCAAACAAGTGTGTTGGTACTGACCTATTTAACCAGGACCTCACCCAGGAAGCCTGCCAGGCCACCCCCAGAGCCACACATTCCTTTACAGTAGATTGGTGCTGAAGTAGGGCTCTTCAAACTTTAGAAGAAGACACTCCCTCTGCACCTGAGGGTCATCTACAGATTAAATCAATCAATTAACCAAATCTAAGATGATTTTGAGTCACATCTGTGTCCTTTAATGACAGTAAAAGAATGGTACTGAGTGGCAGTTCCAGGTCTCATGCTCACAAGATTCTATGGGTATCAGTAGAGAGAGGGCAAATGAGCTACGTTTTTGGCTGGGCTTCCATTTGATTTTTCCAATAAAGATTGCTGGAGCTTGAAGAGAAGCAAGTAGTGCAGATAAAAGAGAACTATCACTACAATCTAGTCAAGCAGCAAATGGAAAGAGAACAATTGTAATGAAGGAAGGAATTGTGTCTCCTTATTTCCCTCCCCAGCAGTGCTTGAATCCACACATTCCAGCCATCTACAAAGTCTGAGAAGGGAGTATTACTTCCAGAGAGAGAGATCTTGTGAATTTAAAGCTTTGGGGTCCTGACTGAGTAGAAATGGAACAGTTGCCATCTGGCGGGAATTAAAGCTGGTATGGAAATTTCACAAAAGGAATTAAAAGATGGTCTGGGAAGTGGCCAAAAGCAGATCAAAGGAACTTCAGTAGCATGAAGACACATACCAGAAGCACATGAAAAGGAACTTCAATGCAAACCATTAGGTTTAAGAAAGTATCTGTTGCCTGCCTGTGTGAACCAGGGGTAAAATGTGAATTACTCTTGTGAGACATTTAGTCCAAAAATATCGATGCTATCTTTTATAACTTCCAGTCCTGACCACATGTCAGCCATCCAGGAGAACAGACAGATTTTAGATTCAGCCCAGATTTTGGACTCTTACTAACTGATCAACATACTCTTCTTTCTGTTCTTCAGGTGTGGCATGTTACTGGATCTGAGATTCAGATTGGGAAAAAAGCCAATCTGACAGCTATCTGTGAGTTAAAACACCTTAAATACAGAAAAACTATAGCTCATGCTTTATATCACATTTATTGGGGTAAATATCTAATATAGGCATGAGTAATGAGTTACTTTATAGGAACACAACATCAAACGTGGATGTTTTTCAAGGCAGTTACCTTCAAAAACAGAAATGGACCATCTATGGATATGACCCAGGTAGTCCCAGAGCTGGAAAGAGGATCTCTGGGGATTCTGAATTGGGTAAATGTAAAAGGGAATTGTTGGGTTACTGCTTTTAAGAACTATTATGATGAACAGATGTTCTACCTCACATCTATTTCTGCTCTACATGGAACTTTTGAAGTCTGTCAATAAACAATGTCCATGCTTTCATCAACCGAAGCAGTTTTTAAAAAATAAAATAGAAACAAAGGAAAATCTTTCTGTGTTCCAGCAGAAGGTTTCTACGTGGACCAGAGAAAAATGAACAGAGGAAAAACAATGACTCTTTACATAAATTCAGGAGAACTAGCACTTATAAGATAAAGCACAAGACTTCAACAAGTTTCTTGTCTAGGGTGAACAAACTGCTGAAGTTACTATTTTTAGGTGAGAAAACTGTGCTCAGGTTTGCAAGAACTGTGCAGCAGCTCTTCTACGGTCAGGTTGCATCCATGATGGCAGATCCTAGTTAAAATGTTTAGGTAGCTCTTGTTGTCACATGTAGTCAAATCTCATCTAGCTACCTTTTATATATTCAGGATACAGGCACTATTTAACTAATACATCTTGCCTTGCAAACTCCTGTGGGGTTTCACTTGTACAATGAAAATCTCAGATTTTGGACTCAATTTCTGGACTGCAGTGCAAAACTGCAAAAGGCAAAGAACACCTCCATTGTTCAACTTCGAAAGCAGACTCTGGTGAGTTCCTTTATTCCTTTCCTCAAGCTCAACTTCTTGGATTCCATTATTGTGACAGAACTATTTGCACTCAGATGCCTAAATTTCTGAATGGAGATTTCTAGATCAAGGGTTACTTAGCAAGAAGGACATTAAGAGCGTTGAAATATTTGCAACATTTCAGGCAATGAAACTGTCAAAGTGAGTATTTTTTAAATAAAACTGAATACATTCAACTGCTAACAATAATACTATTGAATTCAGTCATTCGAATGTTAAACATAGGACTAGCCTCCTGTGCTATCCTCAGAATAACGACATCCATCAAGTCCCATCTGTAATAACCAGGCTGGTGTTTGCTCTGTGGAGTCCAAATTGCTAATTCCTCCCATTTACAACAACTTCCTGGCTTTCAGGAACAAAAATCATTTTCTGTCTAAATATACTTACACTTAACAATCAGAAATGAATCCCTCTGCAAACAACCCTCCACACTGGCAATCGTCTTTGTTAGTAATTATTTATAGCGCAGAAGCATCAAAGCATTCTGCTTTCAGATTTAACATTACTACTATTGCTACCATTTCCCAGCTACAGTCAGGATAGCTGTCAAACATTTTTCCAACAATACCTCTAGCTTGTATTTCCTCCTTTCCCTATTTATGCACAGTAGTGCATAAATATTGCAAAAGCCTTATAACCCTGTGGTTTTGAAGGAGCATTACAGTAAAGCCTCACTACTGTAAGTCCTCACCGCAGTGACTGAACAGGTTGAAGAGAGCAGCACTGGGGTCCTAATAACAGATGACAACTTTGGACCTGCAGAAGACAGCACTGCCACAACAACCTGTGCTCTCAGGAGCAGGCAAGTGTGGTGTTACCCTCCCTGCTAGCAAGGGACAAATTTAATACCAGGCTAAGTTTGCTGACATTTTCTGAATAAGCTTAGGTTGGTGGGCGAACCAGTGCTTCTTTCACTCAGTTCTCATATTTCCTCTGAGATGGGACAGGCTCCAGTAGTGGTAGAGAAGGAAAGACAGACAGCCCAGGCTTCAGCTTCCTCTGGAGAATGGGCAATTTTTACATCAGTTTCAAATTTTAAATACCTTGAAGTTAATCTTAAGGCATGAAAAAGTAAAAGAAACATTGTCAGTATTACAAACTAAGAAACAAACTGGGAAAGACCAATGCAACAAACAGCTCTTTGTTTGTACTCTCTACAAACCACATTCAGCAGTAATTTCTGCAGGACAGTTCAAAGTTAAGACAACTAAAACCCTGCACTTGGATGTAGTATAAATTCTTCCAGCTAGTAAATTTTGAAGTTTTAATATAATTGGTTGATCTGCAAACACACACAACTTAGTTTTAAATCCAGCACGTCTGTAACATTTACATAGTAACACAAAAGGCCACTACTCCATATGGTTTATTTTTCTGAAATGCATGTAGAAGCACAGAAATATTTCATCTAGCACATCTAATCCTGGAAAATAAAATCCATACCCATGCAATGAGTTTTTTTCAGAAAGCTGCAGCTCATCACCACCACAGAGGAAAATCAGAAATGCAAAGACACTTATTATCACACCACAGTATAGGGAAAGTTTCACTCTAGTCAGTCATGTCTTGCTCCCCTGACCAGCAAACACTGACATACATGGAACAGAAGAGTCTGAATCATTTGGGACCTGAAAGACATACAGTGCCCTACATATGAGCTCTTACTGTCCCGACTCCCAATGCTGAAACCTCTCCATAGCCATTCTAATACTTCTAGATTCACATTTCAAGCATAACAATTGTAAAGAATGCAGACACACCAGAAAAAAAAAGTGCAGTAGCAGTCATCCACAAGACTTCTGTGACTGGAACATATACAAAAACACAAGTGCACACAATATGCACAAAATTATATTCACAATCCACTTGATTAATGAGAATAACCACCACCCACATGACCATTACTTACCTCTGCATTAGGTATTCCAGGGATTTCTGTAAGATGCAATGATTCACATTTACCTATTCCAAAGAGATTGTGCATGTGAATTGTCCTTTGAGCTTCACCACTGATTAAGGAGAATATACTTGACCTAAATCTTCCATTCAAAAGAAGGCTACAGAATACACATCTGATTTCATCTTGTATTGGTTATTCCCATATCACAGCTCTGCATGCAGAAATAGAAGGTATCAAATCAAGTAAGGTGTCAAATTAACATGCAGTATGACAAGAGTCTCGTGTGCTACCTTGGCAGCCAATTTTGCCCTGCACTCTATGAGTCTACTGTGCCTATCTGTTGAATTTTTCTAATTATTATTTCTGAATTTATTAGTTCGATTTAACTTCTTATCATAGCACAATGTAAAAATAAAGATACTCTATCCAAAATAATTTATGGAATAGTGACAGATGGATCCTGATTTAAAGCTATACATTTGAAAATCCTGATTTATTAAAGACATCGTGTCAGGTTCTATCATAAATTGAAACCTCTCAAATAAAAGAACATGAGGGTGTGTTGACTGGATAAAAGTTTAGAAATAAATTATTGAAAACTTGTGACCGGCTCACTGCTTGAAAAATATTTTTAGTTTCTATTTGAAAAGCTCATTTAACAGCTAAGATTGAGGAGAAATAATATGGAGCCATTAAAAACTGAGAGAAGGAAATAACCAATCATTTACTTTTAATTCACTCTGATAGTCTTTATTTCTAGTAGAAATAGGCCCAACAGATAACCATGCTATTGCTGTCTTTAATGCAGGCAGCACTATCACAGGCAGCATTAACCCGAGAATTTACACAAAAGGTGTTATTTAGTACAGTCACCAACTACTCGCAATGCCTGAGTCACACAAACAACAAAAGCACTACAAAACAGGAAGAAGTAAGGTGACCATAATTAAGTTCTAATCAGACTTGAGTTGAACTTGAACTAGAGGGTAATAAACCAACTCTGTCTTTCACTTTCTTCTGCAGTCTGTTTTGAAGTAAAACACACAAATGTCATTGTTTTTTAACACAGATGTTTGCCGCTTTTTTTTTTAATAGATGGATGGGTGAATATGAAAGAAAAGAACACTGCTAAATTTAACAATACAGATCCAAAACCCCTGTCACATTAATAATTCACATAAGTCACTGAACGGCATGACACATTGTGCTGAGAGATTTTATTAGGAATTGAGTGTCTTAATGTACAATTTTATTACTTGTCTTTGCACTGGCAAAAAAACAGTCTGTTCTCATTTGCATTGAAGCAATAATGAAAATGGGTACAAGAACTTCCCGTGGAAACATTCCCAAGGAAAGAAACTCTTTTACCATATATAAGGCTGCTTTGCTAGGTGGGGTTTTTGTTCTTGGTAAAGAATTGGGCAACTTTCACCAGGAACCACAGTATAAATCACATTCACAACTAAGGGCAAGCTTAGCAGTAACCTAAGAACTACAGAAATAGATGATCAAGAAAGTGCCTCAGCATGGCTAGAAGTTAATTCAAAACCTTTTCTTGTTTAAAAACCAAAAATTGCCATAATAGCCTATCTAATTTTCTGAGATTATTGCCTACTTTACCATCCTTTCCCTGGGCAAACTACACTGAGCATTCTGTGTAGCAAACTACACAAAGCAACTACACTGAGATTAGTCAGCAAACACCTTGTCTTGTCTTAGCATACAGTCCTCAGTACAAATCCTTATTACAGTGGATGAAATGAACTGTGGAAGGAAAAGTCTCAAAGATACTGAAACTAGTAATGATGTAGTAACACAGCATAAGCAGTAATGACTGATTACCTTTTTGTGGCTGTAATAAAAGATTGTCGGCTCCTCTATTATAAAATATTCAGTGTTATTGTATCATGTTTCACATTTTGAACTGATGCAAGAACCACATCTATTATTCTCTAAACTCATCATTTAAATATATGATACACTGCTGAAATGTCTGATGTCCATGTAGAAAACACAATATATTGCAAAGTACATTAAATAAACTGCTCCTGAAAAAGCAATGGCACTGACTCTACTTGCATGGTGCTGTTCAGCTTTATGTTACTCAACACTTCTGAATTGTCATTTTCAAGTAGAAAAAAATCTGGCCCAGACATTGAGCTTTCAGTGATCATGTTTTATGCCTGCATTTTACCTCACATATACATCACACTGCTGACTTCTGGACTTCCATTTTTAAGGTTGATATGTAGTTAAATCTATTACATACAGCAGTTATATAGTTAAATATACTATTAACATTTCTATTTATAATGTTTCTAGTCTGATAGCACCTGAGAAAAAGCTCCAGACTGGTACAAGAAGGTTCTTTTCCAGCTCTGCATTCTCACTGCCATGGAAGAAGCTTGGCTAATATTGCCCTTGTCTTTATATAATACATCTTATTCACTTCTCCAGGACCTCTACCACTACACAGAAACAAAATCCATTTATTATTTAGTCAGCGAGATCATCTGTTGATTATACATGCAGGCAAAGAGAGCCAAGGATGCCAGCAGTCCCTAAAGGCAACCTACCAAAATCAGTGAGCCAACATGAGAGATTCATGCTTTGCAAACGGGGAAGATTGCAGGCCAGCTCAATCACCCTTGGTAACATCTTACAGGGTACAAGTGACATCGGTGAGTAACTGCCATGTGGAGAACATGACATTAAGTGAAGACCCAAACCAAGTTAACTGCATGCCTTTGAAGCGTGTCCTGCAGTCAGAGCAGGTTGAAACGCTCTCTTAGGAGGATCCAGTCCTTGAAGAGGCAGGTCTTTTGAGGAAGCAGTAACAAATGTTCCTGCTTTCTGGGAATGCTCAGAACAGCAAGCTAAGAACCTAAAGTCCTAGTCTAGGATCAACTATCCTAATCTTACTCCTGATACATGATTTCTACTTGAAGTAGATTTGGCAAGTAAAATAGAGACAATGATATTATGAGTGCTTAACAGATGCAGTATGAAAATTATGTCAGTGGAATCCTTTGAATGTGTAGCTGGTACTGCATCATGACAAGTGTTTCTGACAGTGTAATTCACTTTAGCCAAATCTATTCTGCTTTTTCTGGGCTTTTCAGAATAAACTGCTGCCCTATGTCACCCATACAGACATTCTCTTAAATGTCATTGCCTTAAAATGTCTGTGCTATGCAGGTCCAAGCTTTAAGTAGTAGCAGTGTTTGAATTTCCTGCATGCTGAACCACACATCCAGCTGCAGGTTTGAGTGAGTGAGCACATGACCAGGTTCCAGTGCAAGCCAGTGTGGCAGCAATGCTCCAGCCCTGCCTCCATGGCTCCTCCCAGCTAAGCTGCACGAATAAAGATTACAAAGTCAGCAACATCACTTGGATGGAATAAACCTTATTAATCCAAATCTTTGAGTCTACCCACAATATTCACATGAATATCACTGTGAATAAAAGAACCAAATCCATGCACAAAAAGACATAACAATATCCTGTTTAACAAGAGACAAAGTTATGCTTTAACAAGGTTTACCCCTGTTCATATTTGACTTGAGGAAAAAATAACACAATTTACTAGACTGAGAACAAGCAATAATTTCTAGGGTCATTCGAAAACTGTTTCTAAATGAGTTAGGTAAAAAGGTAAAAATCACCAATATTCACAACAAAAATCCTGAACTGCTGGAGGTTCAGAGAGAAGGAGTTACCTCTTCTCTTCGTAAGCAGAAATCAGTGAACTAGACTGACTGATGGTGAGCCTGAGCCATTAGAGTGGTACTTGTTCACTATATTCATCCAACACACTCAGGTATTAAGCTCTTATTCGTGTTATATTTGAGATGTTTATGAAAGACAAGTTCATAATTAAGTTTCTTTTTGACAGATGAAAAGAGGTAATTTCCACTGACTTTGATTACTGAAGACGACAGATACTAACTTCTTTAGTTAGAGTGGAAAAAAGCGCCCCATAATCAGCTTTCATTATCTGCAGATTTTCCTTTGAAATCATTAGGAAAAAAAAAAGTCTTTTTTCATCCTCTATAATAAAAGTTTTATATGGTTATGATTCAATATGTTTTACACTACATTGGTAATTCCCATTATTCTTCAAATATCATACTTGAGGAGGTTAATACACCATTAACATGATCAACTTTTTGATAGGAGTTAAGCCATATGGAACCAATCAGCACAATTTGGTCATATAAATCACCAGAGTGCAGGTCAGCTTCTGCCCCACTGCAACTCCACTGGCTTCACTTGCATTTGCAGGCCTAGACTGAGAGAGGAACTTATAACCCTCTAGAAACTGGAAGTATAAACAACTTTTTATTCCTTCCCAAAACAGGGACCTTCCAGAAAAAGGCAGGGATCAATTCATATGCTAAACCTGTCTGCACGCAACCTGCAGTGTGCCTTTGCCACAAAAGAAGCATTTCTCCAAATAAATTTGGGATCACAGAGGTGAAGCACATCCTTTAACACAATCTGGCAAGATTACAGAATTTTGTTCATTATTCCTCTGTTAATCATTAAATCAGTAAAATACAGAGTAACTGAAGTAACATGGCAGTTGAGCAAAAGAGTTACCTACAGCTTTTTGCCCCTACCAGGAATAAAGGAACCACACCACACAATTTACAGTTCTGAATCAGATCTGATTCTTGACTGATCCCTGGGCCGAGAGACAGCAAAGCACACCAGCAGTCCTGTGAGTTTTACCATTAATCTTAAGCACAGATAACATAAAGGGAACTCTCAGACACTGAAGGACATTCTCTGCCTTCTAAGGCACAGAAGTCTCCTTTATCCCCCTTCCCCCAACTCACTGTCCAGAGTTTTCTTACCCTCTCCCCTAACAGCCTCTGTCCGTAAGTAACGAAGGATCATGTTTCTCCCATCCAGCCCATCTTCTTTTCCCTCTCCTCAGTGCTCCTACAGTTGCTGTGGAAATAACACATTGTACTGACCCAGCACCTCCTGGGCAGCTGGTTCCCACAGCTGTGGTGGTGCAGAAGGCAATTAAGATAAAACACAGCTCAGCAATGAATCACAAGCCTGAACAGATCTCAGAGGTCATCTAGTCCATTCCTCTGCCCCATGGGAGGCTCAGCTATCCCCCTGTCATTTCTTGCAGACATCTATGTCACCTGCTTTTAAAAAACTTCAGTGATAAAAATTACACAAGCTCCCTAGGCAATATATCCCAGTGTTTCACCAGCTTCAAAAAGAAGTTCAATCTTTCCTCACAGGTCACATTATGTAGGCCTCAGATCTTTCTCCTCTCTTTTTTTACAAGTCTCATCAGTTTTTTTCTGTTTTTTCCCCCACAAACAACTCCAATTAAAGCAGCTGGCTTCAAAAACCAACTTTTGAAAGTGATCATTGGAAAACTTATCTCATATTGCTGCTAGAATTAAATCACCTTTTTCCATTCTGCAACTGTAACATAATTTTAAGACTTCAAATGACAAAATTATTCAAGTCTTGCTTGTTGCAATCCCATTTGGTTTACTGCAGTTGTGTATATGGAACAGGAGAAACAGGTCCAGGTAGTCACTGTTGTCATATGTGTGTCTATAATGCATATTAACAGAAACAGTATAACATCAGCAGGGTGACATGAAATCAAGGAATTTTTAAGATTTAAAAAACAATTCCATTTTCTGTAGTCAAGGTAAAGACACATCTCATACAATGTTACAAAATAATGACCTGTCAAAGAGATGAAATTTCCCTTTGTTTAAGAAAGCAGTTTTGTTAGAACACACTCAGCCCACCAGTGAGAGCAGAGCAAATCAGATTTGGCTCACAGCTTTCCTATACCCTGAATTCATATGTCATCTGATTATTTGAGCTTTTTTAAAATCACTGAAGAAATCAAAGAGAAAGAAAAGTAAAGTAATACCATAGTTAGCCCACATCTTTATTATTGCTGGCTTTACTTTCCTCAGAGAATAGAAGAAAGTGATTGTAAAGGTTAGAAAAACCTCCTTTTGTAAAAAAACTTCGTCTGCTAAATTGGAGCAGAAAAGGAGAGAGGACACCACTTACCAAGATTTTAATACTCTGAAAACAAGATAAAATTGTAGTTATTCACAGACAACAATGAATCAGTAACTTGTCTAATATACTGGACACAATATAAAATATTTCTCAGTGTTAAGTAGCGGATTACAAAAGCCAAAGACTCCGAAAAGACTTGGATTTGACCGCAAAGCAGTATAACAAAGTAACACATTACTGCCTTTCTATGGGTACATTGCTACATGTAGCACTTAACATGTCACAGGACCACATGCAAGGACTGTGAAAGGTCTGCAGCCTTTACAGATGAGAAGTTTTAAAGATTGCTTCATGGATCCAAATCTTTAAACAGACAGACAAACAAACAAACAAAAACCACACAACAACAGAATAAGCACATTTTAAGCATCACTTCACCACTTATGTATTCATTATGCATTTTGAACAAAGTGTATCAATGAGAAATTATATATGTGATGTTTCTCTTTGAACTGAAGGAGCCCTTGGAAAAAATTCACAAATAAATCCATTCCCTCACAATTTTAACAGGCGTGGCAACTTCAGATATAACAGATGTGAAGAATATTACACCTGATCTACTGAGCATTCCCAACAAGGACTACCCTAATCACAGGTGAAGAACTAACATTGCTACTGCAAGTTTCAAAAACAATATGCCAACATATTTCATGATGACTTCTGATCACAGGGAAAGTAATACAGGTCGACATGGATATTCAAGGTATATTTTGACCCTTTTCAGACAAGCCACTCCACCTGCTGTCATGGAGGAACCTTCAGTCCCTCTGATCCAAATATCAAGGTAAAACAAGAGGAAAAACTAACACCTGCATCAGCAGTATCACAAACAATACTCGAAATTTCCACCTAAGTTTTAGAACACCCATAGCATATAAAAAAGAATACTAATTTGCAAAATCCACATGGAATTATTTTCTTCAGATTAAAAAACTGAGAGTTGAAATTCAATTTTTAACATAGTTGCACATGAACATTCAATGTACATCTGAACTTCACCATGTAGCAGGTACACTGCAGTCATTATATTGTTCATTTTGCAGAATCTAAGGCATAAATTTACAAATTCAAGACAAAGTTTCCTCAAATGATATTACAGGTGACTACATCTCAAAACATAAATCATCATTCTGACAAAAAGCATTAACCAAAACTTCAAAACGGATTTAAAAATTACTGAAACATGAACCAGAGTGCAAAGAATGTCCTTGAGGCAAGATTAGCAAGCAATTACAGCAGTCAGTGGTAACAGTTACAGTACATGGTATCTTTAATTTTTCTTCTAAAAATCTGCCTTGTGTTCCCAGTATGGCAAAATCATTCTGCTGTTTTCTACATCCTAAAATATTCAAATCATCAATAATCAAGAGAGCATCAGCTGATCACATTTTAGGGTGCAGCATGGGAGTATTAAGTGACTGAGCATTGATCAAATGACGACAGAATCTGGAGACTGAGTCTCAAGTAGTATTGGTTGACCCTGATGTTAAGTATGTTCATATTATATAAGCCTACACTGAAGTACTGTTTCTGCAGCTGAAAAGTGCTATTAAAACTGCAGATACAAATATATTTGCAAAGTCAAACACCTACTAACACATTTCCCCTGTTCAATCAATCTTAAAATGGCCTACTCTTAAACCAACTTTCTGGCAAGGAAATACAGAGCAGTACCTGACCCAACCATTTCACTGTTCCCAAGGTAAATTCTCTCAGCATTTAATGTGTGTCACCTGCAGGAAAATTTCTTTTTATGTAATAACCTATGAGCCACTGAATGACTTAAAATGAAGGTGCCTTTTCTTTTCTCACATGCCTTGCAAATACACAGGGGATGGAAAGAAGGCAGCAGCATTTCAAAAGATGATGCTAACATATCCCTTCCAAACATATACAGTTCTCTAGGGAACAATCAACTCAGCAATGTCTGTAACGCTCATGATATAATTACCAAAATGAGATGCAAAACCTTTATTACACCACAAAACAGTTAACTTCATAGATTATTTCTCTTACTTTGGTGCTCTCAAATCTTTCATCTTTTTTTTTTTTTAAGTAATCAGCTGCTTCCAATCTTCCCTACTGCAGCTTCTGTGCATTCAATGTCAGGTGCTGCACACCTCACAGGCAGAAACTCAGCACAATGCAAGACCTTCTCCAGCCCATACAGTTTCATATACTGCCACAGCATGACAGAATGGCTTTGGGATTTAGCAAACCCAAACACATTCTGCTGCTACATCCCACAGAAAAACGCCTTGAAATTCCCCCTGTTCAAAAGAGGAAAAAAAAAGGAACAGCCTACATCTCCAAACATGACAGTGCATTCCCGGCACAGAATATGCAGTGCAAGAAGAGAATAATGACAGAATTTATGTTACCTTCAGTCACATAGTTGTGGTCTCGCAGAAAGCTGTGGTTAATTTTCCGTGTGTCCGTGTCCTCGCCCATTTACAGCAGGATTACTCAGCATGCCTATCCGCAGTGGACTGATAGCATCAGCAGAGGTCGTCACAAGAGCACCATCCATGCTGCCACTGCCTAGCAGAGGCGGGGAACACACCGGGCCACTGAGCACAGCATAATGAGGCAGCACAGACTGGGGGGGGGGGGGCGGATTTAAAAAAAAAAAAAAAAAAAAAAAAAAAAAAAAAAAANAAAAAAAAGAATAAAAAGAAAAAAAAAAAGAAGTAGCGCGAGACAGCCGGAGGGAGAAACGGCTCCAAGAAATTACGCCTGCAGAAAACCAGCAGGGAGCTTGCGTGGAGGCGATGCAGGCACTTCTCCCACAGTTAAAGAACAACCCGATTGTGTGGTCAGGTACTCCTCGGACAAGTGCCGTCCCCTCCCAGTGCCGTCCCCTCCCGGCGCCGCGGGCGGGCGGGCGGCGATGCGCGGACTGCAGCGGGACCCGCCCGCAGCGCGCCCGGGCCGCAACAAGGGCACACTCCGGGGGCACACACCGCTGGCACACCCGGCTGTCACACACTCCGCTGGCACACTCTGCTGTCACAGTCCCCGCTGTCACACACGCCGCTGCCGCATCAGCGCTGGCCCCTCCCCGCCCGCGGCCCGCCCGCGCCGCATCTGCATGGAGAGGGCTGAAAAATGAGACTGCAGGTAATCATCTCGGCTCCTCCGCCGGGAAGGCGAGCGAGGGAAAAAGCACCAAGGGAGGGAAGGAGGGAGAAGAAAGTTGAAGTCGCACAAGCGGGTTTGCACCGGCACGCACTGCGCACGGACATGCGGCCGCGGTTTTGTGCTAGTCGTGCCGTCATCTGCAGCAAAAGCAACAGTCGTGGGATGGCAGCCCGTATAAATGTTACTGGAACTGCCAAATATCAGCCTATGCAAAAGGATTTGTTAGAGGCAAGGCAACCGTTCGGGAAAAGTAAGATAAAAAAAACTGTTTATCTTCCCCCCCACCCCATTTTTGTAGATAAAAGACAGATTACAAAGTACTAAAAAAAAAAAAAGAGGGGCAAAAAACAATCTCCTACCCAAAACAGGAAAGAAAAGCTGGACAAAGGCAAGGTTTGCAGGTCACGAGGTTTTCTTAAACATGCTGCTCTCTTTCACTGCATTTATCCTATCACCTTTAGAAAGCAATGTTGGAATATGTATATCAGAAACAGGAAAGTAAGCAGAAGAGGGAAATTACTCACTTGCATTATAAAATAAAGCCTGCTCTTTAGTCCAAATGTCTAATTCCTTATACTACAGAAAAATTCTTTCAAATGAACAGACTAGCAGTTTCCTCAAGCCTTCAGCATCTGCTAAAGAAACCAGAAAGTGTTTGCTGCAGAAAGCACATATTTTGAAACTGTAAGCACCACCGAACTTTAGGTACCTGAACAGAAAATAAATGGCTGTGTACCAAACCCACCACTACAGCATGATGAGGGAGTCCACAATCACAAAACCAATTTAGGGGAGAGAAGGACAGTCCTATGCTCTAGGCCCTGGAATTGAACACGAAAAGTACAATTCAGTTGTCAGCATTACTACAGCTTTTTGTGTAACCCTGAATGAGTCTTGACCTGTTTTGTTTTGTTATTTGGGTTCTACTTCTTTTTAAAGAAGCTAGGACACACCGTTCTTGAAGGAAAATTCAACTTTCCTGCTAATACCATAAACAGGCATGTGACATTGGAAAAAGCAGAGAGTTATGTAAAAACCTACACTCAGGAATAAACATTTGATTTCAGGATGAAATAAGGCTGGCTGGGAGGGAAAGAAAAAATCCAACAAAATGGCCTTCTTCCTTTTCTCATGAATAAAGCAAAATAAAACAGAACTATCTCCAACCAGACAAGTAAATATCAAACTTTCACATCTGAGCAGGTGGGAAAGTAAAAGAAGTTATACAATACTTGCACCTGTATAAAACATATTTATATGCAGGGGTTTTGTGCGACAATACTACAAATGTTATTTCTGCATTGAGAGCACTAGTCAATACTGTGATGGTATCAGCAGGTCTCCAGTGCCTGCCCCATCCTATTCAGAAATAAGGAAGTAGGCCTTGCAAACACTGGCATTTGTTTTATATAAAATGGTTCTAATCTATTTGACAGGGCCGGTTATTTTGCCATTCCCTGACAGATTATGTTATCATCCTGGAATTGTTTTTCTAAAGACAAAAGGGTCCATGAGCAACACCCACTGCACATGAAATCCCATCTTTCCCAAAGTCCTTAGCAAAGGCTGCAACAAATAGCCAGTTTACACTTAACTATTAACACCACGGTTAGACCAATCTGGGTCAAGAAGGCACTTCCCCTTCAGCATCTGTGCAGGAGACAGTCAAGCTGCCTGGTAACTTAGATACTCCTGTTAGGAACCTGAGCTCCCTATATACTCAGTGTCATTTAAACCCCTTGTTCTTCATTTTGTATATTGGATGTTAAAGTTTCTCAGTCAAGTACCCATGTTAGATAACAGCATAAGAACCACAGAATTATATCAGATTGGAAAAGACCTTTAAGATCATTGAGTCCTACCTTTAACCCAGCACTGCCAAGGTCACCACCCATGTCCCTAAGACCCACAACTACACATCTTTAAAATACCTCCAGGGATAGTGACTCCATCTCTTCTCTGGGCAGCCTGGTCCAGTGCTTAACAGCCTTTTCAGTGAAATTTTTCCAATCTAAACCTCCACTGGTGAAACTTGTGGCCATTTCCTCTCCTCCTATTGCTGGTTGTCTGGGGGAAAAGACCAATCCCCTTTGAGCTACAACCTCCTTTCAGGCAGAGAGCAGTAATGTTCCCCCTGAGCCTCCTTTTCTCCAGACTACACACCCTTAACTCCCTCATCTGCTCCTCATCAGAAATGTGCTCCAGATCCTTCGCCAGCTCTGCTGTCCGCCTCTGGCCTTGCTCCTCAGTGTCTTTCCAGTTGTGAGGGGCTCGGAACTGGACACAGCACTTGAGATGCAGTTTCACCAGTGCTGAGTACAGAGAGGAAATCACTTTCCCAGTCCTGCTGGCCACACAATTTCTGCCACGAGCCTGGATGCCATTGGCCTTTTTGGCCACCTGGGCACGCACTGACTCATCATCATCTGCTGTTGACCAGCATGCTCAGGTTCTTTTCCACCAGGCAGCTTTCCTGCAACTCTGTCTGTAGAGCTGCCTGGGGTTGTTGTGACCAAAGGGCAGGACTCAGCACCTGGCCTCGTTAAACCTCATACAATTTCCCTTGATCTATAGATCCAGCCTGTCCAGATCCCTCTGCAGAGCCTTCCTACTGTCCAGCAGATCAACAGCTCCACCAGTGACCAGGTACCAGCTGGATGTAACTTCATTCACCACCACTCTGAGCTTTCCCATCCAGCCAGTTTTTTACCCAGCAAAGAACACACCCATCCAGTTTCTCCAGGAGAATGCTGTAGGAAACTGTGACAAATGCTTTAGTAAAGTCCAGGTAGACAACATCCACAGCCTTTCCCTAATCTAGTCAGCAGGTCACCTCACCACAGCATGAGATGAACTGGGTCAAACAAACATGTCTTTCATGAACCTGTGCCACCAGATCCCCCAGTTGTCCCGTATCTGCTGTGAGATGCCACTCAAGATGATCTGCTCCATGTAAGCTCCTCTGGCACGGAGGGCAGGCCGACAAGCCTCTAGTTCCCTGGATCCTCCTTCCAACCCTGGTGGATGGGCTTCACATTGACCAACCTCCAGTCAACTGCAACCCACTCTCCTGGTGAGCCAGAACTGCTGGTGAATGATAGAAAGGGGCTCAGTGAGCACTTTGGCTGCTCCCTCAGGACCCTCAGGTGGATCCCATCCAGCCCCATATACTTATGTGTGTGCCTAAGTGGGGTAGCAGGTCCCCTTGGATTAGGGGGGCTTCATTTTGCTCCCTGTCCCTGTCTCCCAGCTATTGGGGCTCAGTACCTGAGAACAAATGGTCTTACTGTTAAACATGGAGGCAAAAAAGGCATTAAGTACCTTAGCCATTTCCTCGTTCTTTGTCACTATGCCTCCCGCTGCACTCAGTAAAGGATGGAGATTCTCCTTAGCTCATCCTTTGTTGTTGATGTATTATAGAGTGTGGATTCCTCTGTGGAGGTAACACTGAGCAGCTTCCTCCCATTACTATGACAATGCAAAAACTGAAAGAAACGTCACCTTGCAGGGCATTTGATCCCAAAAATCAAGCAGCATATTTGAGTAAAAATGCATAAGAACAATTCATATCTACAAACATACAGAAAATGAACACGTGTTCTCTCTGAGTAGAAGAATTATATAGAAAATTTGTTAGTGAAAATAAATTGATAATGTGTAAGATCTCAAAAAAGTCACACTGACAGTCTGTGGAAAAGAACAATGGGAATAATTTCCTTTGTAAATATCTCTAAATTTCTGTCACCAGGGTGTCTGCAATTTCTATAGTTCTTGAGAGAATTCTGCCCTTCCTGCCATTCCTGCCCTTCCATGTAACCTCTCCAATCACTGCCCTTTATTTTTCTTCAATCATTTCTATGGTCTATCATTTTGAACCCCTTCCTATTATTTGTTAGGTGTAATTTAAGCAGTTAAAGATTTTTTTGTTTTTTTTTTCCTAGGACCCAAGTGGACATATTTTTCTTAAGTCAAAATAATAACTCCCATCCAGAGATAATTTTCTCCACTCATAATTGGAATAAGAGAGGTTCATAGACAACTTCCTTAGGCATCGTCTATCAGGCAAATGGCACTTACCTTTGCCTTCCCATTTTTAAGTTTAAAAAAATCTCATAAGGTGAAATAGAATGAGGATGAAGCCTTTAACAAAAATTCTAGGCAATATTCCCTGTGTGCATGCAAATGCTTTCCTCAAGATTATGAGCCAAATCCTTACTGTGTGGCAAATATTAGCACTCCACTGACTTAAGTAGGTCAGTTCACATGAGAAAGATTAGCAAAATTCTGCTCTAAATTTGTAGCACAATGCAAATTTGTGAGCCAACATTTGCAAACAACTAGCTGTGCCATGTAAAAATGCAACTTATTATCAATCCCACCGATAACCTACATAATTTGATTTGGTCAAATACCCAGGGAGAGCGTATATAGAGGGGAGGAACCTTTAATCAAAAATACATTGGTTATTTAGATTTTCATAGTACTTCATAGTCCTACTCATAAAACAACACACTAATTGAGCTGAATACCATCCAAACACAGAAATAAAACAGTGCCCTATTCTTAAGAATTTATAAGTAAACCACAAAATGGAAGAGCTGTGTACAGACCAGCAGAGACACTTAAGTAAACAGCAAGTCAGTAACGAGGATGGAGTCCTGGTTTAAAGCTTTCTTCAAAAGAAGGCCATTAGAGACTGTGGAGAGCAGCAATACACAAAAACTGGATTTAAGAGGTTGAAAAATAACTGCATAACAAGAATAAAGCAATCTTAGAGATAAAAAGAGAAAGACTGGTGAGTAGGTCAAGGAGGAAAGTAAAAGACAAGTGCCAGCATGATACAAATGCCAATACAGACTGCAGATGTCAATAAGAGAAGAATTAAAATGAGGACAGCAAACAGAAACTCGATCTGTGCCAGGAGGAGACAAATCTGATAGGACAGGGAGAGAAAATAATTTGAGGAGAGGAATAAACCTGTATTTCTCTTTGTCACAGTTCTGGGAAGAACTAGAGAAAGGGGAAAGTAGAGGGGAAAACCAAAACCAAAACCAACAACAAAAGCCAGAAATTAAAGCAGGAGGCAGCCAGAGTACCCTGAAGAAGGAACCAAAACAACCGTGTAGTCTAATAGTGGTAAGGAAAAGAAGATGAGAACAAATCTTTCGCTGAATAATTGATAATCATGTTTGTGCACTGCGATTCTAACATGAAGCTATGCAGCAGGAGAAATGGAGGAATCAGGTGCCAGAAGGCAATTGGTCCTGAGGGTTCCTGTGTGATCCTATTTATTAACACCTGGTGAATGCATGGCTGTCCTGTTTTGTTCCTGCAGAACATGAATGTTCCTCTCTCAAATACATTTCCCCAAAGAGCTTCTATTTAGCTTTTTCAGACACTAAGAGCACAATTAAGCTTGACAGAGAAGGAACTCAGAGCTCTCAGCAAGGGATAAGACAGCAAATCCACTCCCTTGAGCCTGGGTAGTTTTCCTTCTCATTATTTGAAAATGCTAAGTTTAAAACTGTGGGTTTCCCTGCTATCTGTCCTTTCTTAGTGCTTCTATCCAGAATGAATATTCATTCTGGATCATGTCCTCTCCTTTTTTTCAAACTAGATCTAACCTGCAAATTGTAGCAGCTAATGTCAACCCAAGCTTGCTTTAAATAAGTTAGAGCTTAAGAACAGTCCAGTCCTGATGGCAGAGACCCGAGTACGAGCTCTGTGCCTCGGAGGGAGGTTTTCCCATATGTAATTAAAGTAGCAACAGCACAAACATCTTTCCACCATTGCTTATTTTGAAGACATTCAAGCCTATCTCATCACATGATGCCTACTTGCAAAGGAATTAAGCTAATGGCTTTGTGATAGTAGTAAGTGTATCATACATTACTCTGATAAAAGTTTGCCTTATAAATATCTGCATTCCCATACACTTCTGAAGTCCTTTTTGTATGTCAAATAGTCAAATATAACATAATATACAGCACTACCATGCAGTTCCTTTTTATTTCTGACAGCTAAACAAAAACAACTGCCAAAAGCTAACATAAAAAGCAATAGAAGAAAAATTGTATCAATCATAACTCTCAAGTAAAAACTAATTTGATCTTAGTCTAACACCTCAACAGTAATTTAGAATCTTTACATTTATAGCATTTAATTCTTATTTCAGTACACACTTGTCAGTTACATTTAATATTTAAAACGATGATGTAGCCCAAAAATTTTGAGATAACTACTGGATGCTATCACAACTGGAAAATATTTCATTACTCAAATGGGTGAAATTTCTACAACACACTACCTTTTGCTGTGTGACACATAAAAATAACACCTGCCCAGAAGAAGTCATGTATTTTTAGTTTACACACTCTAGACACAGAGTAAAACTAATACCTCCCAGCACCTGGTGATTTTAGAAAGCAACCAATTAAAAATCATCACTGAGCAATTTAAATTACTGAAGCCAACTTCTGCCATCTTTCACCATGTCTGATCTGGTGAACACTGACTACATGAGAATCCTTAGCAGAGTCAGTGCCACTCGAAGGACTGCAGAAAGCCAGAGCAGGGGATGAATGGAATAAACACCATGCTCACAGTGTTTCACACAGGAACCAGTTGTTCTGCTCTCTTTTATCCTGTGATGTTCTGATGATAGAGGTGAAACTAATTAATATGGAGAGCTCTGGGCCTAATTTAATGATTTTTAAAAACTGAGAGAATGCAGCCAAGTATATTTGGACATAAAGGTTTCTGCAAGAAGTGTCTCTGAAGCGGAAGAGATGCCCTGAGCTATGACACTGCTGCACCCCCAGGATGCCCCCCTGTGATAAAAGCGCCTCTCTAGGGCTGCTGTATCCCTGTTTTTAAAGGAGTAGGTTTCCCCATCCTACCACAGCAGCTGCCACAGCCCTCTCCCAGCTCTGTAACAGCAGGTTAGTCCATGATCTGTTAACCTACAGTGGCCATTGTTCTCAGGTATTCCCTTTGGAGAAAGGAAGAATTTGGAAAGAAAGTTTCCTATCCAGTGGTTGGATCTGGTCAGAGTAAGAATGCAGCTGCAAGGCTTGAGCTGTGTTAGAAACAGTGACTGCATCTCTGCCCTGTCCTTTTGTGGTTTGACATCACATCTGAAGCAAATCCTGCAACCTATCACCCAATGAGCCCAAAGAAATAGGTAACGAGAGCATGAAGAAATTCCGGGAGTTCTGCATATCCTAGGAGCATGTTTTAATTTGGCAAATTTCAGAATACTGTAATAGATTCCAGCAGGATCTAGGTTTAGCTAGAGATGGAAAGCAAGGCTACAAAATCACAGGGGAAGGAAAAGCAGAAAGAACAGACAAGATGCCAAAAAGAAGAAGCTGGAAGTTTTGCCAGAATTTACTAATTTGGAGACAAAGCCTATTCAGTAACTGCAGCAGGAATGGGACGAATGGTCCAAAGGAAAAAGCACAGGACAAGGAATCAAAGACCAAGCACTAATGCCACCTGTGAGGCCTTAGCCATGACACTTATCTTTCTTATTTTTCTTTTTCACTCTTTCACTGCCTTGCCTTTTAAACCAAAAATTACAAGGTCTTTCCTACTACAGTTAGAAAATGGAGACTGACAAAGAACCCTTGAGCACTTATGACACACTGCTCCTAGCTAATAAAGCTTACCTGTTCCTAAACCAAGCTTCTGTGTCCTCTGAAGCATGAGGCAGACGATTTACTTCATTGCAAACATCATCACAGAAAAAGACAACATATACACTGCAGCCTTCCTGAAGAAGGGTTCAAGAGGAGTCCCACAAGAAAACCCATCAGTGACATGGCCTGTCACTGTGCCAAACAAGCCAGAGGCCTTGGTGGACAAAGAAAAATAAAGTCTGAGGAGGAAAGCAGGACTGGGGACAAGTGTTGAAACAAATGCTTCAAACTGAGCTGTAATTTTCAGAGGGGATTACCCTCCTCACAAGTTACTCAAATTGAAACACTAATATAAATATATTCCAAACAAGAAATACTATGTTACGTTTGGTATAATTGCATTACATGCTGGAGAAAGCATCCTACTAATTTTGCTAATTTAGTTTAGTTTTATAAATTCTTTATACTGATACTCATTGACTCAAATACATACAGCATCACTTGCATGTTGTCTCATACCTAATGTATAAGACAGCATGTACCTTGTTACCATTGTCTGGTGTCTATGGGATACTCCCTCTCTAAATAGACACCTAGGACAGCATCCTCTCCAAATTGCTGGACATCATTAAATCACCACCTTGTTCTCCTGTTGTGCAAAGGAGAATTTATGTCTCTACATGCAAGCCTACAAAATCATGATACATATAGTTTATTCAAACTAACACTTACATTATGCCTTTTTATGCCCACAAAAACCCCAGCAAGTCTATCCCCACTACTAAAAACTTATGAATCTGTAAAGCAGCAATTGATCCTAAGAAGGACCGTTAAAATCCTGATGGAAAGGGCTGGAAAGTATGAAGGGAAGATATTTCAGTGACTGTTCATGATGAACAGCTCACAGCCATCAGAGCATGCAGCACTAGAGGCTGCTGATGGGGACTGTCACAACTGTGGAGCCTCGGGAGCTGAACTGCAGCTGCCTCCCCAGCAAGTCACCCAGCACACTGTCACAAATGCTTTCCACACAAGACCTATCACTGCACAGCCAGGAGAGCCTGCAATTGCAGCACTGACTTCATACCAGAAGACAAGATCACCCATACCCCAAATAACTTTGTAGATGTCAGGCTCTGGAGTGGGACATGAAGCCTGCTGAGACTGAACAGCATGAAGAAGACCGAGAGAGAACCTACACATACACACATGGTGTGAAACAATTACAAAATTGTCAGCTGGAGGCACTGGACAATCCAAAGAAATATTGCTATAAAACACAGACCAGAAAGTGGCCTGATAAAGGAATTTACAGCCCAGATAAAGGCACTGTCAGAACTCTTTTAGAGGGTGTAGACATGTTTGTGTGTATTTGCCCATGAAGGGAACTGGGAAACAGGGAGAAAAGCAAGTGAGAACAGTACTCAAACCCATGCTAAGGGTCACATACATCCTTCCTGAATAGCAATAGACCAAAATACACATTTAAGCAGTACCTAGTGTGGCACCTGGGTGTAAAGTCAAAACACAGGCAAAGGAAAACAGTTATTAAAGCAGGTTCCAAAACTCAGCATTCTGAAAAGATTAAGCTAATCAGATACAGAAATCTCAAGAGATAAAGCTTGAACAACTTCAACAAAAAAAAATATCAAGAGAAAAGACATCAATGCAGGTACAAAGAAACAAACTTTCTGCACAGGAGCAAGTCAGAAAACAGGAAATTGTTTAAAATACTACGGCCTGTCATAAAATGTCAGAAGCTGACTCAGAATTTGTAACACCTCTAAAATATTCATCAGAAACTGTAGTGATAGGATCAGGAGTAACAGCTGGAAGTTGAAAGAGGGGAAATATAGGCTAGGTATTAGAAAAAAATTCTTTACTGTGAGGGTGATAAGGCACTGAAACACATTCCCAGGGGAGGCTATGGATGCTCCATCCCCGGCAATGTTCAAGGCCAGGGTGGATAAGGCCTTGAGCACCCTGGTCTAGTAGGAGGTGTCCCTGCCTATGGCAAGGGGGACTGGAACTAGATAATCTATAAGGTCCATTCCCATCCCTTAACATTCTATGACTATATGATTTTTGAAACTTAAACAAATAATTAAACATCAAATCAAACCAGCAGATTGTATTCACTCTTAAATTACAGCACAAACCACGGCCACTTTTCCTAACATTTTGCTCATTCAGGCCTCAAAATATTTCAGGAAATAACAGCTCAGGAATAATTCCTGCACATGGGAAGTTTATTAAACAAAATCAACATACTGGATTATCTATTACTGGTTTTGAATTCTAGACACAGCCATCCAAAAATGGCAGTTCTGAAGGGAACTTAGCCCAGAAGACGATGCTTTTCACAAGACCGCAGAGAAATGACATGGCATATGACAGGACATTCAACCTGACTCCTTCCTTCCACCTGTAATTAATTAATTAACTCAGATAGGCATGGTGCAAGAAGCTTTTTCTCCAGCATTACCTTACACCACAAAGAGTAGTTATGTTGTTGTTGTTGGCTGGACTTCGTGAATGAAGATCTTGGGATAAGCCTGCGCAATGGATTTTTTAAGTGAGGCACAGTGTGCGCAGAACTGGCCCCACTCCCTTTACTCCTGAGGTTCATCTTGCCACGGCCGAGCAGCTCGGACGGCGACAGCGAGTTCCTCCAGGATTCGAACCGGCGTCCTCAGAGGAGGAGCCGGCTCCACAGGCGGGGGCCTACGCCACTCGGCCAACGCCCGCCGCCTCTCAAGTGTAAAACATTAAGGAAAAAAACAAAAAAACCAACAAACAGAAAAGCAGAAAAGCAATAATGTCAGGTTGTTGAACAATCCTGGGAGCCCACGTGGGTCAGAGCACCAGGGGAAGACCTCGCCTTCTCCTCTCTGCCACTGAATGACACAAACGTGGCACTGCAGCCACGCCTGCCAGAGATGATCAGTGGTATGGACAAAGAGTAGTTATGTATTTCTCTGTTCTACAGTAACTAACGTGACATGCGAATCCAGCCATTTGGAAGCACCTGCAGACTCCAGTCACCCAGGCCAGGAAAAAGGAACTGCTAGAAAACAAAAACAGTGTTCTAGAAAATGATACAGTCCTAATTTTTTCTTGTACATAATATTTACTGCAATATTGTTCAAACAGCCTCAGGAGAGAAGAAATCCCTCAGAAAACTAATAATGTCAATATAAACAAGGATTTTGCTTGTTAGCCTTTCCTCCAGATCATCCAAGTATTTAAATTACTGTAGCATCTGAAGTACAGTAAAAAATGCTACACCTGCTGTAAGAGCTGCAATTTCTGAAATACTCATTTGATAAAACAAAAGCTAAAAATAAGTTCAAGCTATTAAAAAAGAGAAAAAAAATAAACCACCACTCAGCAGGAAACAAATACATAAACATTCAATGGTGTGAGGGAGAAAACCAGTAATTTGTATGCAAAACTGTAGAAAGAAAGATAGTACTGAATGACAATAGACGTTTGCAAGACACATTAAACACCAGATTACCATACTACATTGCAGTAAACAGCAAATGCACCTAAATGCTGTGTTCCACTTCTGGCCACCCTCATACCAACAACAGCAATCAAAATTCAGAAGAACAGAACAAATCACAGAGGGGATTTGACACTGGAATCTGAGAATTGCAAGGTAAACAAAGACTGAAAAGACTCCTGTAGGAATAAGTTGAAAGACACAGAAGCATGAACATCAAATGAAATCATTTTTATAGTGGCTCAAGACATAGTAAGTGCAAATTAAACTAAAGGAAAGCACATTGCTCATTTTGAAATATACTTACAAGGGAGAGTACATGTGGAAAGTTATTAACTGATTTTGCAGCCTAAGAAAGAACTAAGCACCTACAAATTAAGTGTGGCAATGAAAACAACAGAGGCACCTGATCCTAGGGAGAATCAGGAGATGGGATGGTATGACTTTATCAGCTCCAAGTTTTTGCACTGGTAATTACCAGTGTAACAGAGAAATACATAATACTTTATGTAACAGAGAAACAGTCATCCAAACAGGATCTAGAACCACAGGTACATGCAAATATGTCCAGGAGGAAATTCAGCTTGGCTAAGGAGGGAACAGGAGCCCTCACCCAACAGAGGACAAAATGTCCCAGCATAATTTGCTGATGGAGAAGAAAGGTCTGCCAAGCAAAAGCATGCCCTAGCATGTCAATAATCACTTTAACAAAAGAGAAGGGGATGGGTGGCCACTTAATAGTAACATTTTTGCTAAACTCTGCAAAACTATATTTAACCTCACAGCTAGACAGGGACTAACGCAGTTGCTGAGCAAGCATAATTGTTAGGTCTTAACACGTCGGTAGTCTGTTAACAGAATGAACTAATTTCAACTAATGAACTGCCAAGCCAGCACAATGAAAAGACCGAAGCATGAGGAGAGTAATGTAGTAATGGTATGCTTGAGACAATTATAAATCAAAGAAAAGAGAACAGTATTTCAAAGCTTCAAGGAACAACTTTCTGGGGAGGGATGAGGAAGACTGTGAGACACCATGCCTAAGGACACAGTGACCAGGGATCTGACATCTGGAACAGAAGCAGTAAAGCAAGTGAGCAGTCTAGGAAATCGAGGAAGTGAGCTATGGTTATGGCAGTTTGGACAGAATAAAGGAAAATTCAGAAGTCAACACGGGGGGCACAGCAGAAAAGGATCAACATTGCACAGCCCAGCAGCAGAAAACTGACTTCTGTAGAGGAGAGTACTTCACTCAAAAACCTTGACACAGCAGGAGGGATGTCCACACATCAGGAGTGTGGTCTGTAAGAGAGAGAGGTTGCATACCTTGGGGTATGAGAGGGTATAAGCACCTGAAAGTAAAGGTAACTGCTATAATCACAAAATTCCACAATCACAGAATGGTTAAGGTTGGAGGGGAGCACTGGAGGTGAATCCTCCCTGCTCAGGTAGAGCACATTACTCAGGATTGAGTCCAGACAGCTTTTGAGTATCTCCAGAGAAGGAAATGAAAGTACATATGCAAGTAACTATAGGCTCTTCCTCATACCCATTGTCATTTACATAATATCTTCAGTTACAGAATTCCTCCATCAACAACTCCACGGCCATTCTTATCTCATCATAACCTGCCTCACGGTCTGACTGCTGACACTGCCTGTGAACCTGACTTGTTCTGATTATCCCATAGCTAAGTGCCACTGATTTTAAGCTGTCATTGCTCTGCTTTGTCCATAAACACCATCAACTTGTAATAAGCTTTTAAAAACCCTATCTCCTTGTAAAATGAGTCCTCTCCCTTGCCAGATAATACTGCCATACACCCCCTCCATCAAAGCTAACCCGCACTAACACCGCGTCAAAAGCACAACAAAAAGGAAATAAACCTGCATCTTCTGTTGGGCTAAATGAATGCATGAAGGAAATACTCTAAGTCTGGCTTGAGCTTTCACGATAATTTCCTACTTCATTTCAGAAACTCAGTGGACTAATAGGAAAAAGATTTCCACAAATACACATCTTATGAGCTTGATTACATATATTAGTATTTAAGCATATACCTAAGCCCTGCTTAATATCTAACCATAAATCTCACCCTCACATCAGTTAAACGAGATTTTGAAGATTGTAACATGCCGTTAAATTATAAAAAATTCTGTCAAGATATGGTAGAAACTCCTGGTAGTACGTATTTTGCATAGTTCTGTTTAAAGAAATTTAATCTAAAGAATTCCTTGGTAACATACTTAGAACTGTAATTTCTGTAACTCCTTGGGACAGTAATTAAGAGTGGCTTCTTAATTATTCAATTCATCTATAATAAACCAGGAACAATTATCTTTCATTTGTGCCAATGCAGCTGATAGGTGTGAGCACTTCAAGATCATGAAAAAACACATGAATAAACCAGTAAATTAATATAGTATTATTTCAAAGGAAGCACAGTAAACTATCTATTTATTCTGTAAGATGACATTGTTGCAGGCAAAGCTCAATAATAAACAAGCAGGTCAACAGATGGTGGCAGTAGTTGAAATAGTAACAAAGAAAGAAAAAGAGAACATAAAAATTGCAATTCTATATTGAATTTAATAATCAAATTCTCCATCTGACACTCCAACATCTCCCATAGAATTTGGTAAGATGGTAAATTTTCCCCATCCACCACTCTGCCACTGAGTTACCCTATAGCTGTGCTACAGTGGGTAAGGGTCAGCATTGCTGTGCCCTGTGAGACAGTTCTGGCCACCAGAGGCAGCCAGGCCAGTTCAGCGCCTTCAGACCACCCCTTCCCACCTCCAGCACTGAGGACACCCAGGGATGTCACATGAGCTACCAGAAGATGAATGGTCACTCTCTTGCCTTCCCTTCTCTTCCCCAGCTCTGGGTGTCCCTGAACTAGGATATTATTTCAGTTTCAGGATCATTTTGCTTGTTTCTTTAATACCATCAAAACTCTTGAAAACTTTTACAGTCACATATAATGAGAAATACTTGTTGCAACAGCCATTCTTCTGAATTCTGTTGCTGCCACCATCGGTAGAGCTTCTGCTATTAACAAGAGCCTAACTCACCTCTACTATATTTTAAGGCCAAGAGCCAATGCTATTGCATTGCCTATATTCTGTTTGGAAAAAAAAATCCAATTAGAATGGATTCAGGACAAGCTAGACTCTGACCTTTAGTTTTTGACTTTGGCTGCCTTTTGTTTGTTTGTGAAGCCCTGTAATTGTTTACACACATAAATTGAATCTGTGGCATGTGAAATCCAGGCTCTGCAGCCTCCATAGGTAACCTGGGGTTATAGGTTAGAAAACACTGACATCATGACAAATTGCTGTAATTTGAAGAATAATCTGAAATCCTGCTGGGACACAATTGAGTCTGTGAGCCTAGTTGTTAATGATAATAAAAGCTGACACAGTAAAAATGATAAAATTAAAGAGAACACCCAGTAATATAAGTACCTCCAATGTATGACATTGACAATCCAGTTAAGGAGGCTGGTAAAAATCTCATCGGTGAGTAACTTAGTGCTCCATTTCCAGTTACAGAACTTTCCACTCATTTGTGGAAATGGAACCACTAAGTGCTTTGCCTTTCTTTGCTTACAAGTTATTTATCAGAATTTTTAGAACATGCAGTTTTCATAATATCTTCAGTAATGCAAGGTCATAATTCCACTCTCTGATTAGTTTTTATCTATGTACCAGTAGATAAAACCTGTATTTTGCATGAAGTGCGCCCAAGATACCTTCCTCTGTCTCTCTGACATATCATAAACCAGCTGGCAACATAAAATATAAATTGGCTAGCTATAAGAACAGATGAATCATTAATTACTTAGTCTGTACCAAAATAAAAGAGACCAATTTTACAGTATCAAATGGCATGCTAATGCATAGCTGCTAATTAAAATTATATTTAAAAAACACAAAAACAACAAAATGCAATGAGCATTATTTAAAACGTTAATCATAGAATCATGGAATAGACTGCATTGAAAAGGACCTTTAAAAGTCATCTAGTTCAACCCAATATATACACTGCTATTTTAAAATATTTGTATTTCCCATAATTTAAAAACAGGGGTATTGAATTTTATTCTGGTTTTGTTTATTTTCATTCTCCAACAAAACTTAGATATGATGGATTAGTGTATATCCTTATAAGCAGCATAAGGTTTTTATTCATGCTTCATACCAAATTTTATCTTTCACAGGCCTCACACTTCAGCTCATCACTTGCAGGTTTGCAGGAGCAGGGGATAATGTCTTCTCACAAATACAATTTACAAGATGTAAACTATATGCTGCTAATGTGAAAAATCACATAAATCCTAAAACTAAAGCTAACAGCTTTCTGATATCTCTTCCTTCTGATAATACAGTCAACTGGGAATCCAGAGTTTTCCATCAAAAATTGTATAGTGAAAAAAATAGGACAAGGGACTAGGTAGATTGGCAAAGCTTAAGAAACCACTTAGATTTGCTTTAGAAGTGCAGGAAGACGTGAATCCATCCTTTGGACTGGATGCTGTGATAACGTCTAAAACAGTAACACCACTGATAGCTGGCTTGCTTCCAAACCTTTTCCAGCTTAATCCCTAAAATAAACACTCAAAATTGAAGACTGCGAGGTTAAAAAGATGCTATGTCTTCATTCATAATTAGCAGCCAACTTCCTTATCATACAGAAAATGAATTCAATTGATCTGCCTTTGAATGGCAAAGTGCAGTTGCAATTATTTCCAGGGATTTTTCTTTTACATCACTGAAAGCCACGTGTGAGGATCCAAAGCTGCACATGCAGTGGATTCTGAAGATAGTGACTGTTACATAGAATATCCAGTGTCTTTTGGCACACTTCTATGCTGCAGGTAGGTGTCCAAAGTTTCATATTGCTCCTTATCAAAACATTATGAAATGTCTACATTTTCATACACTATTTATCTTATTCTCCTACTATCTTATTTCTAATAAGAGCTTGTATTTGCTCTACTGCTCTCCAAATCCAGCTCACTGACATCTGCCAAAGGGAGCATCAGGGACAGGCCAATCAATTTTCTTCTTAGTAGGATTTTCTTTTGTTGAGGTGGGAGCCCTGTCAAAGGAAATGGCTTCCAAGAGCCCATCCACAGACCAGGAAGGGGGAATACTGCCCAAGCAAAAATACGTGCAAACCAGGTTTTCATTCAGGGCACATGATTTAGCCACTCACAACTGATAAGGAAAAGCAGCACGAAGCCCTTCACGGGTGTGAAGCTCACTGAAGAAACTGTTCGAAGACAACTTCATCAAAAGCCATGGGTGCCCAGGATAAGCTGATTGATTTGGCCATTTCTGCAGCCCAAGTGCTGTCTCTGATCTTTGTGTTGCCCAGTAGGCTTCTGTCAAGTGCTGCAGACTCTTCATGAAGTTATTAAAGATCTCCAGATCAGGTTAAAGTTCCAAGTTCAAATTTTGAAGTAATGTTCCAAGAGGAGTATTTCCTAACAAGACTGTCAGAAAATTTTCTACATATCAAGTGTTGTGAACTGTAATTGAAGACATAACTAATTAGAATGAGAACTGACCTTGCTCTTAACACTGTGGTATATGGGAAACAGCCCTAATGATTTGGTTTGTCAAATAAAAGGTGAATCACTTTACTCGATTTTCATTTTCAGTAAGAATAAAATATCCTAAATATAAATACATTTTACAACTGTACCATAACAAAGCAACTGTAATTATACAGAGTTGATGAGCATCTTGTCCTACTTTTTATACCAGATTTTGGCAGCATTCTGCAACCAGGCTTCTATTCTTTTTCGATAACAACAAAGCAGCACCATACAAACAAATCAAGGCTCCACACCATGGGCTGATCCCATTACTGATTTCACAAGGACCTTCACCAATTTCACACAGGACTCCCTCTTGAAGCAGCCTGATTTTATAGGAATTTTTGCATGGTTTATACAACTGGGACCCTTTTTGCTTTGTTCTTGTAAGAATGAGTACCTGCTTTGGCACACTTGGCACTAACCCCATATGTCTAAAATTCAAGTGCTTTTCTGGGAACTTGCCCAGCCCTAGAAGAAAACTAAAGATGGACTGAAACTGCAAGAGTTTTGTATCTTCTTATTTTGACAGTATCATTTTGAAAATTCTTATACTTTGTAAGGTGTAAAATCTGCAATTTTAGTCCCTGTAAAAACCACAACAAACTCTGAAACACAAGCTATGTGCCATTCAACTGCCTTACACATGTTAAAGGACAATACCCACTACATAAATGAAAGAACTTTTACCAAGATTTCCTAAGCACCGCAATTTCTAATGAAAGACAGAAAATAAATTCTAGTAGAGTTGCACTGTGTTTCTGCAGAAAGTAATGACAAGTCTGAAAATAATGCCAAAAATTGACATTACAAATGTGCAATAAAAGGTCTCATAAGCGTCTTTATATATTTGCCAGGAAGACATTAGGCTATCTAAAGAAGCAGTTGATCTTTACCACATAAACAGATACTTTCATATCTAGTCTTCCAAGCTTTTAAATCTATTTCTAGGTATTAAAGAAAGATCTATGTTGAAGAAAATAGATAATAAAATTATAGAAATAGATAATAATATAAATAAATATACATAGTAATGACACATTACAAAATAAAATAGATTTTAAAGCTTTGTTACAAGTTCCTGAAGGAACAGTTGAATGCATCTAATAGTTTCCAAAGACAATTTAAAATGAGCAATGGAAACCTGACTCTTCCTTAAGAAGGGTACTTAGGTATTCACAAACATAAAAAACCATAAAATACATTTTGATTTTATAACTAACTCAATAACACATTCAAATCATGATTTACAATTCCTACTGGGAACTTAAAGAATGAAAAAGAAGCCAGAGCAAACCATGACATGGTTGTGCAGCTATAAAATATTAACAGCTAAACAGAAGCAAAAAGTTCTTGATGTCATTTTGCCTTTTTAATGCAAGTACCATAGTTTAAGAACGTTTCTTTCCCTAAGTTTCTAAGTGAGCCTAAGGACTCAGCCTTGGGGGCAGCCTTTGCAGCAACACCCTCTGCATGAAGAAATTTTAAAGGGCAAAAGATGAAGAATTTAATATTAAATTAAGGTACAATATAAATTAATATATAGGCTAGACACGGAATTTACTAATACTGTTTATATATCATCTTTAATAAACTGTCTACATTTAAAACACACAATTGCATCTCTAAAATTATTAACTCTTATTCAAAATCATCCACACTTTTGGAAGGTTACACAGAATTCATTTGAACAGTACCATCAATATTAAACACTATATGGAATGTTATCTTGAAGCAGCACTTAAGCTAGGTATCTAAAATTGCACATAGTACATAATTGACCGTATAGCAGAAAAATCTGATCTCTTTACTATATGCACAGATTTGGGAGCTGGCTTTTATGGCACATTAACTACATAACAGCTAGTAAAATTATTTGGAAAAGCAATTTTAAGAAGAAAGCAGAAAGAAGAGACCTTCAATTAACTGTCATGACTTAAAAAATATTTTTATGCAATTTGTGAACTGACAATGCAGTTATAGGTGAATTTCTCACTTTCATATCGTATTAGTGATGCTCTTGGCTCTCACTTTTAAAAATGCATTGAACTTCAAGTAAACTTTAGTCGGGATTTCAGGACATGACCCATTTTGAAGATGCACCTTACTTTCTAATGAAGATGTGTATTATCTAACACAATACAAATAGGTCAGTGCTTCTGTTCTAGTTCTTTTTGTTATAGCTAAAATCAGTACAGACTAAAATTAATGCACACAGCAGATAAAGAAAATAGAAGTTATTACCATAGCAATACTCAAGAGATACAACTGGGTCACAAAAACTGAGGGGGAAAAAAGCAGAAGCATCATTTCAAAATCAATAGGCACTACAAAAGGATGAGTTTAGCCACTTCAAAAACAATTGTGCATTAAGCAAATAACCACTATACAAAGAAAGGAAAAGGTGCTCAGCAAGGGTTCCAAAATCAGTAATTCACATCACCACAGCATTACCAAAGCATAAGGTGGTATGCCAGCAAGCCTTGGACTTTTAAGCAGAACATCATTGCAGCAGAAAATTGGTAACTTATATTAATTAAATTCCAGTAATGAAAAGCATTTATGAATTAATGCATTAAATTTACAAATATGCCTTAATGAAAAGCAGTTTATACTTAAGCCCACAAATGTAACTCAAATGCCATTTCCTTCGAGAGTTACAATATGCTCAATAAGGCATAAAGTGGTTTTCATCATATATATGACGCAGCACAAGTCAAAGAACAAAGTTTTGCCATGGCTCTCAATTTTCTTGTAATCAGAAAAAAAAAAAAAGTGAAACGTATTAATAACTACAATTAGAAGCCAGAATTACTGTCCCTATCATTGGTATCACATAGGAAGCTAGCACATGGATGTTGATAGCCCTGGAATATCTTTTCTCTTCTTGACCAAAACAAACAACTCCTCTGCCTTCTTGTGCTAGCCCCTCTCACCTCCTTTTTGCTTACTCAGCTCTGGACATAGATCCTCTCTTTTAAATAGCCAATATATCAAATGTATAACTTAACATTATAAAAATTCCTTACTTCTAATTTTATGTTAAAAACATCCAAAAAGAAGAAAATACTAATACCACCACTTGCACACAACCAATCTGTGCCAATTAGTTAATATGCTTTTTCCCTGTATGTTCCATTCTCATTCCACAGTCATCTTCTGTTTGTGTTTTTCAGACCATCCCTAAGGGACAAGGGTACAATATTTGTATGCTTTGCAGCAACATTTATGCACCACCATTCCCTCACATAATACTGCTGTGGTATGACAAAGTCTCCTGCTCTGTAAAGGACATTGTCAACAAGGTAGAGATTCAGAATCTACTCTTCATTTACAGCAGTTTCTTTTTTACAAAAACAAGATGGAATATGTTTGAGCATGAAGAAGAGTGAAAATCCAACACTTGGAAAAGCAAGTCTTAATGGGAATTGCAAATAAGAGCATAAAATCAGCAGTACGTGCTCAAAGATTCCTGTACCTCAGTAGCCTGACAGGAACAACAGTCTCCAGAGGAATGTAAGAACAGGGCCTCTCCTGGGCTCTATCAATTTGTAGATCAGGGACTACCTCAGAATACAGTTTTCAGATTTCTGTCAGTCTCTTTCAGGTCTGTCTTCCATGAATTGTTCTGGAGCATATGAAAACTATGGATGTACTACTCTGTAGCAAGATACACAATGTGTTCTCTGTCAGGACACTTTTAATAGTGTATCGGGATACCTATGCATGAGCAATTATAGCCTAACTTAAAGTTATATACATTCTTGTCAGAAAATGAAAAATGGAAAATTGGGGGGGTTGCATTTTTTGAAATTAAATGCTTTTTAGTTAGAGTATCTCAGACTTTAATGAAGTTCTTTTTAAATGCAAGATCAGTTAGGGCTTTTACATCTAAATATTAGCATATTGCAACTTTTGGTAAGAAATGGCGACATTTGGAATAGCTGCTGGCTATTAACAAGAACAATTTGCCTCATATGGAAACATGATATGAACATCAGCACCCTTCTCTTGTGTCTGTGCACCAGAATCAGTCTTGTGCCCTGCTCCAGTTAGAGCCAACTGGTTCACATCCACAGTGCTACGGGAGAGCAGCTCTCAGATCATCTTGATTCATGTCCACACTGCACTGCACCCGGCTTGTAACTCCTCTGGGCATTAGGTGGTGTCCTAATGCAATGACTGTTGTCCTGCTGGGGTTTTTTCTCAGTTCAACATGCATGAAATGATGAGAAAGTTGGGCTGTCTGAACAACCCGTGAAATTAGAGCAAGATGCCAAAGGCACATGCATAGACATGGGAAGGGGTAGGGCATACAAAGATGCAAGAGCTGCCGGGGCACTGAAGCACAGTCAAACTTGGCATGGTTCACATCAGTCCTGCCTAAAGCAGATCCTGAACACACTACACCTCTCACTGTGCCTGAGTTTTCTCTTGAAGGGAAGTACTGCAAAAGGAAGTGCAGGAGCTAAATTATCGCATCAAGTGAGCAAAGTGTGGGGTTGAGCCAAACTGGCACCATGGAGACACTGTGGCTTTGTCTACACTGTTGAGCTAGAGACAGAGTACGGGGCTGGGTGCTGGCATGCAATTTCTGTCCCATCAAGCTGTTACAACAGCTCCCAGAACAGCTTTTGTCTGTGTTAGCTAATGCTCTCCTACACACTGTCTGGGAATAGTTCAAGGACAGCACAGGCCAAGGACTTAACAGTGGGTAATGCAGATTTATCATCCAGCTTGGCTCCAGAGAGCAAAAGAGTCTAGCTATTAAAATGCAAATCTCTATGTTTCTTGGCTTCAGAGCCAAAGCAGAAATCCTGGTCCCTTTTATTTACCAGTTCTGCCCCTTAAGTACAGGTCCATCAGCATTCTTATCTAAGGCTGAGTGTAGAGCTCAAGGTAAGCCCATATCCCTTCCTATACCTACCTTCCCTTCTTTCACACAAGTAAGGCTGAAGCATGCAACACACTGGTAATAGCTCAGTTAGAAAAACAGAAACACAAGATCTCTATTATCTATAATAAATTAATGAATTCATTATATGAGGGAAAAAAAGGCATTATGCTTTAGCACAGAGCACCATAAAATTCTGCTTCCTCTGTCTCTAAACTCCTGATGTCCTAAGACAGCTCTCAAACTGAAAACACATTTTATTATACATAAAATATGCAATGAGTAAAAAGCAAGAAGTTATACCTGTGGTTAATACCTTTCCTTATACATAGATGGCAGGAAAACTAAGGTGTCAGTAGTTGCAAGGATCTTGTCAGCAGAGGCCCATTAAGGAAAATGCTGTACCTAATGGAAAGCAGGTTTGTTTCCCCAGGGACTACAAAACAGTAATAAAGGACAGATTCAACACGACTTGTACTTAATCAAAAATATCTTATCTGTCTTAAACAAGACTGAATCAGTAATCAGTAAATCATTGAAGAGGTAATCTCTCAATATTAAAGGAAGTTTACTTCCCTGGCAAATCCATTTAGAATTTGCTTTTAAGTAAAAGAAAAAAAAATAATAATTCCTCACCACTTTTAAATTCATCTCTAACCTCAAGTTTGTCTTTTTGCTCCTTTGATTATTATTATTTAATAGCACTACCAAAAGACTCGCTTGGTTTGATGTCTGAACTTATATCTTCTGAAGCATAAATAACAGCAGCATTTATCAAAAACAATCACATGCCAAAGTCATAGTAAAAGATAAAGAAAATGATAAAAATAGACAGACCAAAGTATTAAAATGAACAAGCTCGCTTCACACTAGATACTACTCCAGGATCTTGATCAATGCAATGTATCAAAATAATACAGAAAATGTATTGTGTGATCAACCTTTGAAGGTATGCTATGTTATTAAGAAACATTCTTCTAATACAGTGGAGAAATATAAGTACATTTCTAATTCTCATATTTTAGCACATACAAATCAAAAAGGCTAACATGAAACCTCTTCTTCCAAGAGAGAAATTACCTGCTGTTACATTTGAATATTTCAGAAAACAACCCATCAAATTAATGTCCAAAAATGTAGGTCTGTAAAATTTTACATTAGAAAAACTTGGTAAAGAAGAATCTTCACTCTGAAAATGTACTATCTTACACTACACTTTATTTTCAATTAGTTTTAAAAGTTAAAAAGTACCACAGGAGGCAGGAATACAAGTACAAAATGAAACAGCTAAAAATCAAAGTACCACAAGGTATTCATAAAGGAATATAGAGACATTCACATCTAGTTCTGGACCTGACTGTTGAAAATCAACAGTATTTGAGAACTGATAACTGTTTTGTAACCAGTGGAAAATGAATTCAAGAGACTGAGATCACCTGTTGACTGAACCAGTTTGTACCTGACGCACAAACCATGAGAAGAGTGGGCATCTTTTTAACCCAAAGGGTGAGCAGACCAACTAGGCAGGTAAACTGCACAGACCTCCAGAGACATGTCCATGTGCCTAGTCCTATCAGCTGAGGGATGCTATCCTGTGTTAATGCATTGGATCTGGCTGAAAAGATTTAATGGGATCATGCTGAAAATGTATTCAGGTCTGTTCTCCCAGTTCAGTTTGTTTCTCACATCTATGTTATTCTATATTTCTTCACATTACAATAATTTACCATGCAGTACAGTGTTGTCTAGTACTCAGTGTTATAATAGTTTTCTTCTCTTGCACCATTGGGTGCAAGCTGAAAATCCACCAACATGTTTGTTTAAAGCTTGTCATGAATCTTAATAAGGCAATCCCTGAATTACTAGCAGACAAGGAGACCCACTGTGTCATGATCCTTACAGTTATTCATGCAAATAGGATGATAAGCCTTCAGATCCACTTTGCAGCAGGCTTAGTAGTTTCACAGAGCTCTTTGCAGAAACCAGTTTTCTCTGTGGTGTTATTTTCGAGTTTGCCCTCAGTAAAAGTGGGACTCAGATGTTTTTAAGTTCTTGTGGTCTTGTTCTCTTTGTTTTCCCCCTCCACTGTCACCAGGGGGTGGCTCGAGCAGCTTAACTGTTCCCTGCTCAGTTTTCAAAACCAGTTACCCCCATGCTCTGCTGAGGCTGCAAAAACTGCTGCAAAGCTGCCAAGCTCTGCTAGGAGCAGAGGCTGCTGCTGGCATCTCCAGGCAGAGCCTCCAGATATTCCTGGCCACAAGGCAGCTCCATGCACAGCTCCACAGATAATCCCTGCACCTGCCATGGGCCACGCATTCAGAATCCCACTTTGTACCTCATAATTTCAGACACAGTTTTTAAATT
>VXAU01003553.1:0-59688 GCA_013399695.1 Formicarius rufipectus
AGTGTACATGTTTCAACGATGCAAATAAGTGAATTTTAATTTTATGGGTTTGCTTCTGTGACAGGCAGTAAGATGAGTGAGATATTTTGTGGGGATTTTTAACAAATATTCAGTATACTGTAATGACACTATAAGTAGCTTTAAGGTAGTTTTTTAATTATTTTTTTCAGTAGAATTTTTGCATGCATATTTTTTTATAATTTTTTTTTTTTATAATTAGCTTTTACAGATGCTGAAAACAGCTGTGTGATACTCGTCAATGCTTTCCACTTCCATTGGCTTCAATACAGTCTTTTATGTTTGCTGCAAATCATGAGAAGTGAGAGACAGGTATATAGTGGGATATTTTTAAGCAAAACCACAATTTAACTAGTTTGTATTTTCTACAGGCAACAACCAAAATACTAAAAAAGGACCACAGCTCACAAAAGGTGTGCAAACCAGCGGATACTTCTCACCAGCAGAACTTCTTCCAGAATCAGAACTTGTGTGTGGTGATGCAGTGAACAAGAAAGAAGGAATTCTTCCTAAAATAGTGAGTTCCATAAAAATTTGAGACCTGGTCCAGATAATTCACTAATCAAACTATTCTGTGCAAAGCTTTTAAGAAAGTATGTGTAAATATACAAATATATAGAAAACAAGATTTAGAAAACATTCTGGTTTTTAAGAGAAAATCTACTCTACAAATAACATACATCATTATTGTGACAGTTTACCATGTTATATGTCTTACTGGTAGCCAGTAGCTCAATTTGTTTCTTTTTCTGCCACTCATTTCTTTGAAGTTTTTAAAATTTCATTTTGGTTTTCTCCCATCTTCTTTGTTTCTCATGCTTATTTGAACAATCTGTTAGACAGTGATGGATGCATTTTTTTCTCTTTGGTCTTAATTATGGTTTCTTTTACTTTCCAGATTTATTTCACAATCCATAAATCTAACACTTCCTCTTACTGTCCCAGTGCTGGTATTTCTTCTGGCTTTCCAGCTTTGTCAATAGCTTAGGCTTTTTTGTTTTTCCATTTCCCTTTATATTATAAAGTAGTACCATTAGAAGTATTGCTAATACATTTGTGACCCCAGGCAAAAATCAAAGAGATTTGGAAGGTATTGAAAATCAGAATAACACAGATTCTGGTACAAATTGTACAAATGAGGCTAGAACTATTTTTCAGACATAATGCTCTGAAGGTGCTCTTGACTGGCTTCCAGCTAGGGCTAAAGCATTTTCATGGCTGTTTTATTTATATGTTCTCCCTTTCAAAATCCTTTCTGTAACTATGAATGTAGTTTAAGGTACATATTCTTCCGGTATATACTTGATTGAGTTGCAGAATGACACATTTGGTAGAAGTACAGTTGGACTCATGGCATCCAACTATATGTCCTCTGTATGGTTATTGCTTTAAATAAGGTTAAGTTAGATTTGGGTAGTCTGTGCCTTTGCCAGTTTTTTAAATGAAGCATTTTAAATACCTGGCCACTATCTCCTTATGTAGTTTATATTTTTAATATAACAATGATAGCCTTGTACATGAAGGGAAAATAATTTGAAATTTTTTTTTGCTAATAGTCATATTTTCTTTGTTCATTATTAAGTAGTATCTATTTCTTTTAGTAGTGTATTTTTAATCTAGAAGCTTATTTTGCTCTAAAAAAGCACAACATACAAAATTAGCTCCCACATGTTGGACTGCACTGACTTTCTCTTTATTTCATTGCCACTACTTTTCTGTGTTAGTGATTTTTACTGCTGATATTCCTATCTTTTCTGCAGGTTCTTTCCTTTTAATTGTGTATGTATACTCAGCAGCTGAATTTGTCATCCAAGATTAAACCTTTCTCTGTTACTTAATACTCCATAAATTTAAGTACCACCATGAAACTGTCTCAATCGACAACACACTCACTTGAATAAAAAGATCAGATTGTGGAAGTTGAGGGTAATTGATTGCTTACTTTTTAAAGAGAGTGAGGTGGTGAGGTTTGACCTGTTGAAGTCTTTAAAGAAGACAACTTCTGACTTCTAAAGGAAACTACCCTGATAATGATAATTTTCCTTTGTGACACTGGAACTGCAACTTCCCTGAAATGTGTAATACAGAATAGGGTTGATGGCATATTTATTTTGTTTCAGGTGTATAAAATGGTGCTAGAGGTTATAATATTTTGGGGCCAAACCCCTAAGTTGTCAAACCTGGTTTGGTTTAAGGTGATTTACTTGTTTTATGTTTAGCAATAAGAATGTGGTTTCAGAATGACATGGAAGTTCTTATGATTTTGTTTGTTTGTTTTATTGACTGTTTTTCCCCTTTGGTTTCAATTTTGTATTAATTTATTTCAGGAAAAAGAAACTCAAGACAAAGGATGGAAAGAGCAAACAGACCTCCTAAGACAAGACCAAGACTGGGAAAGGGAAGAGAAACCAAAACATTTTCAGGAAATGCAGACTTTAGAGGAGAGAGTTGCAAAACTTCATGAAGGTAAGGAAACAGGCAGCTGAAGGCTGAAAAATGCACCATAGAATACTAATCAAGGGAGGCTGCTGATTTCTGGTGAGAAGAGCAAAATGATTTTGCAGAGATCACTACAGTGGAAAATTATTTTCAGTTATATTATGCAAAGAAGAATCAGAAAGAAATATGGGATATGGAATAATCTGTGCCCTCTATGCAGCGGTGATTAAGTATGCAGCAGCAAAAAAAAGCTGTGCACAAAAAAGTATTGGAGCCAGAGATTTTGCTTTACAAAACCAGAGTGACATAGCAGGTAAATGCTGATGTTACCTGACTTCCTAAATGTTACTGAGGTAGGCAGTAGATTTTTACTGTTGTAGAACAAATCTTCTTTAATATAGCCTATTTTTTCAGTACACTACTTCACTTACATGATTTGAAATTGTAGTTTCTTGTTTCAGTTCTGGTTATCTGAATCATTTAACGTGGCTATTTGAGCAATGTCAGTTTCTATAATTATATTTTAATATTGCTTTCTTATTCATTTGGTTTTCACACCGTCTTACTAACATTCATAAGTCGATCTCAAGTATTTTAGATGGACTGCACCCTGTCATTTTAAAGAACTCTTTCAGTGATTATAGTTAATGAACAATAGCACTTACTCTATATGACAGGATTTCTAAAAATTCGTAGCTGCTTTCAGAGGTGAAGTCTGTGAAAAATCTTCTACCACAACTTATGTAAGCCAAGAATCTGTTCTGTTACATCTCTGAATAAGGTCATTTAGCCACCTTACCCATCATACAGTATAAGCTGGTATTTTCCTTAACTTACAGACAAAAAGGTAGCTCCTTACTTAATTTGATAGAATGATCTACTATTGAAAAAATATTGCTATCCAATATACAACCTGAACTGTTGCAAGTATTTCTGAAAGGTAAAGCTGAAATACAGTGGATAACATGGAACTTTGTGAAAACAAAAGTTTTTGAGTCAAAGGAGAATGCCAGTATGTTGGAGGGGCCAAGTAGTCATATTTAACTTTTGAACACATTCACATTTGATATCTTGATAGAAAAGTATTTCAAGGAGAGAAATATTTGGGAAGCTTCCTTGTTCTTCTGTACCATAAGCACTTACAGGTTCTGTCTAGAATTTTGTTACTGTTTGTACCTTTGGTGTCCCTTTATAGTTGTGCACAGTCACTCTCATTGAGTCCATGCAGTGATGCACAGAACAGTCATGTAAAGGTGTTTTCTGTATGCAGCAGATGCAGTGTATTTTAAATCATTCACTCTTTGAAACAGGTGATGACTCCTATGACTTTGAGACCTGGTAGCTTCACAGGCATAGCTCCCTTTATGGGAAAAAGAAAACCAAACGTATCCCAGGACTGTCCTAATGTCAGTGGTGATAGCAAAGAAAAATAAAGTACTCTCTAAGTCAGAACTATTAAAATCAGTAATGTTGTATCCATTTGCATTCAAACCCAGGAAGTGGGAAGGCAATTGGCAGAAATTAAATAGCTCTGAAAATTCTAAAATGTAGATAATGCTCTAATGCCTTTGGAATATGGCAGTAAAGTTTTATATCTTAGCAGAGAACCAGGAGTGGATTTATTCATAATTTCTGAAGAATTTATTTTGCACTGGGAAATCCACATTATGCGTAGAAGAGCATGTTAAAAACTCAGTGGCTTTTACTTGAATTATTTTCAGAATCTTTTCAGGGCATTTTAAAATTAAAACATTTTAAATACTATTTAAACATTTTTCACAGAGTGGGAAAGGAAAGACTATGACAAAATGAAAAAAGAAAGCAACTTTTTATTGGATAAAGAAGAGAAAATAAAGATGGAGACAGAAATCCACAAACCTGAAGTAGAGAGAGAAATCACTGAAATGTTGGAAGAGCGGCGAAAAAGAGAGTTCCTGCTTGCTAAAATGCAAGAAATTGATAAAGAAATTCAAAGTGCAACAAACACGAAACCAAATTCCCAAGCTCCTCTCATAAATACAAGGATATCTGATTTCCCAGAGAAAAAAGAAAAAACTAATCCATTCTTTGAGATTCCCAGGAAGGTTACTAATGAATTTCCTGTAAAGGATAGTCAGGATGATGCCACAAGAGCACAAGGGCAGAAGCAACGGAATGTGAGGACTGTAGATTTAAGTAGTGGGTTAACATTTGGTGGTTATATACCTTCCTTTGGGAAAGGATCGGGGAGACCAAGTTGGCTTACTCAAAAAAGTGACAAATTAGAGGAAAATGTTATGGAACATGCAGATTTCGATAGTAAGAAAGAAAAGAAGTCCAATTTAATGGAACAACTCTTTGGAAGCAGTGCCAGTACCATTGTTCCTTCTAAAAATAACAATACACCACCTTTTGACATAGATTGGGACTCTAGTAATACTCCTTTTGTTGATAAAAACAGTAAAGTCAAAGAAGACAATGAGCTCTTTGGTGAAGGAAGAAACCTAAACAGACATCGTTTGCCATACACTACAAGCAAGCCAGGAGCCATGGCCCTTGGCTCTTTAGAAGATGAAATTGAAGAAGTAGTCTTACAGTAATCATATTTTTATGTGTTTCATATGTAAATACTGAAAAACTGTTTTCATGTTATATTTATTAGATGTAGATATGAAAGATTTCAGATATATTGTGAAGCCTTATGAAGGAATAATTTACATAAAGTGGGTCTATGTATAGAGGAGAGATGCAATGTTTGTTTTTGTTTTTTTTACCTATAGGCTGCTCACAATACACCGCTTTTCATTTGTGGTATTTTTTTATGCCTCAGATATTTTCTTTCTCATGCATTTGGAGAGCCTCTTAACTGTGCCAGAGGGCATGTGTAGTATCAGTCATGAAATGGATCGAAGAGACATTGCTAGCACCAATTCTCTTATAAGGAGAATATTTTACTCTGCTGTCACATTATCTCCGAGGAACATCAACAGAAGCACAATTAACTCAGGAACAGCCAATCTCTTTTGTCTAGGTTTCTATGGACCTTACTACCAAATGTGTCTAACTCTTCTCATATATACAGATTGTATTTGATACAATGCCAATTTTTGTAATTTCTGAATTTTCTATGTAAACTTCCAATCATTACTACATACTTTTTTTAACAAAATGGTTTTATTAAATGAGTAAATTTTTTGTGTGTAGATCCTTTTGAGTACAAATTTCTGACTTTTTATATCCTTTATTGATATTGCGGGGAGAGCTGGTAGCAACATTGCTGGTGATGTTATTTACTGGTTGGTGCCATGTACACAGATTGAAAAGATAAGCAGTGAGGGACTTAGCAGAAATATTCCAGAAAATAAGATGAAGGTCATTCCTGAAACTGAAGGTCATTCCTTACTAGAACAACAGATTTTTTTTTTTTAATTCCTCTCTGATATGCTCCCTTATGAGCCTGATTCAAAGTGTACTGAAATGCAGAGAATTCTCATGTTTTCAAGATGCTTAGAGTCAAGATTTCTCTGAACACAATGGTGGTTCTGAAAAGAAAGGCTGGTGTCTGCATCATGCAGTCACTTTGTCTGCTCCTTCATTCGGAAAGAAGATTAGTCACAGATCCAGACCCAGTGTGTGGGACTGTTCTCACTGCTCAGCAGTGAAGAGCAACTCATGTTCACCTACTTGCCTACAGTCCCAGTTACATTCATTGTAGTATGACAAATTTTATCAGGTTTGTTTTGCTTGCAGGTGGTCAGAATATCAGGACAATTCTGACCAGCAACAGTGAATGTAACTATCTGTGTTACTCTCCTGCAATGACTTCTTTGGGGAGAATACTGTGGTGTAAGAGGTAGGAGAAGTCTGTGGGTAGACACTGAGGGTATTTGTGAGTGGGTGGTTATTTGTCCTAACTTCTTGTCCTACTTGTGGGTGATTGCTGCCCTTCTAGAAGAAGGCACTTTGCTCCTGAACATACTGTTGGGGTGGGTTGTTTATGTTTCTTTCCTGTAGTTGAGGATTCTAAGGCATAAAACAATGATGTAGCTGCTGTGGTTATCAAGGATCACGTAGTGTATGGAGGGGAGGGTTGGGTTTTGTGTCTTGGCAAGTCAGCTCATTGGCATCTGGCAAATTCTAACTACCCTGCTCATCTGATGTGTGTGCCCTGCTGTTTCAATTACAAATATATAGTTTCTAAGCTATTTTATATTATCAGCCCCTTCTTGAGTTTATAAATGTTCACATCCTGTTACCAGACACTTCCTGAAGCAAATAGTGCGGTGACTCGCACGAAAAATAAGTGTATCTGCATTAGGAAGGTGAAAAGAAACTGATCTGGTGGGAACAGTATCACAGGTGTAATTTCCCATTTCCCCTCATAGTTGTCCACTTCTACAGCTTGTTCTCTTCTCTTGTGGCACTTTCTGTGCAAATATTACAGTTAAAATGTATAAAGGCAGCACTTTGAGGTGTAGTCTCCTAATTGTGGGAGGAAACGTTTGGGTCCTTCTAACATCTGTAAGCAGCATTTCTACTCTTGAGTAGCAGTTTTCTGCTCACTGGAAGAAACTCTTGCAAGATCTTAAAAGGGTCTATAGTCCTTACAACTGGGCACACTGGTCTCCTGCGGTCTTCTGAACCACTCGTCCCAAGTACTGTAGCTGGGTAATCTGCATGTTGCTTTTAGTGGTGGCAGTGTTTAATAGCACTGGATTGACTGAAACAAAACAAAACAAAAAAAAACAAACAAACAAATAAAAAAAAACCAACAAACACACACACCAAAAAAAAAAGAACACCAAAGCAATAACAAAAAAAAATCCAACTTTTGAAGTAAAAAGTAGGTTGTGAAAGCTTTGATGATGATTTGTGTATGATTTGATATGTATGTCCAGTTGTAGGTTCTCTTTGATGTGTAGATCATATGGCTGTTACATCTGTTGTGTTTTGCTTTTCTTCTGAACAGCCAAAGATGATGGAAGAAATTCCTCCATTCCAACAAGAAAGGATCGTTAAAAGTTTGATTAACGGTTTTAGTGGGATACTCAGGGGGATGACTACTGCCCCAGGAAAACTAGTCTTCCAGTTCTGATCCCCAGGAGAGTGGTCATCAAAGAAAAGTATCTGAGGAACATCTAATGAGGATAGTCAAGTGTCAGGGCTTACCTGACAGAGAAAACAGGAAGTTTTAAGAATAAAGACTTTTTTTTGAGAGAGAGGAGTTGAACTGTGGAGTGTAGGGAGAGTGTATTAGGTCTTCCGTAGTCCAGAAGAAATGTAAACTGTCAGAAGGGAACTTGGGATACCCTTCACAACTCTGAACTGAAGCCTGGAGAGCACTACAGTGGTAAGAAAACTGAGCTAGGAATTGCTTTAACATGCTGAATATTTTTTCTCAGATCTGTGGTATCTTTGGGCTAGCTAAAGAGTAAAACAAAAAACAAGTGATTTTTGAGAATCCTTGTAAATGCTACGTATGAGATTTTGCTTCACCTGTTTCATCCATGCCTAAAGAGGTGAATTGCAGATCTGTTATGCTTGCAAAATGGGGACACTTGCACAGGATTAGCTTAAACTGCTTGGTAGCCTCAGATTCATTGCTGGTCCTGAGAGAAGGTCTAATCCAGCGAGCCCTGAGTCTGTGTGCTCAGGAGATGTGAAAGAATATCTAGTCTAGCATATTAGGAGTGTGAATTTCTCATGGAAACATAGTGGGGCAGGTGGCTACAAGAGCATTAGCAGGGCTTCTGTTGATACTTGTGTTCTGGAGAGTGCCTCAGGTAAGCCTTTGCTATTCAAGAAAATAGTAATAAATTCTGCATAGTGCTCTGAAGCAGAGACCAGCAAAAATCAACATGGCAGAAGTGAGTGCCTTCAGGAGAATCATGCTGCCAGTTGCAGGAAGGGAGGTTTTCTTCCCAGTGTTGTATGGCTTTGCTTAGCCTGACCTACTCTTGTTTTAAGATGACAACTGTAAGCATAAGAGATGCCCTGGGTGACGATGCTCATTTATAAAATTCCCTTTTGTTGGATCAAATTTAACGTGGTCTCCTGTTTCAAATTATCTCTTTGATTAGCTGTAAAGTTTTGATGTCTGCAGAGGAGAACAATTGCATCAGTGTGCACTGTCAGCCAGGACTTGTGGCTGCTGGGGAGTTGCTAGGATACCTCTCTAAAAGGTACGATTCACTTGATTAACCACCAACCCAGTTTGCATGAGAAATATTTTTCCTATCTTTGTTTTGTGCTGGTATCAACTGTGCATCAAATGTGCATGTGTGTTTAGAGCAAGCTATAGGCTGATTGTCATGTGTGCCCTTTGCCTCCTTTTGATATGCAGTAAAACCCTCTGTGCTTCATAGCAAAGAAACAGGAGCAGTTGCAGTATCAATTCCAGTAATCTGTAAAATAACCGTTGCTTCCAGAGGGGAACATCAGCCAAGAAAAGGTTTGATTTTGGATATGCATTTCTGGCATTATAGCTAACGCTTAACTTTAAATCTGTGAAGATGCAAGAGAATTTTCATCTCCTATGTATTACTTTCTTTCCTGCTCTGAGCAGTCGGTTGGACCAGACAACCCATCAAGGTCCCAGCCAAGGCTATTCTATGCTTCTTTCATCCTTGGCACATTCCACATTAACACTCCCTTCAGTGGAAATCCTTTGCACAAACCCCCTTCATTCTACTTGCACAAAGTTGCCTCTGACACCTCCTGTGTGCCCATCTGTTCTTGAGTACAACAACATTTTATTCAGGATGCAAATCCTGACTCTACTCTCTCCACAATAGTTGCTTCCTGCATGCTTATCTTTCCAATACTCTTTTTTCCCCTCCATTTTCTTATTTCCTGGAAACATTGTGTTCAAACTTTGTCTTCAGGACATCTTGCCATCATTTTTGTGAGTCCTCCTTTGTCCCACAACCCTCTTTCTGCACTTCCCCTCAAACTTTCGTGAACTCCTCTTGCAGATTCCATGTCTTTCCTCCTGAAGGACCATGATTCCTTCATTCTGTCTGAACAGACTTCTGCTTTTCATCCCGTAAGCACCAGAGTTACCTTCTAAGTTCCCTTTATCTCTTCTCCCACAGTTTCATTCCTCAGTCTGGAGCTACCTGCCAGCTGTGTTGTGCTGTTTTTCTTCTCGCCTGTGGGCGGAAGTAAATGTTGCAAGAGAGTAGGAGAGGCCTCCTCAGAAAGGGAGGTGACCTTGTTTTGAAAGTGATTTCACTTGTACTGACACACCCACACATGAGCACTAAGATGCAGGTAGTCAAGCTGTCTGTCCCACAACCAGACACAAAGGTATGTGTACCCAGTTGGCCTGGATAGGGGTCCTTAGGCAATCCAGAACCTGCTTGGATTTCCTCAGTCTTCTGGTCACTTTTGGCTGGGAAGAGTGTCTGGTTTGGAAGTGCCATCTGTGTCTTTCAGGAGCTGCTCATGAATTTTTATCCATCTTATCCCACCTCTGCAAGTCATTTGAATTTCCGTAATGTCCTTTCTCACCTTCTCCAAACTGCCAAGGGCTCCAGCCTGTTCTTCCCAACATCTTCCCTCAATGGTTTGTCTGTTTTAGTCTGGGTCTAGGCCACCCCTTCTATTCCAAGTAACCTAAAAAGCTGCACATTCCTGTGCTAAGTTCTTGAAGACCTGCTCATCTGAGTGCCTCTGACAGCCCTTCTGCTCATCCTCCTGCTGCTCCCACATTCCAGGCTTTTCCAGTTTTTCCCAGATTTTACCTTTCTACAGTCTTCTCATTTCTATTGCTGTTCTCTATGCTGTGCTATACTGGGAGTTGTGGGACTCAGGCTATGTGCTGCTGTATTGTGAAGAGCTTCTAATGAGCTGTTAGCTTCACAGTTTGCTGCTTAGTAATTCTCATGGTAGCAAGGGTGGATAATGCAGATGCTGTAATTCACCAGATCTTAGTTAATTACTAGTACTCAGCATGAAGAAATCGTGTTCAGATTGGCAAAGGGCACAAACTGAACTCCCGCACCTGACCTTCCTCTTGCTGTAAAGCTAACTGGCTTTGAATTCTCAATTGAAACAAGCACAAAGTCTTAAACTGCCTGTGTGAGCCAAGCACCCAAGTCCTGAGGAGTGATCCTTATTTACCAAGCAAGCATTTGTTTCACTGGTACATGGTTTTCCTTGTCTCATAACCCATCACATAGAGTAACAACAACAGGACTTCAGTTTCAGAGGTATTTTTGTCTTAACATGCTCTCTAAACCTATTGGCCTCACACTACCCATGTGGAAACCCTGGGGAAATGAGAGGTACCAATGGGCTTCTCCAAATCACACTGGCCAGTGGTGGAAGTTAGACTAGGAATTTTCACATTCTCAATCGTTATAAAGCATCACACCCAATTTCATGTGTGTATGGGCATCCTCTGTCCAAGGCTCAGTATTCTAATGAAAAAGGCATTCAGTCAATCTGCAGTTCTGCAGTGAGTACTGTGCAATTTCTTTTATTCAAAAAAAGCATAAATCTAGGATGATAATGTTCCCAAGATATTCTAATGTCTTCTAAATATCATATCTCTCTGATTTTTTTGTTTGTTTCCAGTGAATATACCATATATGCTGGCACATGAATGTAACTTTTCTAACCAAAGGAGTTGACTTTGCTTTAGCTGGTAACTCCCAGCATCCTCATGATACCACACCTGCAATCCAGAGGGGGAAAAAAAAGTATGGTTAAAGCATAAGCAACATGTACAAGATTCAGTAAAAATATTTAATTTTCAACAATATTAATATTTTTGTCTTCTCCTCAGTTATAAATTACACTCTGAAGTCTAGAGTTCCTCCAAGATGTAATTAAGTAAATCCTGATTTTAATGAGTGGCAATCACTAAACCTGGGAATAATTGTCCTGACTTTCTGAACAGCAAAATGTTGCGGTGTCTCTTGAATTCAACGCAAGAATAATCTTACTGGGAAGCAGGTTCTTATCCTGAAATAATGCATGCCCATGTATAAGATCTGCATTGGTCCATTGGAGAACAATAGCTCTTTTCTTGATCTGGCCAAATTATATTCTTTGGCTGGTGCAATCAGCCAGAGCTCAACTGGAAGATTGAAACAAAGGATGTGTTGCTGTTCAAGATGCTTCATATTTCTTGAGAGAGAACGTGTTGAGTTTTATAAGTGAATTGCAGAGTAATTACAGGCTCCTGATGGCTAAGGCTGAGACCAAACACTGCTAACAGAGCTCTAGGTGCTCTGTGGTGCTTGTTCATTCACACACTTCACTCCTGAGTAGCTCTCATAACCTGCTGCTGTGTTGTGTTATCGCAGACTGAGAATGGGTAAGGTTGAAGGGATCACATCTAGTCCAACCTCCCTGCTCAGGCAAGGTCATCCCAGAGCACATGGCACAGGATTGCATCCAGGTGGTTTTGAATATCTCCAGTGAGGGAGACTCCACAACCTCTCTTGGCAAGAATTATTTAGTTCACACTAAAGTTTTGTGAAATATATCATGGCTCACTTTCACTTGTGCAGATTGTCCTGCTAATTCAATGTACCTTTCTTTTCTGAGCCATGAGCTGAGTTCTTGCTCCCAACATTTACATGTGTTAGGACAAGGATGCCTTCTTACCCTAGACAATAAATGCTTGAAAAAACCAGGACTATGCACACAAATTCAGAAGGGATATTAATGACTCTGTACATTCTCAACTTGATTGTGTAAGTTACTGCTCAGAAACAGTTCCTGGGTTATTCCGAGGCTGTATGGGCAATGGGGTAGCACAGCTGCCAAGCGCTCCTGTGTATCACTGAGTTCCCTTTAGAGGGCACCATTGACTTCCCTGAAGCCTACATCTCGTCCTGTGCTTGCTGTTATTGAAGCTTGTTATCCATCTCTGGGCATCTGAGGTACACTTCAGTAGTTTTTGCTCTAAATATTTTGGATGCTGTAGTCTACTGCACCTTATCTATGGTATGCAGATCACTGACATAAAATACACCTTTTAATAAGACTTCTGAGACCTTGGCTATGGTGATTTTCTCAGTCACCAAGCAAAATGCTGAAAGGAACATGCACTCCAAGATGCTGAACTGTGTCTTCTAACGAAGGCTTTATTAGGACTGGAAGGCTCAGCTTCAAGTTCACACAAATGAGCCTTCATTTGCACTATGTGGTCTTGGTGATGCAGGTTCTCCCATCCTGTGTGACCAGTCACTGGATCTGCAGAGATCCAGTGGATTCCCCTTCCCTACAGCTGCACCTGTTTTCCAGCTGAAAGGATGTTTCTGCAGCCAGACCTATCTCTCCATATTCCTCTCTCCCACTCTCAATTTCTTCCTTTGTATGCTGTGCCCTAGGTGGGCAGGATGTGGCTGCACGGTCTTCCTGCTTGATTAAGTGATGCCCAAAGTGTGCAGCTTTAGGAGGTAAATTTGGGATGTGAATTAATTTCTAGAATGAAGAAAGTTGCTTTTAGATTTCTTCATCTACATTTCCACTTCTTATCTTTTAATGAAGAAGCACAGATACCAGAGAAGTATAGAAAGCGCCTACTGTAGTCTCCCATCTTGAGGCAGTGCATGGTTCAAGGGAAGTCCACTGTGATGTAAGCAGAGTAACTGTGTAAATAAATGTCTGCTCTGCAACAAAAAATGAGATTAATTTTAGAATTGGGACTTCAAAAGGATGTATCTCATTTGTCCAGATAATTATTTTAATTTCATGAAGAACATTCAACAAAATAGTAATTCAGATGCTTACCTTCTCCATCCTTGTTCTTGCTTGTATCCTCTTCTGTGCAAATGCATCAGCATGACCCTGTTAATGTGGCTTTATATTTAAGCTTATGCAGTTAATTAACCAAATGGCTGCCCGAGCCTTTCTCTAACATTGGAGATGACTGGGGCCTGTTCAGCACCTCTTGTTGGCAAACTCTGGGCCAAATGTTTAATCTTGTTCATAACGTTGTCTTCTTCATTGGCTTGAAAGGTGCCTGTAGTGGGAGCAGGCTCACCGGTACAGGCAGAGGGGGAGGTCTGGGTTGAAGGGAGAAGAATAACCGAGATGGGGGTGTAAAAACAACACTTTGGTGGCTTGCAAGGGGTTTTTGTAGGCATCGCAAAGCTCTCATAGGGCAGCAGCAACAGCTGGAAGGCAGCCCAGCAGATGTCCCTAGGTGTGTAAGCCTATGAATCTCACCAACCCATCAGTTATCTCTTCTCCCATCCTTGCAATGAGTGACTTTCATAACACTCAACAGATTAAACTTCCTGGATGGACCTGATAGTGAGTACACTCAACATAAACCTATCTTGTGTTAGTGGGACTCACTGTTACACCTCAGTCTCCAAAAGCTTTGCAACCTCACTCTTGCAACGCATTAATTAAATGTTGAAAACATCAGATCTCTTCTGAAATGTTACAAAATATCTTATGTTTTTTATTCCTAGTTATATCTGCAGAACCAAGTTGGAAGAAAATCTTCTGGTTTATTTATGTAGTCATTGATGGCAGGCATGTTTACATCTCTGTGATCCTAAACCTTAGGGAATTACATTTCATTTCAAGGCTGCTGGGTCTGGAAATCCCATGAGATTTTTAGCTTTGATTTAAAAACAAATAAGGTGGGTTTTTAACTATGGTTTTGGAGAAAACCTTGAAAGATAGAAGCTGAAGTCCTCAAAGAAAAAGATACAGAAAGCACATTAAAGAAATAAAAAATAAGTGCTAACATAATAAAAGTTTCCAAATGCGTATTTAATCTTATACATATATTTAAATATTTTTATTTTATGACAAAATGTGACAATTCATTATTTTGGTTTGCTTTGAAAAACAGTTCTTCAAGTCCCTATTAAGATGACCGTGAGTTTCAGGCTGATTTGTGCCATTACACTCAATGTTGTATTCTTCCTAAACAAGAGAGGATTTATCCAATTTAATCCTGTTCAGTTGAATGAATATATGTTATTGGAATCTCCAGTTTACAGGAGGAGAACAAGTACATGAAATGTGACACATAATCAGAGCTCCTAAGAATGCCTGGCTCCCAAGTACCTTAAGGGAGGCTTAGCCACTCGGTGACTACATCCGCTTGGTCCAGTTTCAGACTTGAAGTGCCATATTTTACTCATGGCTCATGTGGGAGCCAGTGGGGCTTGGTGACAACCTCTCTGTAAGCACAGGTTCTTGTGCATTTGTTCCTCTTCATAGAGGTGAGAAAAGTGGTGTGTTTCAGAGCATTACCAGTTAACTTAGGAGTACTTGTAACCCTTTCTGAGATCTTTCTCTCATAGTTCAATAGCCCGAGATGCCTCAGAGGTGAGACTATCCCAGCGAAGTACAACCCAAATTTGAATGAAATCAGTTACCTGTTGATCTAAGGTGTTTCATCTGCTCTGTTTCCACTTATAAAACACTTCACTCTCAAGCCAAGTTCAAGAGCCCTCAGACACCTGATCTGCAGATAAAGCAGTGGACAGTAGGGTCTGAAACCCTTCTGAGGCCACAAGTCTGGACCACCTCTGAGTGAGTTGGGCCTGACAGGCTGAAGCAGTTGTGGGTGGAACAGGGATTCTGAATGTGGTACCTTGGCTTTATCTCTTTAGCTTGCTTCATGAAATGAGTTGGTTCACAGCTGTTAAAAAGCAAAGGAGAAGGTGGCCACAGACACAAACTAAACCTGAGCCTGGTGTCTGTTCTTGTGCTGACTCACTGCTCATGGCATAAGACATCTTTCCCTTTCAGGGCAGTTCCCAGCAATATGCTCAGCTATAGCATAAAAAATCAAAATACTTGAGACCCTGGATACCTCCTAGGCTCCAAATTCACCTTTCTACTGCAAAACTGCATATGCAATTCTAGTCCTGAAGTGAGGTCACATAGCAGCTATGAGAGAGGCTTTCATCAGCCAAGAAGGGTGCTTCTCTTCTCACAAGTATACTTTTTCTGGAGGCTTGTCCTAAATACAAGAGCACTTCACCTACCTCAGCCTAAGAGGTTTTCTACAAAAGATGTGTGCTCCTGATCTTCCTCTTCTGAAGGTCAGTTACTGACAGTGCTGCCCCTGGATGGTCTCCAGTCACTGATGCAAAAATTAAGAAATTGTTCCTCTGTCACTGTCCATAATGAGTTCTGCTTGAATTTTAAGCTAGACGTGTCTTTCCAAAACACCGTCAGCTTAATCCCTGAAAAGTCCAAATTCAACAGAAAATATCTTTATTTAGAGAGGTATTGTACTTAACACAGCAACAAGTTACATCTAATATCAATTTACTCCTTGCACTCTGAATATTCCTTCAGACATTGTTGTATTGTTAGGGAAACTTCTGACTTTTATAATGGAAAATAAATGGCTGCTTGATATGACTGTACCTTCAGGAAGTCCTCTGCTTTAAAGCAGTGCCAGTGTCATATCAGTTTTTTTGGCTTTTCAAGCTTTTCATTTCTCTCTCCTGTTAGGCATTACCCAGTTCACCTCAGTCCTAACACTGTCCCACTGCAGCTATGCAAAATGCCATAGCACTCCAGCCTCCTGGACATCTTCCACTTTTTTCCTAAAGATTTTCTTTTCATTCCAGTTTATGACCTTCTTGTAACCTTCATGCAACATTCAGATACACCAACTCCTATGTCCTAGCCTCTGTTTCAGCATAACAACAGAGAAGCAGAAGGGACCTGTTCTTTATGAAACCCAGTCCTGCACTCAGACAAGAGAACATGCCATCTTATCCTTGTCTTAAGCTGAATTGTCTCAGTCTTAGTGCAAGTTGACTCTGATGCCTGATGCTTCCTTCTAGAAAGCTATTCTCAGTGCTTTAGTGACAAGATAACCTCTAACTTTCAAAATTACCCAAATGCTACTTCTCTGTTTTTCCACTGACTTAAAAAAGAAGCTATACTTGCTTTGCTTCATGATGCTGAATAAGTCAGGTTCCCCTTATCTCCTCTGGAAACATGGGCTCTGTAGGCCCCTTTACTTTCCTTATACTGCCCCAGCTCGTGTTACAGGCGTGGCTGCAGTGCCACGTTTGTGTCATTCGGTGGCAGAGAGGATAAGGCGAGGTCTTCCCCTGGTGCTCTGACCCACGTGGGCTCCCAGGATTTCTCAACAGCCTGACATTATTGCTTTTCTGTTTGTTGGGTTTTTTTCCTTAATGTTAATCTGAGATGTTACACTTGAGAGGTGGCGGGCGTTGGCCGAGTGGCGTAGGCCCCCGCCTGTGGAGCTGGCTCCTCCTCTGAGGACGCCGGTTCGAATCCTGGAGGAACTCGCTGTCGCCGTCCGAGCTGCTCGGCCGTGGCAAGATGAGCCTCAGGAGTAAAGGGAGTGGGGCCAGTTCCGCGCACACTGTGCCTCACCTAAAAAATCCATTGCGCAGGCTTATCCCAAGATCTTTGTTCGCGAAGTCCGGCCAACAACAACTTTCCTTATACCCTCCAATTTTGTATGGATCTCTCTCCTTAGGAGTTTGTCAGGTAGAGGTAAATTCGTACAAGTGTCTGCTGGATATTATTTTGAGTTGAATTTGATAGATGGATGTGAGCAGCTTCAAAGCTAAGGGAGCTAGGACCCAGGCATATGATCTGTGCTTTGTCTCTTAATAATGAAAAATTATTAAGTAATTTTGATTTATTATCAATTATGATAGTTCTTAGTGGTTTGCTCAAAACACTAATGAAAGTGTGGCTGCAGCTATACTAAAATTTTGTGACAGTTACTCAAATATATCATAATGAAATTTGTCATCCAGTGCATTGCTGATAACTGATGGGACTTACACAAACCCTGTATTTTTCAGTTCCATGGGTTGACTGCCTTTCACACCTAGATAGTGCATGGACAAAGGACTGTTATGATGAGGGACAATTTCCCATTGTTTCTGTTGAAGACAGAAATGTTATTATTCAAGCAACTTGTGTTAAATAAAGAGAGCATAGAAGTTCCTGCTCCTAATCACTGTGCCATCCCTTATATATTTAAAGGTCATGTTAATCCTTTAAGTCATCACCTTGCATTGAAGCTTCATGATTATCTCACCATTTACTGTGACTCCTCAACTTCTTTCCTTTTCCCCAGGGTGCAATCTCTGCTCCCACAAGCACAAATGTTCTTTTTCCAAGTATGTAACTATTTGGCTTTACTGTAAACTAATTCTCTTTGCTTGTTTGTGCTCAGTTTATTGCATCTGCTGGAGGGAACACCAGTCCTTTTTATCATGTAACAATCCTCCTATTTTTGTTTTATGTGCAAACTTTATCAACAGTATTATATTTCCTTCCGGTTCACGGGAAAAAAGTTAAATAATATGAAGACGTGGCAATACACTAAAAGTATACTTCCTTAGTGAGGATTTCCTATGTATGTTTATGCTTGAGATCAGTCAGTTAACTGGTTTTATCATCTAGTGCTTCAGTGATTATTCAGTGAAAAAAATAATCTAGAATAATCAAATTTTCCTATATTTATATATGTATTCCATATATTGGATTTGTATGTACATATTTATTAACCAAACCTGTGACATGACAAAAAAAGGTACTGAGTTGCTTTGAAAAAAAAATTAATTTTCTTATTTTCTTACTAGTATTGATTATAGATCTGTCCTTTAATTTTTTTAATAATGAACTCTCATAAGTTAAGTTTACTAGAACTGATATTATGTTGACAGAACAATGGTTAATCTGGTGATCCTTTTAATACCTTTTTACATACAAGGACACACTGAGCAGCCCTGTGGAGAAAGACTTAGGGATTCTTATGGATGAAAAGCTGGACATGAGCCAACAGTGTGCACTTGCAACCCAGAAAGCCAACCACATCCTGGCTGCATCAGAAGAGGAATGGCCAGGAGGTTGGGGGATATGAGTCTTCCCTTCTGTTTGTGAGACCCTGCCTGGAGTAATGCATCCAGGTCTGGGGTCCTCGGCACAAGGAAGACAAGGACCTGTGAGAGCAGGTTCAGAGAAGGGCCACAAAGAGGATCAAGGGGCTGGAGCACCTCTCTTATGAAGACAGGCTGAGAGAGTTGGGATTGTTCAGCCTGGAGAAGCGAAGGTTCCAGGAAGACCTTATAGCAGCCTTCTAGTACATAAAAGAGGCTTACAAAACAGAGGGAGAGCAACTGTTTACACAGGCAGATAGTGATGGGACAAGGGGGAAGAGTTTTAAACTGAAAGAGAAGAGATTTAGATTAGACATTAGAAAGAAATTCTTTACTGTCTGGGTGGTGAGGCACTGGAACAGGTTGGCCAGAGACGTTGTGGATGTCTGGTCCCTGGAAGTGTTCAAAGCCAGATTGGATGGGACTCTGATCAAGCTGGTCTAGTGGAAGGTGTGCCTGCCCATGGCAGGGGAATGGTAATTGGGTGATCTTTGAGGTCCCTTCCAACCCAGACTGTTATATGATTCTATGATACATTCTTGTGAGTAGCTACATTTTTTTTTTCTTCCCACTTCTCTTACTTTTAAATGCAAAAAATATGTATCAAAATGTAGTTGCTGTTGGCATAAAATGGCTTATTTCCTATTGCCTTCTTTTCAGTTCGGCAGAGGATGAGACTATCAAAGTGTTTTTCTAAAATGAGACTCAAAAACATGAATCCATCAACCAGAACAGACAGACCAATATGTATTTGTGTACCAAGTCCACCTGCTTCCATGGACTATCCTTTAGTGATGAGAGAATTAATTCCTTTTGGTTCTCTTTGTCTTGTACACTTGTTGCTGCTGTGGTTTTACAATGATGCCTCTCCACCTTGACATACTCTTCTTTCTTCATTAATTTCAGGTGACTGCTGCTCTTGTCTCTGTGTTCAGCGCCTTTTGTAGCTGTTTACAGAGCAGGAAGGTTGGTTTGCTCTCTTGAGACTTACTTTTGCTAGTCCTGATAAGACCACATTTGTTTATCTGAAAAAATGGTTAGGGTGTCACTGCTTTTCGCATCAAACCATAGTAAGGTTTCCCTTTCACATATAAATGTCTCAGATACCTGACAAGCCAGGAGCTAAAGGTGGGTAGAAAACAGTATGTCCTTGCTGAAAAATTATTTCAGATTTCAAAAACTGTACTATCATATTCTGGGACAAATATAAGATTTTCCCAGATATTTTATGTTCACAGACGGGTGGACACAACTGGAGGTGGTTCAGTGTACAGCACATGTATTCAGACTCTGCCACACTCATCCAGGATGGAAATTTGGTCAGTCTTCTGCAAGGCCCATGAGGCAGCTCTGAAGAGAAGGAAAAGGAGACAGCTGTAAGTTAGGAAACCTAAGTTTAGGAATCTGATGGTAGAGTGTAGGAGCTGAACCTCTTCAGCTGATGGATATCCGTGGAGTCAGTTCAGCTCACCCTGTGCTAAGTCAGCCAAACTGTGTTGATCCACTGTTTGATACAGTCATCTACACATGGGACTTTGAAATGCTGTGTGTTTCCTTGCCTGCCCACCTGGCTTTACAAGAGTGCACATCTCTCATACCTCCTGTGTCCTGTCTGCTAGCCCTATATGATCCTTATGTTAAATAAACAGCCCCAAGTGACACTGGGCAGGGACTTTGCCCTGAATCCATTACCTCCTAAGTCAAGTAAAGAACAGGTTTCTCGCTCTGATTGGTAGATATGTCATTTTTACAAGGTGAAATAGCCTGGATGGGTGTTCAAGTGATCTCATATTTTCTCTGTTGTGATTCTTTATTGATTAAGCAGTGATTTCTATGTGATTCTTCACATTCAGGATGATTCTTCATCCCCTGTTGAGTCTACCCTGCTTTTGAGGTTCCCAAGTCTAAAATGGCCTTGGTGCTGCAGGTTAGGATACATATTTTGTTCTTTTTATTTTCCTTATTTTCTTTACCCCTTCCCTTTCTTGCTGCCTGGGATGATAAGCTTTGGGTAAAAATGTCTAGGAAATTATCAGCCCAAATATACTACTATTATATATCCACCTACCCCAGTGTAAGTCCTTTCAATGTTACCACTTGGCTACAGTTCTCTGTTAATCATCAGTTTCGATTCTGTGTTTCTAATAGTTGAATAAATTCATCATCTTCCTACATCTTTCCCCTTGCAAATCTGGAGTTTCCACTTGCAGAAATTCTTCTGAGATGTTTCAGCTCAGAAAACTGCTTAGTTTCTGATTCTCTTAACAGGGAGCGATTACAGAATGCCACATCTTTTCTGAGGGCCTTCATTCACATTCTTCTTTAATATTGGTGTTCTGAAGATTATATGTGCTCCAGGTCACCCCCTGTTCAGAGAAACTGATGGCCTTTGAAAACTAGAAATACAGGAGCTCTGTCAGTGTTTTTAACAGAAGTATGAGCATCTTTTTGTGCACATTCAGTACTAGTTAAAATGACTCCAAGAAGGTATTCTCTTTGGGGTTTTGGGTGGCTGACAGCAAGATCCTATGGTTTTGGCAACTGTTTTCTGCATGCCATTTTTTCCCCTCTCATTTAAGAGTATGCTATCTATATACAGCCTAAGGGCATAGCCTCTGTACTGAAATGAGTTGAATTTTTCCAACTGCTTTGTTCTTCCCTGACCCCATTCCATATATGCTTTATCTTAAGGGCAGTAACCATCTGAAATGTGCTCTGTTGGTGGAGCCAGTCCATAAGGACAAGAACAAACCAGCACTCCTCCAGATCCAGTGGGAAAAGGGAGAGCTGTATATACTTGAATCACACACAAAGACCTGGAAGCTGATTTAACAGCTGCAGGACCCAAATGAGACAACTCTCATTGCAGAAAAAATACTTCCTTCTACAGAGAGATATCTTTCTTGTCCTCTCCCACCCTCCAGACCTCTTCCTTCCCGCTTCTCCATCTGTTTCTCAAAAATCTTAACATGATTTTCAGTCTGTTTTCCTCACCCATTTCTCTTTCTAGAATGCCCCAGTAGATGTCCAGTCTTGCTTCTTTTCTCTCCGTGTGTAACTGCTGGCTTATCCTGTATACAGCGAGTATCTCTATGCAGATGATAGAGATGGTTTTACTTCTGCACCTCTCTCCTCTGTTCAGTCCAGACCTGTCTTGCTGGCATCTCTTGAATAATTATCTGCTCTCAGACTAACACAGATCCTAGCCAGGCTCCTTTGTTTGTGGGGGAAGATTATGCTGGTCACCCCATGCTGCTGGCAGTTAAGGGTGCTAAAACTAGGGATATGCTTCTAGTCACTCCTGTCATCTTCAGATTCTTCCTATAACTTTCATAAATATTAATGTGGACATGCCATATATAATATGTATGAAATGTGTTTATTTGTGACTCAGCTCTTCCAGGAGGTGTAGTTTCACTATCCACCAGATAGGAGAGAAGTCACAAGCAGGTGTCAAATGTGACTGCCCTTTCTTCCTAAGGCCATTACATACAACAAGGTACCTTGGTGGTTTTTTACCACTTACAAAAACTGTAAGTTCTGTTTAAGGAACTGGAAATGGCATGGACCAGGCAAGGCTGGGAGATGCTCACTGCTCTTCAGGACTAGGCAGGCAGTGAGAGTACGGACAGAGGACATCAAGGGAATGAGACTGCTGTGAGCTGTGAGTAACAGGAGTCCCTCAGCCTGAGGGTTTTCTCCACAGTCACCTGAGTGGGAATGGCTGCTCCAACAGCACTGATTCCAGATATTGCAAGGTCAGGCTGAACACGTGTTGGACAGCCTGGTTGACTGGTCAAATAGCATTGACCAGGTTTTAGAAAGGTGAAAGTCTAAAGTCAGGCTCCACCCAAGCAATGTCACTCACAGCCTCTGATTTGTAACTATTAAGGGAGTAATGGCCTTTTTGTTCTGGCTTTGTGCATCATGCAATGAGGTCATGATCCATGACTACAACTCCTACACAATAGAGTATATGCAAATAATTCCTAATAATGAGTGGGGTTTTGTTGTGTGTCTTGCACTGCCTAAAATCCCCTGTGAGCAGTTACTGTCTGTGAGAATATTTAAAGTCTTGATGCAATTTGAAAATGTAGTGCAAATGACAGTGTAATAAACCAAAGAACTTCATCAACTTCTAACTGAAATTAATGACAACTGAACTTCTGCATTGTGCATAAAAGAAGAGACTTCTTCCCCAGCCTTAAAAGCACTTGGCTCCAGGGGTGTCCTGGCTCATTCTGAATTACCTTCTTTTTCTACCTCACTGTTTTTATTGCAGAAAACTAGTCTTATTTCAGACAACCAGCAAACATCACATGGATTAAAAAGTAAGACATTACTATCAATTCCCATGGAAGTGTTTTCCCTATATATATGACAGATCTGTGAGAAATCATATCCACATGTATTTTGGGGACTAGGAGCTGAAAATACATTCCTCACCTACGAGTTTATTTTCTACAATACTACTTCAGAAATGTATACATGGGCCAGATCTTAACAAAAAGGACTCTGTTATTTCAAGGTCATTTTAAACCTGTGTGGTAGAGGTATGAATGTTAGAAATGTCATCAGGCAAAAGCGCAGTGCACTGAGGCATGCCAGTGTGTTTGTCAGAATGGCTGTGGAAGCCCTTTTCCCATCCCCTGGCAGAAGAAGTGAATAACAGAGAGGGCTGGCACTGGACATTGCATTTTATTACCATGCCATAACACAGGCAAATATGATTCTCCATGCTAACATTTGGCATCAGTACAATTTCACAGAACCCTAATGGTTGCAGTGGAGCACAGCTCAAGCCACTCAGCTCCAGGTAACTGAAGTGTTCCTTGTCTTCAATGTTACATGTAATATTTACTTTTCTAATAACTTTTTTTTTTGCTATAAAACCTGATAAAACAAGATTTTTTATTTTTCTTTACTAGGCTGCACAGCCTTGCAGAGTTTTAAGAATGTCTTACTTGCTGCAAGCTTCAGTACAGCCATTTAAGTCATTCGACATTACTGTACTGCAGCTGTTTGCATCACATCTTGTGGGCCACTGGTAAAGAGAAGAGTTGTTGTGATGTACTGTGCTTGCCAACATCAGGCACAAATCAGGAGAATTGCACATGGAGGCATATCATCAAATTGCAGCACACTGGTTTACTGGAGAAGTCATTCTTCCTATGAGATCACTAAAGCTACCATTGTCTACGTCTACTATTTAGAAGACCTGAATAAAGGGCTTCTTAAAATCTTTAGCTGATAAAGTTTATTGCTGTATTTTCTTGTTCTTTTGTTTATAATTCTCCTACTTAGCAGTGGTTTCTTTTTCTCAGTGCCTAAAAAATTTGTGCTCTTGGGCACTTACTTACAGGATTGTTGGAGAGATGGGATATTTAAATACTAGCTCCATCTAATACCTACAGAGAGACATGAAGGTCTGTGAGTTTTTGATGCTGCAACATAAACAGATGGTTAGTTTGTGACAAAAGCATGCCATGAGAGCCTCTAAGAAGCTGAGTTCGAGTGACAATCTTTACCTCAGATACTGCTGTTTTATTTCTTTTCATAGCAGTTATATGCACTGTTTCTAAAAATAATTCTTTTTTGTATACCATCAACCTGCACCCTGGGTCTAATTCAGACTGTAAAGTCAATGGAGATTATTCTAAGCAAAGATAAAAAGGATTCACTACAAATAGGATAGAAGTTGTGGTATTTTTTTCTATTTTCCTTTAGCAAATGCTAAGACAAAAAATACAACTTCTGTTTTCTGAAAATGTGAGCAGTCTGCACCTTCCAGAGACTTAAAAGCAGTGCCCAAAGTCTGCATCCTCTTCTCTGGAATGGTTACCCTCTTGGAACTAGAAACAGTTTGTCAAAATCCCATCTTTCAAATTAAATTTGCTGCTTTTTGATGGAAAAGGATGCTTTCTGCAGCAGTAATATGCCCTTACAAGGCATGAATCAATTTACATTTCAATCATGGGTGGGCTTATACCATCAATTTGTAAGAGTGCTTTTAACTTACCTCATCTCACAGTCATTGGGCTGATCCCAGATTTGCCATTACAGCAACACCTACTTTTACCATGCCATGTCTTGTGTGCTCAGCCTCCACAAAAATAAATAAATTCTCCTGAAAATGTGCTAAATTCATTACCAATGAGTCTTTTTTCACTATATGAAATTCTAAATTTAAAAAAGAGAAATGTTTATTTTAAGCTTTTAACAGACTGTTGTAGTTAATCATGTATATCAGGCAAGAGGCTTGGTTGCTATGAAAATCTTTGGCATATTTCCATAGGATTTGTGTGTTATTGACAGAAAAAGTACCAAATGATAGGAAGTGCATCTGCTAGTCTGAATAGTGAAACAAAAAAAGAAAAAAAACAAAGAGTAGAAAAATTTTCTGCCCAAATTTTAAGATAATGCAAGCCCATGCCAAAAATAACATACTTCAAGTATTTGATTAAGACTAAATTAGAAAAAAAAAAAAAAAAGAAAATCCACATATGGATCTCTGGTTGTGAGTGGCTGCCCTTCCATTGCTGCACAGACGTTCCTGGGATGAGCTCAAATACACTGGTTATCTGCAGAAACACCCAGTGTGTTTGTTACTTTGCCCTGCACAGGGCAAGTTTTAAAGACCGGCCGACCATGAAAAATGCTCTTGGTGCTCTTTGAAACTTCCTTTATTTTTTTGGTATTTAAATATAGACAAGAGTCACCTGGCAGTCAAGAATCAAGCAATGGGGTTGGCTCTTACATATATTCTCGGAAACCATAATTGCTATGCTCCATAACCAGTGCATAACTCCATAGTTTAGAATTTTGGAAAAGGAATCAGTCGCATGGGTCTACAAGCCAAATAAAACAGTAGCTGTATTATGGGAGGATATATTGTTTAGCAGGATAACACAGTTCAACAAAGTAGCATGGTGGCCAAGGAGCCCATTCAGAAAACAAAGTTTCTGGGCCCACTGAGAATGCTGATCTACAGTGCAAGGGTCAGAAAATCCTGTGGAAAGCTAATTATTCTGTGGGATGATAATTTTATTTTGACATCTTTAATTCCTATTGCCTTTAAGTATCAATCTTTATGCCTGGACAAGGAAAATCAACCATACAGCTGAAGTCTACAGCCATATGTGGCACGTGTGTGGCTCAGTAGTTGTCTCCTACTGTGTTCTTTTACCTTGTGAGAGAAACCTTTATTTTTGGTTCTCTCTGATTTAAGTAATTGTTTCTTATTTCAGTCTTAACACAGGAGGATCTTATAGGTCAAGGAATAGGTTCCTCCCGCTGATTACCTTTGAGCTAATTAAGCAGCAAAACATTACTAGATAATAAGGGAATCCTGTGGAGGTGAGAAAATTTAGAATATAAGAATCTTTGTCATAATTCAAACGTAGAACAGTAATGAATTCAACAATTCATTGTTTGTGAAAGGTGAACAGTCACGGGTATTTTTCTGGTTTTGTTTTGCCTCTGTTATTTTATCCATTCTGTGACTTTGAGCAGGTCCTCCCAGCTGCTTGGTCCCTCAGTCTTCCCTTTCTGCAAAACAACAAATCAAACTGCTTTGCTGGAATGTTGGAGGAATGGATATAGTGCTTTATAAATATGTAATGAGATCTATTTTTTGCTAGGAGGCAGAATGGACTGATATATAAATATATAAATTTAATGTTTGCCAGTGGTTTAGGAATTTTTTCAAGACATGACAATAAGAGAATAAACTTAAAAGCTACTATGACATATCTCATTGAGTGTCAGAGGTTTGTATCAAAGATTTGACTCAAGCTTCTCTATGAGTCTGTTTTTAAAACAGCAGAGACAAGGCACATTTGCTTAGCCTGCATATTCCTAGAAATAAATGAGAAATACATTTTTAAAACCATCTTCATTTACTTGTGAGAAGAATATCTCTCTCCAATACTTCACATATAAAATGTTTCAGTCCTGCATAACGTATGCACAGAGCATATGTTTCAATTTTAGTTCAGTGCATTATTTCAAATTTAAACAAATTAGCCCAAGGCATAAAGTACAATCAACCTTTTTTTTTTATTTTTAATAGAAGCCAGATTGTAGCATTACTAAGGAAAACAGCAATGATAAACCTGAGTGTATTTTACTTACTCCTTGTTAAGGACACAATATACCTGTCTTTTTTTTTTTATTTATTTAGATTTTCATGTAGTGAAAGTAAATTAATTGGTAATGCCCTTACTTGCTATTTCTTCACAGATTTTTGTAATCATCTTTTTAAGGGCTTTTTGAGTTGATGGTCCCATTCAAGCCTCGTTATTCAGGGCTATCTGCCTTAAACCTCTTCAGTTTCCATCCTCTGTAACCAGGGAACATGGACACCACGATCTCTGAAATACTTCTAAGATAGCTGCTAATGATAACTAGGAAAAGCAAGTCAGAGGGCTTAAAATTACCATTCAGGAGTTCACAGTTTTAATCTCATGAAACGGTATCTGTTATGTATAGTGAACATGTACTCCAGCAAACCCTCTTTCTCCCACAGAAGGTTTAGCATCACGTGGAATGCTATTTCTCCAGTTACAAATATTCTATGGGAACACCATAGGTTATTGCATCTCCAGCTAAATAAAATTTTAACATGAAGCTCCTCTAACTCCGATCAGAAGTCAGAAGTATTCTGAAAATCCTCTCACTGAAGGGAAATTCAGTTGTTAATGGTATTGTATATTGTTGAATACTCAGCTATTGCAAACAATTTTGTAAGTAATTTGAATAGAAATAATGTATAGACTGATTTTTCCTTTCTGTACAGCAAATTAGGCATTCCTTAAAAGAGGTTAAAGACTAGGTTTAATACCCATGTAAAGCAATACCTTTAAAGTCTCTTACAAAAATTTATTTGGATGTTCCTTCCTCTGTCCACAAGAACTCTTATCAGGCAGGGCTTTCTGCAGAGAACTCCTCCCTTAAGTCTGTCTATCTAACCTGCTCATATAAACCCCCCTCGGTTTGTCTTAAGTGCAGTTATCTGGAATGGCTTAAGCAGGATTAATCTAGGTCTTTTTCACCCTGATTTGTCAAGAATGGCTTATTAGCAGCTCTGCTGAGAGGCTGAGGAGGATGAAGGTGCGAAGTCAGGGAAAAGGAGAGAAAGAGAGGTGTGTCTGTGTTGAGGGGGCACAAAAAGAGGAATGGGGTAGGAGAAATGAAGTGAAAACTCTCCGGCTGGCTGAGCTGGAACTGGAGGACGATGTGCCCGTGGCGAGGTAGCTCAGAATGGATCCAAAGGCTGAACTTTGTAGAACTTGCTTCCAGGCACTTTACTAAATTTGTTACATTCAGTGCAGCACCAGTGTGCTGGTTTAGAATTAAACTAGTAGGAGAAATGAATCCAACTCAGAATGGGATTGCAAGTCAGAATAACAATTTATTAAAAGATCACAAAATTACACTGAAACAGAAAAGGAAATTTGTTTGTGCCACCAAAAAACACCAGATGTGCAGCCCAACACAGTGGGGCACAAGCAGAGTGGAGCTCACCAACTCTGTGCTGAGCACCACGTGGCCCCCCCTGAGTTCAAAGTAAAAAGCAAAACAAGGTACCTGCTGGTGAAAATGATGGTTGCAGTCTGGTGGCAGTCTCAGTCTGCTCACGGCTCTAGTTCTTCTCTGGATCTGAAGAGAGCTCCCAGGCCCAAACCCTTCTGCTTATATCCACTGAGGCTCCTCCCAGTCCCTCCCCCAGGGCGGAGACTTAAACAATGGGTGATTTACTCTGTGAGATAAACAATGGCCTATTTTTTAGCACCCCTGATGGCCCATTAGCAAACATGACCCCTCAGGTGGGTGTGGAGACAGGAGAACTCCTTATCTCACAGAAGTTCCTAAACACCCAGCTCATAGCCTGAGGAGTGAAGCATGCCTTAGACAATAGCTGCTAATGTGCCACTGTGAGCAGTTCATGGGAAAAAATGGCATAGAGGCTTTAGAATACACACCCACACAGTGACCAGGTGACCCTGGCTACTAAAACCAGGACAACCAGGTAGCACCAACATAGAGGTGATGAGTAGAACAGGCACAGCTGTAATCCCGACCTGGCTCTGGTTCCCATGCCAAACACAGAGATGCACACCCCCACAACTAATCATCCACAGGCTGGTTCCTGTACCCCTTTCACTCACAGAACTTCTCTCTCAACCTGTTTCTCAACCAAAGAGGAGAAGGCTGAGGGACTCACCTTTTACAATTTTCTTACAGTGAAAAGCCTGGTTCCAGATCTCTGTCCAGCTTAAGAGGGTTTAAACTCCAATCACTCCTCTGAGTATTCATTTTTTTTATAAAGAGATGCATCGGTGCAGCAAAACCAACTTTTCAGTTGGACTCCCAGAGACCTATTCTTGATTTATGACATTATGCAGAAGCTGAGTCAAGCTAATACTGTTCATCAGATATTGAGGGAACAAATTTTAAGGGCTCTGTTTAAGCATTTTCCTGCTTTGAATTTTGTGTGAAAACCAACAGTCTACTTTTACTTACTCCAGTGCAGATGAAAAAAAAAGTCTACTACAACTGTGGTAGATCTAAAGCAGTCCAAGTTTCAGTTATTTTTTGACATGGTGATCACTTTCTTATTTCTTTTTGTTCCTTGGTTATAATTAGTCTTAAAAAGAAGAATGGTTTAAAATTTAAAAGAATTATAAGATCTAGAAAAATATAAAATGAAGAATCCAAACCCAGGCACTTGACAATTACATTTATCACTGCACACTGACTGAACAAGATACTGCATTAGATACAGAAGGATAATTGACATCAAACAGGCACTCAACATACAGCACAACAATATGTATTGGAGAGGAAAGGCTTTGGGGGAGCATTTGATTAATGTACTTTTAATTGGACTTTCCTGCCTCATTGGTTTTATTCTCTCTATTTAGTTCAAGCTGCTCAAATACATAAATGGGCAAAGCACCTACCATAATTAACACAATACACTGTTTGGAAATTACCATGTTTCTCAGATTGTATATAAACAAATAGGATATTGTGCAAATATTGTTGAATTCTTACAGAAGTATAAACAGGTAAAGCAAGTCCATTATTCACTAAAAAGAACAGCAAACAACAACAACAACGAAATAAAACCAACCTCCTCCTTGAAAGCTATTTGGGATGCTTGATCTTTATGATTTGTTTTCAGCAGTAATTTTGACTTTAGTTCTGTATTTCATTAAAATGCCATTCAAGCTTGAAGCTGAGTGTACAATACCAAGTTCTGTTCCACATGCAATGCCCCTCTGGTCATATAAAGAATGTGTGAGACCATATTTTTGTCACCAAATTCAAGTAACAACACTGAAAAGCAAACATATATTGAACGAAGGATGCTTACAGCATAGAAAACCAACAGAAAATGTTAAGTTCTATTGCCATTTATAATATTGAAAATACTCTAAGATTTTTAAGAATCCCATGGTATGTGCTATAAATCTAAGATGTAATTTAAAAATAATGCAGAAAGTGCACAATTGCCAATAAAACACATTAAACACTTAAGAACTGAGAAAATCATATAGGTAATTTGGATTTGATACTCAACATACTCAGAAAATGTGAATGACTTCTGGGCAATAAAGCACATGGACAGAAATTCCATAGTCAGGAATAGTCGGTTGAGTGAACTATTTGTTATGTGAATATTTGGAAGAAAAAGAACAGACTGAAAACTGCACATCTTCCATGTTTTTTTGAGTGGTCATGTAGTTTTATGGGATTTAAAAATCAGTCAGTATAGTATTTAAATTTTTTGGAGGTTTTGCACTTTAACTACTCTTCAGTCATCATATTAAAACGCCTAAAGAGCTCTCCTTCCTCAGTAAACCCTCTTTAATTTCCGTGATGTACCCTGGGAGCACCACCTACTGTTGAACATCTACCTGTACAGTGTGCAGGGGGAACTCCTATAAAGCTGATGGATCTTTTCAAATAACATAATAAAAAAATACACAGCTTTTCATTTAAAACAAACACGGAAAATTAAAGTTACCTGTGTATTATATGAGCCAATAGGGAAAGACATGATTCTTTTCCTCACACAAATTAAGTAAACACTATTCAGGAGAAATCAAATATTGGATTTACTGTATATTTAATACTCTCTGCTCTTTCCTCAAAAAACTTGGCCACATAAAACTGGCAAATTATTATTTGCTTTTTCTTTATATTGCTTTTCCATTTCACCTCACAAATTCAATCAAATAAGTTTGACTAATTATTAAAATAAATATAGTTTCCTCATTAAGTGCTCCCAATGGTTTTACAAACATTACTGGACCCATTGTAGTTTCTTTACTTCACAGTCACACAAAGCTAATAGTATCCAAGGTGTTACTATTTTCTCGTTGGGAAGGAGGGTTATTTAACTTATACTCAGTTTGTGATGCTGATATTTGTGGAGAATACCTCTCTGAACAGCAGACTGACAGTGCACTGCGTGCTCGTTATTTTCCCAGAGCAAAAGGGTCCTCAATGTACACATTTAGCTAACGAATTAATTTTATAGGAGCAGGAATTTAAATTGAGTCTCCCTGTCGATGTTACTGAGCAAAACAGTAGTAAAGCAAAGTGAGTGTCCATTAGGAGGCAATAGCTGGAGTATGCTCCACTGCTGCTGTTTCTGCACTGATTATGTAAAACAGCTGTCAGTCAGGAAATTCCTTTGGGAAAAGTGCACTTCCTTCTTTCCAAATTAATGACATTAAATGTGGTGAATTACATTAAGGAATGGGAATATGTAGAAAGTTCACTTCCATGCTACCAAAAAGTTTCAGTCATCTGTTTTCACGGAGGTGCATGGTGTAACCAAATTTTTCATACTAGTTTTTTCTGCAGCTGGGATTAGTACTGAACAGGCTTGGAGGTTTTATTTTAAATACATGCAATGTTGCTTTATTTTAAAGAAAAAATCTCCACCTGCTTCCTTCTCATGAGCTATGGTGGTATATATTTCTGAATAATTGCCTGTAACATGCTTTTGAAACACATATCAATGTTGATGTTCCTCTTATTTGTAATTGTAACTTCTTCAGACTCACAGTGTTTCAGCAGCATTGCCTCCATACATCTAAGACACACTCTTTTTTGTAAACAGTTGTATCAATTTGCTGTTGTCTTCAGTTTAAAGGATGTTTACAAAATATTTTAGAATCTTAATGCTGGTGTGTGGGTCTGTTATCTCTACATCTAGATATCTCCTTCAGGGAAAAAAAATAAAACAAAACAAAAACAAACAAACAAAAAACCAGCTTCATTTATTATTCTCTGTCCTCTTCAGTTCCATATCTTATGCCCCCCAAGGTCACAAAGAAGATGATACAGGCTGGTTTTACTTGTGTCTACAAAATTTTCAAAATAGATAATGAAAGCTTTCTAAAAACTGCATCATTATGATTGCTTAGATTTGGGGTTTTTTTTAATGTCCATGTTTGTTTTGAATTCAGATTGCCCTAGCTATTTTCTATTACTAATAATCACTTTTACCACTGAACCTTCTCATTAATTTACTAGCTGCCTCACTTTCTGGTACAAGTAGTTCAATACACTGAATAACTCTGATTATATCTATTGTTTGAATTTAGCCATTACTTTTCTGATCCCTGATAGCAAGAGGCTGGATATAAAGATGGAACTGAAAAGCATATCAGTGTAGTTGTTTAATAGTATCATTGTAGCATAGCCTTCACATGGATGGTGAATTAACTCAGACAAGTTTGAGGCCAGAATGAGTAGAATTTCACAATGTTTATCACTATATGTTAAGGTTTGCCATTCTACCAGTCAGTCATTCCAAGCTATGGATCTTCTAATGTTACAGCTTTAATCTTATGAGTTTTTCTTCAGAGGCTGATGAGTATTCAGGAACAGGAAATGGAATTAAGTATTTCCAATATCCTCTCATTACCTTTGGAACTGTCAGAAATGAGACTCTTCCTGCTGAAAGGGTTTTTTAAGTGTTCTAACACTAACAGTTTTCTTGACAACCCTGAGCAAGCTCTGTAAACATTCCCTTGTGAGAGATCTCCAGTTTCTTCACACAAAGCTCCATCCTGCACAGGCAAGTATTACTACTGTGTTCAGTGTTGTTATAAAATGTTTGTAAAAATCAGAAATAGTGGAGAGAGTTGATGAAGATAAAGTATTGATTTCAGCGAGACAGGATTTCACTTAAAGTGCAAGAAATACAGTATTTTTTTTACTATATGATCAATGAATTTGCAATATATCTAAGGAAAAGCAATGCTAACCATAGACCTCATTTATATCATCATGCTTCTGACTCCTTAGTCTGAAAACCTGCACAGGTTCCAAAATCAAATATTTAAAGAAATTGCTGTTAGTGAGATATAAGAACTATACCCAGCTGTTAAAATTGCTTATGACACATTATGACCAAACTCACAAAGCATCTGTGATGAGAGATCAATCATTTCCTGGCATTTATCAAGACATAGCCAATTAGAACAATAAATAGGATTACACACATTTTCATGTTGTATCAGCAATTCATCTTTTACAATACACAGCTTTGATTATAACTAACATTTGTTTTGTTGAATTTTGTCTAAATGCTCTCAGCTTCGCAATTTAAAACTCCTTTAATACATTTCTAAAAGTGTTCTAATTTACCTGGTTTTTTTTGCTGAACTCAAACCCTTGAAAATAATTTCCAGCATATTAGTTTCTGTAACACATTACCTTTGTCCTTTACGTAGTGTGGTGGTTGCTTGTGGTACAAAGTATATCAGTTTCAATACTGTAAGTTCTTTTGGTCTGAAGGATCACAGACAGTTCTAGGGAACACAGACAACCACTTCAAACCATTTTAACAAGTATGGTTATTTTATCTTGACTAGAAAGAAATCTTAATCAATGTCAGTGCCACATAGTCTGATCACCATTCATGCTCAAAAGGATTGGTCTCTATGTATGTCTAAAATCCTGATAATCAAACTGGCTTAATTTTATTCAATTTTAACTCTCTAATAAAAGGAAAGGGGCTTAGTCTGTGACAGTTTCTAGATTTCATCTTCTCTCAGTGAAGAGAAACGAGCTCCTCCAGAATGTATTTCATTCTGTCTGTCCTAGAAACATGTGATGTGTCTGCACAGAAAGAGTCCAGCACTGGTGAGGCTGCTGAGGGTAAAAGAGATATACCCCACAAAGGGTGAGCAGATGAAAGCACATTATAGAAAAGCTATTTCTACAGAGGCAAAAGCAAGAAATCAAGGGAGACAACGCAGTGCAGAAATGCTACATGTTCAACGCACTTGAAGAGCAGCCCAGGCTTCTGTCTTATTCTTTGTTACTTAGTGCTGTCACACCTTCTTGTGTGATCTTCAAGCATCATTAGCATCAAAATTCTCTTGCAAATTCGGGCCCCCCAGCTGAACCCTGTGGGACCAGTAAGAACCACCAGCCACTGGTGTTTCCAATTTTATGACTACATTTGGAGACTGTGAGTGAAACAGTCTAACCTTCTTTTACTGCATATCATATACGTATCAGTATGTACGTGTGTTGTTGTTTGGTTTTAGGGTTTTTTTTTTGTTTGTTTGTTTGTTCTGACACACCAAGCGTTTATTTTCTTTATTCTGTTACCATTATAGACTAAATACAAAATCTCATTTAAAAAAAAAATCAACATGCTAGGATTAAATCCATTTTCAGTAAACCCCTGTTAGCTGGTATTAATTATATTCTCCTCTTTTAATTCTTGATTAATCAAGTTCCATATCAGTAATTCCATTAATTTGCCCAAGATTGATGTCAGGCTGTCAGAACTATAATTAGCTGGATCATCCTATTTGGCTTTGGTGTAAAAACTGGTCACAGTCTTCTAAAGTTGTTATAGCTAGATTATGCTGATTCTCTTCAATTGAAAAAAATCATTGGCTATGTGATTGTTGTTGTAAATCAGACTTTCTTCAAAGTGATCATACAAGGCAGAGCTGTAGAGTATCAAAGTATCACATTAACTCTTACTTTTTTTGCAGTGAAGGGAAGCATTCAGGAAGGATGTTCTCCATGCTTAGACTGACAAGGACTTGGCTCTAGCTTCCCTTTGCAGCCTTCCTAAACATAATCACTTATGGCTTTTTGTGAAGCTGTTAAGGCAACCTCATCAACCAAAAGGCTTGTCTCCTCAGCCTAATGAGGGTAGGGCCAGTCTCCACAGGCACATTTCCAAACTGCAGTCCAGATCTTGCCACAGTCGTGCTTGGCTGCCAAGCAGAAATTGGAAATTAGGTCACACTCCTGGTCTTTAGTGGACAACGCTTACAATATCATAGAATCATTGAACCATTTAAGTTGGGAAAGACCTCTAGGGTCATCAGGTCTAACAGTTAATCCAGCACTGCCAAGTCCAGCACTGAATCATGTCCCCAAGTGTCTTTTAAATACCTCCAGGGATGGTGACTCCACCACTTCCCTGGGCAGCTTCTTCCATTATGTGACCACTTCTTCCAGTGTAGAAATTTTTGCTAACATCCCACCTAAACCCCTCCTGGCACCACCTGGGGCCATTTCTTTTTGTTCTATAACTTTTCACTTCAGATAAGAGGCCAACCCCCACCTGGCTACAGCCTCCTTACAGGTAGCTGTAGAAAGTGAAAAGGTTCTCGCGAGCCTCTTTTTCTCCAGGCTGAACACTCCCAGCCTCCTCAGCTGCTCCTCATAAGACTGGTGCTCCAGACCTCTCACCAGCTCCATTGCCCTTCTCCGGACACACTCCAGCACCTCAATGTCCTTCTTGTAGTGAGGGGCCCAGAACTGGACACAGCACTTGAGGTGTGACCTCACCAGTGCTAAGTACACGGGGAGGGTCACACCTGTGCTGGCCACAGTGTTTGTGAGACAGGCCAGGATGCCGTTAGCTCTCATGGCCAGCTGGGCACACTGTTACCTCGTGTTCATCCAGCTGCTGACCAGCACACCAGGTTCGTCTCTGCTGAGAAGCTTCCCAGCCACTCTTTCCCCAGCCTGCAGTGCTCCGTGGAGTTGCTGTGATCCAAGTGCAGGAACCAGCACTTCAGCTCGTTGAATGTCAACAGCATGTTATGAGATATATTCTGAAAAATGTATCTCATACTAGTACTTTAAAAGTGTGGGAAATTTCAGATTCCTTCATTTCCACTGTCCTAGGTACAGGCATAAGAAATGGATCCCACCATTTGTCCATCTAGCCCTGTGCTCCGTCACTGGGTGCAGCAGTAGGAGAGTGCATAGGAGTCTTGCCATCTTTTGAGTTCATTCCCTCACAGGTCACCATCATCCACACTCATTGCATCACAGGGCACATCCCTCCTGATTTTCTATAGTATCCTAATCACAGAATCACACAATCACAGAATCACAATATCATGACCTGACTGTCAGACCATTAGCTGTGAATTTCTCCAGCTTCATTTGGAGCTGCTGATACCATCTGCCCCCATAATTCCCTGTGGCAACAGAATTTCACTGCCCATTGTGTAAAGATATTATTTCTTATATGATCTTTAAGATGCTCTGTCTTTTGTTTCAGTTAATTTCCCTGGTCCCAGTATTGCAAGTTTTGGTGATTAGCAGATCAGTTTAATTAACATGTGCATAACTTCTGAAATCCCCCTTAGCTTTCTCCTCTCCAGACTGAAGAGTCCTTTATTTTCACAGTATCTTTAGCCTCCGGAAAGGGAAGAATGGGAAGTTATAAGTCTGTCACCCTTAATTTAGTCCCGCTTCCCACTCCAGGATGGTCACCCTTTCCATGTGTAATGGAAAAACAGATAGCACCAATGCTACTGGAGGGGAGTGGGAGTTAGGAATTGCTAAAGAAGTTTGACTTCTGTGGTTATGGGACAGCCCAAAACCTTGTTATATGCAAGAGCCTTGTTGTTGACAAGGCTCTTGCATGCATCCCAAGATCTGTACCTAATCCCTGCAAACAGCTATCCCCACAGGACTTCTATTCTCACAGGATTTAAGAAAGGGGAGTTCATTAAACCCAGAATGTTGACACATGTATGAATGAGAGGCTCAGTGCACTTTTTTCACATCCACACTGTGACTGCTGGGGCTGGAAACTACTCATGATGGTGCTGGTGTAAAGCAGCTTCTTCAAGGGTGACAAGTGAGACTCCTCAGCAATAGATCATCTTTTGCAAGTCCATCACTTGAAGATGGATGTGCCTCTTCGTCTTTGCAATTTTTTTAAACTGCTAGTGCTTACCACTGTCTTACATGTGCTTCATAATATATATTTGGCCAATTTTCTGCTTGCCAGTCTGGAAAATCAGCATACAGTCATCTTTCAACATTGAGCTTTGTACACAGCTAATGTTAATGGAAAATAGGGGACTGTTAACAAAGACAAAGAGCGTGGGCTGGCATTATTTCCTTCAAGCTTCATTCAGCAGGAATTCCCTGTCAAGCGAAACACGTTATTCCCAAAAGTCTTTTGAAAAGGAGTAGGTGGACATCCTCTATCATTCTGTAATACTTGTTATATACTGACTGCTGCCGGGAAGGATGTACACATTGAGGGTGTGGCTAGACGACTGACACTCCAGGACAAAGGGCAATACAACACTCGTGATTTTTTGGTCAGCTCTTTATAAAATAAATAAAAAACAGTTTAAGTGGGTGAAAAGCTAGACAGAGCCTGGCCTAAGTTTACAGCTGAAATGTATGCTCATGAAAAATAGAGGACAGAGTCCCCTGCAAATAAAATGATCTGCCTGTATTTGTCATTAGATCTGCAGCACATAATTTACAAAAGCAAGAGTCGTATAAATGTTTCCTTAATGTTTTCCTTAATTATTCTAATTAATGAGTGCTTAGTAGGTTGCTTCAGTCATTGGACAACTCAGGTGATGTGTTTCTACTCCTGCCTTGTCTTCAGAAATCCTGCAAGACAAGAAATCAAGAATAAAAAGCAGAGGAATAAACTAGTGACTCGAACTTGAAGGAAAATCATTTACAAAAAAGAATTATCATGATTCCAAATGTAGGTACAGTGCTGGAAAATGGCACTACTCTCCAGAAAAGAGGGGAAAATGGTTTACTGTCTTGCTGCCTGGCATGACTAGTTGTGTTGTGACTTTCTTCCTTTTTTCTGCTGGTCATAGTGACAAGAGAACAAAGACATGACACAGCCTTTTCATTCTGTATATATTAAGCTATAACCCCACATTTTGAAAACAGCAGAGAATAATGTATTACTTGGCATTCTAATATCAAATGATGAACAAACAATTCAAGAATAAATTAGAGTCCCACTGAACCCAAATTGCTGCTTAAGCTGAACCAGCTATGAAAATATAATTATGTTTTTGTGGTTCATCTTGTCTTCGGGATGAACACTAAATACATATTTCACAAATCAGTTCATAGATTGTTTCAGTTCTTTTCTTTTCTTGAACTTTCCTAAGTCAAGTAATGCAATAGAACATGACTTTATGCACAGTAAAGCAGTGCCATAACAGTAGAGGTGCAAGTTCATGTTTCTTTTCTTAATGTTGTTCTAAGAAGAGTACTTCAGCATGTTTTAGGCTGCTAGGGCACAACTGCTTTCCCATGAAATCTTGGCTGTGTGAATCAGCTAGGTGACATCAAGGATTTGCAGCTAAATGCAAATGAATACAAAGATGGAAGATAGTAGCGGAATATAGTTTGTAGGAGGGAGAAGTTTGGGTCACAGGTTTGTAAATACTGAGGTTCTGTTGTGTAATTAATCTTCCTCTACCCAATACAAAGCAGGTATCTGCTGTAAAATAACACTATCCATTTTTTTCTTGAGGAAGAAAAGTATTCATCAAAAGAAGCAGGGAAGTCATTAAGAGATGTTAACAAGGTAGTTGAATGGGATCTATTCAGAACAAGCCAACAGTATTCTTTTTGCTTGAAAAGAGAAATGCTTTTTTCCTACTGACATCTGAGTCCCTAAAAATCATAGAACTGTACAATCTGATCCATATTAACTGTGTTACTTGAATTAAAAAATGCTCCTGAAATTCATGCTTCTAACAAGGGTCCATTATGCTGACCACCTTAGAGAACCAGCCCACCAATGTTAATTTCCAGTTGATAGCTTAGGCATGAAAAAGAGACATGATTATATCTGCCAAAAATATTAAAAGCACCCATGTTGTTAGTTCAAAGAGAAATTATTTGTAAACAAAAGTAGAGTCTCTGTGATCTGATCACTAATGTCAGGAGAACAGAGTAAGCATAGCTGCAATTTTGAAGCAGACAGTAGCTCTCTATAGCTCACTAGCTAAATTATTTTCCTTTTAATGTCAAACCAAATGTGCTGCTAGAGGATGTTCAACACAGTAACACAGAGCAGCTTAAATATATGGTTCTTGATCCAAATAATGATTTCACCAACGTTCCCTAAGTCTCCAGACCTCTCCTGTCCACACTGATGAGGTCACTGTGGAGAGAAACTGATTAAGGTAGCACTGGAAAATTTTCACCTAGCCAAAAATACTAAAAGTGATTCTACAAAAATCAAAACACAGGAGGGAAAGGCACATCCTGTATCAAGTTCAACATGGAGCACATGATTTATGAGGACAGGTTGAGATATGTGGGTTTGTTAAGCTGGAAAAGAAGTCTTAGGGGACTACTAGGGACTTTGAGAGAAGACAGTCTTCTTCAATGTATTCAGAAATAAAGATGAGAGGCAACAGGCACAAATAGCTACAAAGAAAATATGACTGGATAAAAGAAGAAAACCCCTCAATCTACAGGATAATGGCTGAGTACCAGGTCAGGTTGCCCAGAGTGGCTGTGGAATTTCCTGGAGATACTTCCAATTGAAGTGGACAAAAACATAAGCAACCCAATCTAACTTTGAATTTAGATCTGTCTTTGAGAAAGAGGTTGAACTGAGTGACCTCCAGAGATCCCTTCCAACCTGAATTATGCTACAGTTCTTCTCATTTTGCTAAGCTACACAAGCTAAACTTTTTTGTCTCGTCTCATAAAAAAAGAACCTAAAACTCATTTTCATCCAAAATAGCAAATAATATTATTTTCCTGTGTCAGTAAAGAATTTGTAATGAATGGTGTGTATTAAGCTCATGTAAATGTTTGTAAGAAGTACATTATCTTATTTACAGGTTGATATAAAATAGAAGCTCAGTAGATGGAGACACTTCACACTGAAATGTACACAGCAGAGTCCTGACAAGGGAAGATATTTTACTCCATTCAGCCAAGTGCAGATGACACCTGATCTGACAGAGTGACATTTCCTTCCTTGAAAGGTGAGTCTATTCCTAAATCAACAGGAGGAAAACCATCTCTCATATAACTAAGTTTTTGGGCAAGATGTCTGAATCTGAGTGGATTCCCTGGAAATCTTTAAAGAAATAGTATTGGCTGTAGGAGTTCAGATGGTGCACTAGTAGGTGGTTTCCACTGTGGGACACAATATGTGAGAAGCGCAGACAAAGAGACAGAATCAGTGAAGAGAGGGGTACATCTATGCTGGTAAAAAAAAAGAAGGACTGGGACTAATGCTTGACCCTGAGGACAGATAGCATGGTATTAACAAAAGTCCTCATTGCCTTGGTCCAGTCCCTTCTAGAGAAATCAGTCATGTACCTACTACAGTCTACTTGGCATCAAGTCTCTTCTGTAGCTTAGATATTGCCCACAAGATCCTATGACATAATTATTATCTTGTGCCTCTTTTTTTAATCACAAAGTCTCTGAAATAACTTCAGGACTACGTGGCAGCCTATCACTATCATACCACTGGATTATGAAACTGGAGGATTTCTATTATGTTCTCTAGGAAACAAAAGAGTACAAAGCCTATTAGAAGACTTTGCTGGGAGTTGAACTTGGTAGTCTCTTTCTAATTGACTGCCACATTAGATTTAAGGATTGAGCTACTCCCAAAACTGCATTTGGGTTTTCATCTTCCAGAGAATAAGACAGAGTGGTCAAATGCAGAGCCAGAAGGAAGCTGACAAACAATTACATATCCATGCAGGTACTTCCCCCTCATGCCAAAGTTGCTTAGTTTCCTTAAAATCTTTAATAGGATTACCATGGGGTCTACTGTTAAAGCTCACACTCTGTTTCTGTGTATTAGCAAGAGTAGAGGTGTGTTTAGGAGACCTGGTGTGTCTACAAAACAGACTTTAGAGAAGAGGGCTTTTTTTTTCTTAGGTATTGATCTTGGTACCAGCAGTTTAGCCAGTTGTTTAAGGTTTCTATAAACACTTAGAATTCTGACATATGATTTACAATTGGAATTAGTAATTCATCTCTTTCTTTTGACTTAAGTATCAAAGTAACTAAATAAAAGGCAGAGGTCCCACATGTCTGTTATTTAGCAAGACATTCTTTTAGATTGGTAAAGGGGCAACAAATTGATTACTTGGGATTTTAGTAACTGTCCCTCTTTCCTGGGATAGCCAAAGGAAAAAGAACTTTTTTCCCATGGTAGCTGCAAGAACTGCTTTGAGAGTTTGCATCACGAAGATGTGATGATTGTGTTCCAGTGACTGTCTAGTTTGTAGCAAGGTAGTAGATGCTGATCCTGAATGTCCACAGGTAGACTGTGTGCATACTTGTATCTGCAGGCATCCTCCCAGATGACCCTCAGATCCAGCAACACAGAGCATCCACACTGTCCAAAAAGAAACCTCCTCAAGCACAGAGTGCTCATGTACACACTGCACAGTACTTGAGTTGGGTCTTCATGGGGACAGCACAGTGACACTGTGAGTCTAAAACATCATCATCATCATCATCATCATCGTCATCATCATCATCATCAGCAGCAGCAGCATCATCATCATCATCATCATCATAACTCTGTGTGTGTGTCTGCAGTGGGATGAGGCTTCAGTTTGAAGTGTATGTAAAGATCATGCCAAACAGGCCTCACCAGAGTGATGATTTTACAGTATGACTGTGAAACCCATATTGGTTTTTCTGGGGCTTGGATTCAACCCAGTGGAGCTTAAGGGTGTATTGAACCTCCTGGACCAGTGTTGGAGGTTTCTTGAATGCCCAAGAAAGCAAAATCTGGCAACTAGAAAACATTCCTGTCTTCAGGGAATGACCCCTAGGACAAATGATTCCCAGGACTATACTGAAGAATGGTAGTCCATCCAAAATAGTCCAGGCACAGCTTTGCTGTATGGTACTCACACTTCCTGAAATCATATTTTCCTCTTTCACAATAGTGTCATTTATGCACCACATAGTTCTGTGATCATCTATGTAGTAGATGATCATAGTAGAGATTCCTGTTCTTCGTTCCTAAGCCTATTGGTCTGTACTTGACATTGTTAAATGTGATTCCATCCTCTAACTCTCCTCCAATTCTCTTTTATACTATGTGATTCTATTTTATATTGTCAATATTCAGATCCTTTTCTATGTTAATGTTGCCTCTCAATTTTGCATCATCATCAGATTTCATATGGATGTGCACATTTTTGCATGACAATATGTACAACCTGAAATTATTAAATTAGAGCTTGAGATAGACCCAAACTGCTCCTGGGGGAAATTTGCTACATACTTCCCTCTGGTATTATGACTATTTTCAGTACAAATTCCTGTCATCTGTGTTCTAACTATCCTCTTTTCAGTTCTTATATACAACCCCTTCTTTATAAACTAATGATTCTCTGTGTGGGATGGAAAGTGAATAAGCAACATCCAAGTGGATTAAAGCTATTGCATTTCAAGGGAAAGATAAAACTGAGAAAATATTTTTATCTTTAAAAAATTATGTTATTATATAGTCCACTTCTGGTGAACACAAACCACATTTTGTTCTATTATCCCAGACAACCTGACCAAAAAGCAAGAAAGGTCAGTTTTGCTGCATAAGACCCACCTTCCTCTTTTCTGGTTCTCTTTTGGTCTATACAGGTATATTTAATATCTACTCTTTTAATTGCCTTTGCAAGATCTAATTCATCTTAAGTTTCAGGAAATTTTATTTTAGTCTACTCTTTTTGCCCTCCAGGAAACTCTTCAGTCTCTTTCTGTATTTCACTAAGGATGTCTACTTATTTCTGATACACTTTTGATGTTTTTAATTGTCCCCCTTGATTCTGAACCCTCTCATACCAGATTCTGGATGAAATATCCATATTACTTTTTGTAGTTTTGACTTCAGAGCAATCCAGTTCAAGCATTCCCTTCCCTGAGCGCTTCAGTCCATCCTGCCTCAGTGTGTAGTTTTCTCAGCTAATCAAAATTTGCCCACTTAAAATCCTCACTGTATGTACAGACAACTTTTGTTAATCCTTCCATTTCATCATCAGTGTTGGCCAGACAACAATGAGCTTCTGGGTGAATTCTCTAAGTCTTAAAGATTATAAGCTCTTGTTAGTTTTGGCTATGGTTTACGAGTCCAGATGAAAGAGTGTGAATGAAGTTGTTTTACCTGAGGCACCTCACTTGCAGAGAAGATGAATGCAGTGCCCCTGGCTTGTCTGCCCTACCTGTATATATAGACATCTGAGTGCTTTAAAATACAATGCTGTGTGGAGGGAGTCACGTAAATGTCTCTAAGGTAGTCGCTGCAGGTTGCTCTTAGAATCCCTGAAGAGAAGCAGACATTTTAAGTTGCAAATCAGAAATGAGTATTTATAATCCTTCCAGTGATTAATTTTCCATAGGGAGGCTAGGCAGTAATCTCAGAAGTAACCATCTACACTGAAGATAACTACTGTTAAAAGGAGATGAATCAAACTCCTGCCATGTTTTACCCAGTTGCTCCTGAAAGAAACTATTGCACCCATTTTAGTGCTAATGAGTCTCTGCTACCTATTAATACTCCTGGAGAGAGGATAGTGGTTACTGGGGCCTTTGATATAATAGTGTGGCAAGTTCTTATTGCAAACAGTTTTCAAGATAATTATTTCACTTAGCTCTTACTTCACTGAAAATTAATAGTAGTGAGATTCTCTTGCTAGATAATAATTAGTATTATCTCTCAATAGTCTGGTATACATTAAGCACAAATGACAATACTTGCTCAAAATGAAGTGCTGGTCTGAATACCTACCTTAAATTATATATTAGATTTTGTACAGAATATGAAGGTTTTTGGAGACCTCTATATTAGGTAGTGCATATAAACTGCTGTATGTTCATACAAGGTTATCTACTAAAGATAATTACTCGGTTGTCACACACTGCGAAAATGACGTGCTAATAAACATACACGTCTGTCTAAAACTTTATGGTTCACTTAAATTGGTATGGCCATAAAAAGAGGACACATTTGCTTTCTTCACATTGAATCATCTTGATTAACCTTGCCTTCTATATTTTTAGTTAAGCAGTCAATAAAAGATTATAAATTTAACATCTCTCCCTTCAAGCCAGGAGCGACTTTCCCTCTGTTTGTCCATACAAAAAAATCTGCTACTGAAAATATTATTCTAACAGTAAGTAATGCAATTAGGCATTTGCTTTAGTTTGGTTATTTAATCTTTAGGTCCAACACACCTGTTCTGTAAATGTACGTCCTGATTTGTTATTAATCAAGTATGTAAAGTAATAAATTATTTCTGAAGAAATATGTCAACTTTTACACTAAAGCTAAGGAGAGCCAACTGCACTGACTGTTGTATTGTAATGAAATACCTTGACATCTGGACCACTTTATGATACTATTATATCTTCAGGCTGACACATAAAAGAACAATAATACCAATATTAAGCATTATAAAAGTACTGAGTGCTACTGACAGTTTGACATAAGAAAGCTTAAGGTGATATAGAGATACTCAGTGCCAAAGATTACCTGACTTCCACAAGCTCAGCTGAGCCACAGGTCTGGTGAGGTGGAGGTGAATTTTCCCTAGCAAGTGGTGAGCCGTGATGGAAGGAAAGAGTACCACCTCCATTTCAGGAATAGGAATTTCTGCAGCAGGAAAGCTGCTCACAGACTATTGAGCTGTACACTCGTGACATTTTTCAGGGAATCATTTTTCATCAGTTTAAGCCCTTCTTATCTTTGTGAATATTTCACCAATATTCACAACAGGATTCAGGATGTAATATTTGCAGAGGTGAGTAAATACTGATTTTTTTTTTCATCATAACTGTGCCTGGGTTTTTTCACAATATTATAAGCTCACTATTCATTGGTTTTCACTTGTATTAGGTAACTCTTCCCATCCTTTCTAATTATTGATTACACATACAATGTTTAAAACAGTTGGGTATGAAATAATGAATAGCAAATACTTTTTGTGAAAAAACAGACTTTTTTTTATAAACACACAGCTATAACCATGAGGAATACTCTAATGATTGTGATGAGCATTTAAAACCCCAGTATTTAAAAAGACAACTGGAGTACAAGCATAATTGTACAAGGCAGTTAATTGGAATTTGAAAGTTCATGCAAGTCCATTTCTGTAGCTTTTGGTGTAAAACTGGCACGAACTTGAGCATTACATGAGATGGAAGTAGTCAAAACAGATTAGATTTTATATTTGGTTATATTAAAAAAGTGTCTAGTCTGAATTACCTGGCATTAACAAACAAAACTCAGAGCTACTTAATATAAATGTGCAGCAATTCCATTACAGACATTACACGGTATTTGTCACTAAGTGATCTTTGATGATTAAAAGCTAGGGAACTTCACAATCAGATGCATTAAATTCAGCTGTCAAGTAATACGTTGACTCACAAGAACTTAGAACAAATTTAGAAAGAAAAAAACCAAGCAATTCCCATTCAGCATGTATGTGAGAAAGAGCAGACTTTTGCCCATTGCAGCTATGATCTCAAGCAGTAATCTGAAAAAAGTGAAAATACTTTACAAATCTCCTACTTAAGAACACAGGGGGTAGAGAGGAAGGAAAATAAAATATTGTCTTATTTTTTCCTTTCTTTATTTGTTTTTTCTCTGGCTTAATTTATAGCAGAAGTGGCCCCAGGCTTTGAGCATCCTGTAAATTATCTTGCAATTTAACTAAACCAGGCAGTACAATCAGTTCATGCAGTACTACCAGGTAGCTCTATGCATAGTCCCCTGCTCTTCTGTCTGCATGTTATTCCTACAGCTACTCTTCAAAAGGAAGCTAACAAAACCAGGTGCTGGACAGGGGGTAGGAGGCAGGCTCTTCATAGAGAATATACTGGAGCTAATCACAGCATGTCTCCAGATTGCAACCCAGGCTCTCTTAGGTATTGCATGTAAAGACATCCTAGGACATACTTGGCTCGTGCTACTGTTAATTTATCTCACTATGCCAGTTCAGGAGAGCATTGCTGAAGCAGACTCATGTCAGTTTACCCCTAGTTGCTTGAGGTTAGAAAATAATAATGGAATTCATAATTAGACAAATGCCAGTTTCATTACTTCTGACCTCCATATATCAGTTCCAGATAAAACAATAACTGCTCCATACTCTCAGATGAAAACCATTTCGATCAAGGCTCAACAAGAAGTCTTGGACAAACCTGCTATATCTATTTGGAGCCACAACAGAGAAGAGTAATTTATCAACATCACTAAATCCTGATGAATGCCAAGACACACAAGCCTCCTAAATCAAATAAGGGCCTCAACTAGGTTTTGTCTAATAATTGCTTGCTGAAAGCTGAATGTGAATGAAGACATAATTAATTGGATTTTCCCTCCTCATAGCAGAGCGTAGCCCTGGAGTACAGGCCGAGAAGGTTTAGGATGTCATGCAAGAACAGGAAATTAACTTGCAGAAGATACAGGAATGGAATTCTCACCTTCTCCAGCAGGTAAGATCATGTGGGACTCGATGGTTTTTTTGGTTGACTTTTCCAAACCTCAAAACCTGTTTTGAAAGCAAGGAGCTTTGCACTTCATCTGCTAACCCCAACTGTCCCATTTAGCCCAAATACTGTGAAATTTTTGTATATATTTGGCAGATATGGGAAATATCTATTTGTTTTAGGTACTATATGGTAATTAATTCCACCATAGCAAGCTACTAATCCAGAGATGAAAGGGTTAAGGCACTATTTGGGGCTTATAAGAAAATTAATGCACTATTTTGGCTTGTGAAGCAAATCAAACCTTGTTCTACCAGGGAACAAATGTTATTCTGGATGACCACAGATATATGCAATGTTGGGCAAGTCATTTGCACTTTCTTTATCTGTTCCCTTTTCTTAAAGGGAATATCAGTGCCTGCCTGCAACGGATTTATGGAAGATGTATTTGTTAAAGATTATGACTGTGCAGTAATAGTGGACCTGTGTAAGTATCTTCCAACTAGAACAGTAACACTAATATTCCTCTCACATTTAACCAAGGTACAGAGCATGTGGATGAACCTGCAGGACCTGTGACATCCAGCAAGTAGCAGTGATAGAGGGAGAGCCATCTTTCTCTGGCTTCCTGATGTTTCACGAGATACAGATAATATGAGAAAAGAAATGCTGGGGTCTGCACCTGATGTGTTTGGGGTTTGCCACTAGGACAAAAATATTACAAACATACACACATATACATAGAGGAAGAAGTCACAGAAATAAAGGAGCTTGCTTTCTCTTATATCAGTTTCTCCTGTGCAGGGGGAAATGGGATCCTGAGAAACTCGATTTACTTTCATTTGCCAGAAGACAGCTTTGCCTGAGAAACAAGCTTTCAGGCTAGAAGGCAGGCCTAATAGAAGCTCTAATATTCACCCATCAGTAATCTCCTGTAAGGATTATGCATTTTAAAAAGAGAAAGGTGTGTATTCTGTGGTGATCCTTTTACTTCCCAGCATTTTTCATATTTGTTCTGTCAAAAAGCACTGCTTCTTTCAGAACACAGTACTCATGCAAGTGTGTAGGTGACTAAGATTGTTGATGATTTTCAAAACCTACTGGTAAAAATATCCAAATCTTAGAAAAACTAAATCCCAGGCATCGAGGCAATGATGCAGCTTGTGTAGTTTAGCTGTCTAAAATGGAGGGCTTCCTGCTGTAAAACTGTTAGTCTCATCCTTGAAAATTATCATCTTAGGGAAAACAAAAAACCAAAGTAAAAAAACCCCCACACAATCAAACAAAAACTAAGCAAACAAAACAAAACAAAAAAAGGGGGGGGGGGGGAAAGAAGAGAGGAGATGCACAAGTAATACAGTCTAACCTTAATGAATGTTGAATTTCCACTGACTTGTGCCAGCATGTGGCATGTGCCAGAAAAATGGCAGAAGATGATGTACAACACAATCAGTGCCTAGCTAGTGGAAGACAAGAGAGATTAAACAATTTAGGGTAGGAGTAACCTGTTTCTTACCCTGCACATGAGAAAAGCCCATGGAACCTGGATCTTGTAGCCACATGAAAAGTCACTCAAAATTTACCTATCATCAGCTGCTACTGTCAACAACAAAGCAGGGCTGCTATCGACATTTCTGCAGCAGGACACTGACATCCTGCCACAGTGGATTTAGTGAAACTTACACTGAGTCTATCCTCTCTGAATGGAGAACTCCCCCAAAAATGTTTGGAGCTCAGCAGAGTGGCTTCCCCCCATGATTTATGTTACCCTTTTCTGGGTTGAGTCAGCTGTAGTAGGCAAAAATGAACACTGCATAGGTTGAGCGAAACCCTGTTGAAAGGGATGAACATAACAACTGCTCTTTGTTCAAGTTCATTGTAAGGAAGTGCATGAGGGGCCTCATATGAAAACATAGCCACATGTTACCACTCTAAACAAACGTGTGCCCTGTGAGATCCCACTCAGGAATTTGAACTATCTGGGTGGAGGGCTTAGATAGGTGGGACTTCCGTGAGTGCTTTTGTGGGACGTGTGTGGGTGGGACAGAGAGAAAGTAAAAGGGAGACAAAAAGAGAAAGGCAGAAGGTGGAAGGGGGGAGGAAGCAGGAAAAGAACAGAGAGGATATGACTGGTTTTTTGTTAGGTTTTTTGGTTGTTGTTGGTTGGCTTTTTGTTTTGTTTTTGGAGTTTGGTTGGTTTGTTTGGTTGTTTTGTTTTGTTTTTGCAAGCAGATGTGAGATTGCTTTGGTTGTGCTCCAAGCAGGCACAACTTGTTGTGCCCACGCTATCAGCAAAGGCTTAGTAGCTCAGGCTTACTAACCATGGCTACACTGTTTATGGTTTGGAGCTGACTCATACCATCCAGAGTAAAGGCTGACAACTGTGCAGTTACAACCAGAAGAGACCAGAAAAACAATTCCAGACATAGGCAGAATAGGCAAAATAAGCAAGTTGTGTCTTCTCAGGCAAACATATAGGTCTTAGACTTGCAGCAAGGCACTGTCTATAAAAGTTTAAACTAATCTTAGCTCAGAGCCATGGGAATTCACCTTGCAGTTCTTGTGCTCCAGTACAGGAATTTAGCATTGGGTTACATGTGCTTTCTGGCAAAACTTCTGTTCTTCATTTTGAAACTGGAGGACACTCTTCAATTGCCTGCTCCATAAGTGAGCTAATCCTTATTGCTATTACATGTTTTATTGACTTCAGCTTTCAGCCACAAGATTGTTTGTTTAATTTTTCTGTACTGACATCTTACTCATATTGTGTTATATTAGCTAAATCCAGCTGATGTGCTTCAAAGGATATACTGACATACATATAAAAATAGATTTTTAAAAAGGAAAACAATTATTTTAGACCTCAAACTTGGATATGCCCCAGTCCAAAATGGCAATCTGTCTAAGTTTAGAGAACTTAGAAAAAAATTATAACTAAAACAGAGAGACAAATCTCCTTTAATTTCAAAACAAATTTTAATTAAAATATGATAAATTGAAGGATAACAGTTCCTAGTTATAATATATACATATATGTATTCAAGATAAACAAAACCAACCAGAACTAAACGAGTAATAAAAAAAGAAACCCCTGAGCAAAAAAGAACCCTTCCCCCCCTAGTCCCTGTCCCTGGTGGGCACACAGATGTTTTACAGACCACAGGTGATGAGATGAGTAGCCGGTGTTGGGTTGCTCCCCAGGGGGGGTGTTGGTGGATGGGAAGAGAAAAAACTTTGGTGGGTCCCTCTGAAGAGCAGTGTAAATCCTCTGCTGGTGAAAGTGATGGTTGCAGTCTGGTAGCAGTTGCAGTCTGCTGGTCCTCCTGTGGATCTGAAGAGAGCCCCAAGGCCCAAAAATCCTCGGCTTATATTCACTTAGGCTCCGCCCAGTCCCTCCCCCAGGGCGGAGACTTAAACAATGGGTGATTTACTCTGTGAGATAAACAATGGCCTATTTTTGACATCCCTGATGGGCCATTAGCAGACATGACCCCTCAGGTGGGTGTGGAGGCAGAAGAATTTCCTTATCTCACAGAAGTTCCTAAACACCCAGCCTGCAGCCTGAGGGGTGTGCTGTCCCTTAGACAATAGCTGCTAATGTGCCATTGTGAGCAGTTCATGGGAAAAAATGGCATAGAGGCTTTAGAATACACACCCACACAGTGACAAACTGACCCTGGCTACTAAAAACCAGGACACAATCTGAAACAAATCTTCCAGCTTTTTTCTGAAGGTGTATGTGAAGCATCTCAGCACCTATCTCACACCTGTACCAGGTGATGTAGCAAAACTATGATATTCCTCTATCTCCCTGAGAAGAAAGAGGCAATATAGTCAGGAAAGCTTTGTTTGCCTTAGCAAAACATCTGGAGTTTGAGCTCTGCTTTGACAATTTCTGCTTTTATAAGAAACAGTCAGTGAAGAAAACTCATGAACAGTTTTTGGAGCATAAATTAAAATCTAGATATTCCTCCTCTTGGGTAAAGGCCCTAAGGCTCTGAAGTCTAGTATCACATCCTCTTTTCCACTGGGTAGGACTCAAAGACTTTTTTCACCCTTCTGGTGCTGATAAATTATTGGCAGTTGCAGCTCCAACAGGCTGCAGATGACCAGAAATCCAAGCTAAAAGACCACTGATCTCAAGTTTGTTGATCTGCTCCTCTTCTAAAAAAGACATTGCTGTCATATGACCTGAAGAGAGGAGAGGTATTTAAAGAGAAGCAGAGACACAGAAAAAGCTGCAGAGATGGGTTTAAAGCTGTGACTCCATTCATTTCCTTTCTAAGGACCAAGACAACTTTCAGTGAAGAAGCCAGAGAAACCTCAAATCAACAATGTAACTTTTTTGTGTATATCTGATTCTGTACATAAAATATGTCATATGCAACATATATTACAACAATATATGACAATATATGTGAGGTAATGTATGTTATTTTAGGTTTTCTATTACATTATACATTTTGCATATATATATATATATATATATNTGATATTCCTCTATCTCCCTGAGAAGAAAGAGGCAATATAGTCAGGAAAGCTTTGTTTGCCTTAGCAAAACATCTGGAGTTTGAGCTCTGCTTTGACAATTTCTGCTTTTATAAGAAACAGTCAGTGAAGAAAACTCATGAACAGTTTTTGGAGCATAAATTAAAATCTAGATATTCCTCCTCTTGGGTAAAGGCCCTAAGGCTCTGAAGTCTAGTATCACATCCTCTTTTCCACTGGGTAGGACTCAAAGACTTTTTTCACCCTTCTGGTGCTGATAAATTATTGGCAGTTGCAGCTCCAACAGGCTGCAGATGACCAGAAATCCAAGCTAAAAGACCACTGATCTCAAGTTTGTTGATCTGCTCCTCTTCTAAAAAAGACATTGCTGTCATATGACCTGAAGAGAGGAGAGGTATTTAAAGAGAAGCAGAGACACAGAAAAAGCTGCAGAGATGGGTTTAAAGCTGTGACTCCATTCATTTCCTTTCTAAGGACCAAGACAACTTTCAGTGAAGAAGCCAGAGAAACCTCAAATCAACAATGTAACTTTTTTGTGTATATCTGATTCTGTACATAAAATATGTCATATGCAACATATATTACAACAATATATGACAATATATGTGAGGTAATGTATGTTATTTTAGGTTTTCTATTACATTATACATTTTGCATATATATATATATATATATATATAAATGATACATATAAACATAAAATCCTAATTTATGGAAAGTTTTAAAGATAAATGACACTCAATACAGCAGAACAATCTCATCACCCTTCCTCCCTTTAAAGACATGTCTCTGTGTCTCTGGCATATAGAGATACGGTAGCAAAACACTGAGGCAGATAAACTTTACGAAGCACAATGCAGAAGTACTTTCAGAATCTATTAGCATACTGTACTCCAGCAGCTTTGATTTCTTCTCACAAGAGTTAAGAAGAGATTCACTCAGTCAGTACAGCTAGGCTCAGTTTACCAACTTCTTTTAATACTTTAACGTCTTTGTTGGAAACTGTACTGTGCACACTCAAAATCAATCATCACAACTTCTGCTGGCAATTAAGATGAAGAAAATGAAACCCAGGAGACATACTACTTGCACATACAAAGCTGATCCCCATGGGGGTGATTGCTTCACCTAGTAGAGTATGCCAGAAACACCATGTTGGAAAAAAATAAAAACCACAAACAATTCTATAAAGTGGCGGAATATTTGATATATGTTGTAGACCTCTGCAATTTTCAGTTAGAAGGCTCTGACTTGTAGCATTGCTACAGCTGTAAGGGCCATACCTGGTACATTGTCCCAGCTGTGGATACCTGTTCGTTAAACAAAAATGAACAAACAAAAAGAGGTCTTCAGTCAACTCCAGCTAACTCTCTCTCACTGAAATCCTCCGCTGTCTAAATTGCAAATGTCTAAATTAGCAACTACAGGATCCCTTCAGCTGGCCACTGAAAACACTTGCTGACTTCCACTGTTCACCCAGCTGTACAGGTTCCCCTAAGATAACAATGCTTGCAATAGATAATACTTAATCTTTTGGGGAATAGAAGAAGCAATATGACTTTTCAGGAAGATTGGGTTATTTTCTGCTTATTTCAAGGCATTTACAGAGTTAGTCATGCCTGCTGGTAAACATTTAGGAAGAAATTTTTTATGGAGAGAGTAATCAGGAATTGGAATGGGCTGCCCAGAGAGGTGGTTGGTTCATCGTCCCTGGAGGTTTTTAAGGCAAGACTGGATGTGGCAGTTAGTGCCATGGTCTAGTAAGCACGATGGTTGGATCAAAGGCTGGACTTGATGATCTTGAAGGTCTTTTCCAAGTCAGTTGATTCTATGATTTTAAGTATCATACATATTCTCAAATGTTTTTCATCTTTGCAGTTGTCAGGGAAAAGATTTATTGAAGGGGTCCACTTTGGCCTCACTTTGCTTCTATCAAAGACAAGGATTTAATTGTTTTCAATGGCACCAGATAGTTGACTTCAAATCTTTGGGAAATACTGCCAGTGATGTCTCCTCGATTTGAAGACGATGCATGATGTAAAGCTGTGTTGGTTTAGGGGGTGGTTATGGTTGTTTCATTTTTGTTTGGTTTTACTTATCTCAGGGTGTTAGGAACAACTTGTGGCAGAAAAAGGGTGTACTAGCTATATTCTCATATCTGTTTTTACTAGAGGGGATAGTTATAAGATTAATTCAGGGGAAAAAGGGTCTGCATGTAATGAAAAAATTAAAGAATGTGTGTAAGCATGCTGTAAAGAAAAAAAGTGTTGTAAATACAGCCATATCTATCATGCCAAAATTGTTATAATGATATTTTATTAGAATTTCATGAGGATGTATGTCTGCATGCATATACAAGTTTTATTGTGGGTTTTTTTCAATAGTGACAAAATTTCACCAACAAATGCTTTTCTTGATACAGTGACTATATACTGTTTACTGTACAGAACCAAGCACTCCTCCAGTAATGGTTCAATAGACCAAAACCTGTTTTCAATGATGATTCTAAAGCAGCACACTGGAAATGTTTTTTTGAGGGTTTTAAAGTAGCTGTTTAGAAGCTGCAATTTACAAACTCCATAAAATGATACACTATCTTTATTTCCCCATTTTCATTAATGGTTCCTCATGTCTTTGTTGAGTGCTACAGCTAGACTTTGATATATCCACAAACATAATTTATGACTTTGCAGCTGGTTTATATGTTTACTTACAGGTTAATATGTTTACTTACTACATTATCTAGGAGTTCATTTAGGATTTCCCATTTAAATTACCCTGGCTATTTAAAGGCTTTATTTGACAACGTTTCCATTGCATTGTCTTTTTCTTCCTGTCAGCTCAATCAATTATTTATTGATATATTTATCATGAAATATACACAAGAAGGGATAAGCACAGTTAACCCAGGAAAACATATGCAAAATGAAAATTGAAAGATTTAATTAATACATATTTACACTACTTCCTTGCTACAAAATAGCCAGTAAACTAACCTCTACACTCCTACTGCAAACTTAAAAAAGACTGATTCATGTCACGTTTAATATCTAACAGCAGACTCTTACCCAGTAGGAGATGCAGCCTCAGTGCAAAGGAAAGACAAGAGCAGAGATTGCAGCTACAGTTTGTGTTCTTTTGCATGCTCACTAGTCGTCCAGTTTGAGGCAAAAGAACTGATTGCAGAGAAACTCTAAGCAAAGGTTGTAAAGATTCAGTAATAGGGGATGTAGAGGAAGCCCTTTTTTCTTTAGCTAGTCCAGAATTTAAACAGAACATTATGGGCATTGGCTTGAGCTGTTCAAAGTGTCATTAAGTGACAAGCTCAGAAATACTGTTCCTGTGTTGTGGCTGCATTTCATCATTAGTCAAGGTGGACTCTTCACATTTTCAATGAAGATAAACTTTATACTGTGTCTACAAAAAAAAAAAAAAAAAGACCACTCACCTTTTACAGACATAAATAAATGCATACATAGCACATTTAGAATTTTTAACAACTATTAAATTTTAGCTGATCTAATTAGGCCTTTTATAATAATAGCACCTACAGTTAAATTCTTACTTATTATTGACAGCAAGACTTAATGCTGGAGTACAAAAATAAGTCACTACTTTGGGGGATTTCTTGGTTTTAATTTTTTCTCATTGTATGTTAACAGAGGACCTATCACCAACCTAAACTTGTCTTCAACTGAATTGATTTTAAAGTTTAAAAGAAGCTTTTCCCTGAATTTGTCAATCAGGTGTAGTATTTCAGAGAACTGTGGTGGAAATGCCACTCTATAATATCAGGGAAAAATAATCTAGATTTATGAATCTCTTTCCAATATTTATGTGGGTTTTGCCATTTCAAAGGGTGATTCAGAACCTCAGCAGGAGGAAGTATGTCTTATAGTCACACAACTCTACATCAATTAAAGAGGATGCTCAGGGGAACATGGTTTTCTGTGTACACACAGTTAGTTCTGACTGTGGCTAGGCTGAGTGAAGAACACTTAGGCCACCCCTGGCTGCTCTTTACCACTCCCACCATAGATTTCCACCTCCCAGGCTCTGCCTGGGTAACTTGTCTGGTTGCTCCCCAGCCTGTGTTGAAACGAGCCAGGCCCACTCACTTTCAATGACAGGTCTTTGCAGGTCCATTTTGATTTCCACAAACTGAAACAGAGAGTGACTCTTTGAAAGATTGGTCCAGCAGAATTGAGGGCAGGGTTTTTCAGAGGATTTTTATGGTCGAGGGATGGAGGGGTCCCATGACCTAGCAAAGCTGGTGCCTTTTCATCTGATGGCAACAAAGCAGGACAAGTGCTGTAGTACAACTGCAGTTAGTGCCAGCAGCAGCTAAATGAGGTCTACTGCCCCCAGGTAAAGATTATTGCCCTGCTGCATTAACTAGAGGTTAGCATTTCCCCAAACCCCATCTGTGATTGCTGTCAGCCTTTCTTTTTAAAATGGCTTGATTAATTAAATACCTCTAGATACTTGTTTTTCTAACCTAACTCACTTTGATAAGTAGTGAACTAGGGCGTAGCCACATAAATTGGTATATTGGCAGACCTGAGAGGAATCTGTAGCTTCACCTGGTTCACTAGTAGGTGGAGCAACACGAGACCTTTGTTAAAGCCTTCTGAAAAACAGTGAGGTCTACTTTTGCTTGCATAATGTATACTCCAATGTAAAAAGCACTTCAGTGTGTGGGAATGGATTAAGAATATAACTGATAATACCTTGAAATGATTAAGAATGTAACTGATAACACCTGGAAATGATGCAGAATGTAACTGATAAGACCTTGAACTGATGCTTTAATATTGTGTAAAATGTATGTTTACCTTTGCCATGTATGTTNCCTGGCTGGAGGTGTTGCTGAACCTGAGACAGAGTGAGGCCTTTGCTCTTACTTCAGCAAGTCATGTAAAAAAATGAGTTTGTATATAATAGGCCACAAGTTATCTTACAGACTTAAGTAATAGAGTAGAAGAGTTTGAATGTCAGGCAGTCACTTTTTTTGTAAATGGGCTAGATAACCATGTGATGTGCTTCTCACTTCAATGTGCACTTGACTCTGGGATGTGTTTCTACTGTACTGCTGTATCAGGGCGTAAACAGACTTGTTAGTTGCTGAACCCCAATTCTCTGATGAAACTCCATCTGAACATAAGAAAGCATTAACTGTGAGGGTAGTCAGACACTGGAACAGGTTGTCCAGGGAGGCGGCAGAGTTCCCATCCTTGAAGACATCCAAAACTCAGTTGGACACAACTCTATACAGCCTGTGGTATCTGATCCTGCTTTGAATAGAGGGTTGGACTAGACAATCTGCAGAGGTCCCTTCCCACTTCAATCATTCTATGATCTTCTATGTTAAGAGCTCATGAGCTGATCATAGCATGAAAGTGTCCCAAATAGTGCAAATTCTCTGGCACATATGGTATTAACCCATTTCTGCTGCAAACGTCATTGGTCTGGCTCCTCTTGACTTCTATGGAAACTGTGTACACCAGCTGCTTTGTTTCTGCAAATAATCAGGAGAAATTAATGGGGGGGAAAAAGAGCTACTAGATTTCCAAATTCACCTGCCTGATATATGTGTGGAGCTAACTGCACTTCTATGGATTAGTAGAGTACAAAAGTTGGTGGTGTTTTCTGTTTTGCAGTAGCCAGCTACTAAATGTCTGTTTTCTGCTATTCCCACAATATTTGTGCAGAGCACTACTGAATGAGAGTTCAAGAGGTTTAAAGTAGTAGTGGTTTGAGGTGGTAGAGATGTCCCTGAAACAACAGTAAAATGAGCTTTGCTGAGCACTACAACATGTTCTAAAAGCTTAATGGCTTGGAAACCGTCATGATAGTAGTGTGGTGAATGAGGAGCACTTCACTTGTTTCTTATTCAGAGATAAAATATAAGGCTGTTCTGAAACTTATTTTAAATGGTTCATGGTTGTTCCTTCATACCAACTGAACTGCATGACTGTTTCTTTCCAAAGGCAACTGCTGTAGATTATTTTTGCTTACAAATTCTGAAGTAACAGAAACTTCTACACAGCATCAGACACTGATAATGACAGTGAAATACTTAGTAGACTCCAGAGTGCTTATGTTTCAAAGAGTGAAACTAGCTAGAAGTGTGTTGACTGCTTAGTTTGTATATCCATAACCCCTTACCATCACCGTTTAGAATTACTGGCCTACAGTTACACACTCATTTAGAAGGAACTGATGACAATAATGTCTCTTTTGACAGTTCTAAGGCTATCAGGGTGGCTCTGTATTGCAAGTGTCATCCCTTGGACAATCTAAGTGATGTAGGGCTATGTTACTTTCATCTGTGTGCTTCCTAAACAAAAAAAAGTGGTAGCGTGTTACAGTTGCACTCCCTAATCACTTAGAAATAGCTGTGAAGTTAAGATATAAACTAATCTCTATGACACACAAAAATACGTTCAATATATGGCTTTTCTAGCATGGCCTACATCAGAGGTACAGAAGTTTTCACCACATATTGGAAAATAGAATTTTTGCCTTCTTCCTTTGAAAACCCTCCAGATCAGCATTTCTCTTGTTAGTGTCAGAGCTTTTCAGACAAGAGGCATCTTTCAACACCAGCGGGGCAGGTATGATGGAAAAAGAAAACAGCTGCAGAAAGAAGAAACTACCAGACAATTCCTATGCTTTTTAACTGAAACCTGTAGCAGCAGGCCAGCCAGCATGAACATAAATTCTGTTACAGAGAAAGTGTCACACAGACACAGGAGGGATGAGGATATGGGTAGTAGAAAAACAACTTGCTGCTATTCTCATGTGCCAGGGAATTTCACCTACAACCTGCCACTGTCCAGAGATCTGATAGCACTTGCAGTGACAGAAAGTGAACAGAAACAATTTTGTATTGGCACAGAAAATACTGAAGGAGTGAATAAAGATACCAACTGGACTGTTCTACAGATCAGCAACTTTGAGTGATTTCATCCTGAGGTGCAATGTTTCCATTGAACCTGAGTTTGGCTCAATTGAGGAAAAAGGCCATCTGCAAATAAATTATTAGATTTATCTATTCTTTCTCTTGCTATCTTGCTGCTAAAATTTGGCATTTTCTTCATGCTGCTCATTAGTTGTAGATAACTATAAATTAAATGTCAACAGGCATGTTTCCCCTCTTCCCAAATAGCTGGGGAAAATGACCTCTTCAAGTCTACTGGATGTTCTCTCTGCCTGTTACCAAGCCCCTACTGCTCTGACAGAATTGTTGCCATCTTCTAGCTGGAAGTTTAAAGAAGTGACTGTGGAAAAAGGGTGGAGACAGTTCTAGAACTGAACTTAAACATAGGCAAAGGGTGTCTGTGGAGATGATAGAATCTGTGTTTGCAGTTATTCTGAACTTGAGAAGGTCTGCTTTAACTGAGCAGAGAGTTTTATTTGGTGACCTCCTGAAATGTTCTCAGACTGAATTATCCTGCAAGTATAGAAGCAGATGGACAAGATGAAATAGGTATGTAATAGAACGAGGAAGAAGGTAGTCACAGAACTAGTCAAAACTTGTAATACCCATGTTATTTTGGTTTGGAATTAGATATGGGATTAATCAATTTTTTTTTTGAGTGGCATAGGAATAAATGTATGGAGTTCTCTTGTCAACATTTCATCTTTATTAATGGAGGCCTAGCTCTGTTTTCTCTTTCTGATTGGATGGCCCACAGTGAAGCTGTAGAACCTTACTTCCATCATCCATAAATGATTTAGAACATGTGGCTAGATAACAGGTGGAAAGAGAAATAGGGGAAAACTTAAGTTATAGAGCAATTTTGACCTGTTTTCTTCCCATGTTACTCCATACCTAGGCAATAGACTGTGTAAGGCGGGTTGAAATCTGTGATTAACACAGGCATCACCTGCTGAAGTGCATGTTTCCAGTCTTTCCATCTGGAACTACACCACTTTGAATAAACTACTTAAATATATACAAGTAGCATGTAAACAAGGGGGTGTGACTCCCTAGTTTGGTGGTTTACAAATGTAGTTGGGAGCAAACCCAGCTGGGTTCCTACCCTGGCGGATTACTAGTACAAATTAATTAACATGAGCTTAACAAAGCTGTTGAAACAGTATCAACAGGAGAATCTAAACTCTCCTGCTCCAGATATACTGTAGTTTGTTGTCAAAATAACGTTGTGGGAGAACAAGAGATAGGAGTTCAAGTACCCTGAGGTAATGAGGGCAAAATGAGGCCTATGGCTGCCACATTCACGTGTGCATCCTAACTACTTAGCTCTTGGCTAAAAGGCAGGAGGCCAAAAACCTTGGTTTCAGCGCTGCCTCTTCTGCTGGTACTTGAGAGGGATTGCTTAGTTTCAAGCTGCTTACAAGTCAATTACTTCTATTTTTCTTATTCAATTTTTTTAAAAAGGTATTTGATGGTATTTGAACTTCAGCTGAAGAACTGATTACACCACCTTGTAATGGAGTGTTTCTCTCAGCATCACTGGTTTGTCTTGCTAGTGATTTATCCCGGTATCGTAATGAGGAGACATGATACAACCGCTTCCTTGCATCTGGACGATGGAGGATGAGTGGTTTCACACGGCAAGCCCAGATTTAAGAAAGAGAGAACGGCCGCGATGCAGAAAGATCGCAGCAGATTTCAATCGGGGAGGGGAAACCGGAACGCCGCGAGGAGAAAACGAAGGTAAATTCAACCACGCTAAAATAACGCGGCGAACCGCTGCAGGGCTCGGCGAGCGGATGCTCTTCGCCGCACGCAACTTGCCCGACGCGCCCAGACCTCCGCTTCGCCTTCCCGACGGCCGATGGCGAGTCCCGGGGCCGCGCCGAGGCGCTCCCGCCGGGGCGGGGGGCGCGGCGCCGCCNGGCGGGCACCGGGCACAGCTGCGGGCACCAGCCACGCGGGTGTCGCCGCTGCCACCGCCGCCGCTGCCGCCACCACCGCGGGCGGATCCCGCGCTTCTGCCGGAGCTTCTTTCGGTCGCTTTACTTTGGCGGCCCGGAGCAGGGACATTATGCCGAAGAGAAAGGTGAGGCGACCCGCGCGGGCGGCGGGTCCTGCCTGCCCCGGGCGGGGTCGGGGGGC